>CM037088.1:101087251-101552251 GCA_020916435.1 Oxytropis ochrocephala
TGAAAACTTGGAACAGTTTAGTGAGGAGACTAACATATCGATGTTGGACACTGAATTCTCCATGTACGTGCGGAAGTAAAACATTAATGTTGCCTGGTCCCAAACTCTTGTCCAACAATCTTTACCATCAATGCTCCACTGAGGTAAACCACCTTGTCTCATCTCATTACGTACGAGTAGTACCTAAAGTATTATTAATGTAACTAAGAGCACTTGCATTAGATGGTAAAAGTTTCTTCTAACTTAACTAAGATTCTGGGTTCGAATCCAACCTTAGGCATGCAGCAGTGTTAGATCTCTTGAGGGAGAGCTTTTCCGCTCATAGTGGTCCTACCCGACTCGAGGGATTATATAGTCTCTGCAGTTGCGCGCAGAGAATACCTAATTTATACAATAAAAAAAAGTATTATTAATGCATGCAAAAAAAATATATCTCCTACTCCATCATTGGAATTTGGAAGTTTGTAAAATAATTGCATTGGATTTGGCAGGATGTGACTTTAGTGAGACTTGGATCACTCTTTATGAAAGATGTGTCTAAGCAAAAGAAGTTGTTTAAGCATGGATATGGGTCAGTTCCACGTGTTTTTATTGTCTGCTCTGAAGATGAATTAGAATCTCAACTCTGGATGATCCAAAATGGCAGTATCAATGATGTACTGGAGCTCAAAGGTGCAGATCATATGTCTATGATAAGCAAGCCGCAAGAACTTTGCGATTCTCTCCAACACATAGCTATTAAATATGCATGAACTGCTGGTTTTTATTAGTTTTATTTGGTGGATTTGAATTTGACATGAGTTGTATTCGAATTATAAGAATATTGAAATAATAATAACATTTTCGATACTAACCTTTCCTTTTCATTTAATTTTTTTTTAGAACAATTTTTTTACTTAAGAGTATTTTGAGAAAAACATCATTAAATTTTATCAAATTAATTTGATTTTGCCTATATTTTGTATTGCAAAATTAATTAGATTTTGCTAAATTTTTTTTTTGAGAATCGAATTGAAAAAAAATTGTATATGACTATTCTGCCAATCTAAAAGATACATCAATCTAAAAAATAAAACAAATATAATTAAAAGTAAAAATAATAATTATTTTGACATTAAAAATTGAGTGAATTAAGAGATAGAGAGAGAGAGAGAGAGAATTGAATTAAATAAATATAGGATATGATTATTTTTGCCTTTTCCTTTTTTTAATATTTTATAGGTAGGATAAGATTGAATTGAAGAAGGAGAGAGAGATCTGAATTACAAAATATATTAAATGTGAAAAGCTAGATTCGTATTGAAATTGAATTGAATAGAGAAAGAGAATTGAATTAAAAGAAATAAATATTAAAAGTTAGGATAAGATTGAATTAATGAGAGAGATAACTGATTTGAAAAAATAAATTAAAACGTAACAAAAAGCTACCATTTTTGTCTTTTAACGGCGTTTTTACCAGCTAGCCCATAAAATTCCACACTTGTATCTTGTAATTTTACTAAAAAGGTCAATTTGCTGACACTTGCTTTATCATAGTAGCGGATAGCAGATATGCTAGAGAATAGCGGATAGCAGTTGACTAGCGGTCAGCGGATAGCAGATAAGCTAGCTGATAGCAAATTATGTGTTTGGTAAAACTAGCAGTTAAAATAGCTGATAAATGTAAAATTAGATAAAAGGATATATAATTAATTAAATAACTGTAATTTAAGAAAAATAATAAAGGTAAAAAGCCAAAAAAAAATGTGAAACATTGTAAGCTATCCGCTAGCGTTTCAAAAAACGCTACTCGAAAAATGCTAGACGTTAGTTCTTGCCAAACACCCGTACTCGTCATCCGCTAGTCAAATACGTTAGTCTCATCTACTATCCGCTAGCATATGGGACGCGCCAAACAGAGCCTAAGTAAAACCAGAAGAAAACCATTGTTAAATACTTGCAGTTTACGTAGACATGCTCAAAAGCATAACATCACTAGAAATTTCAGAATACAAACAAATTATATATATCGGGTATACATTTTTTTAAATTAATAGATTTGTTGTTAAAATAAAAAAAAACATTAGTATATCTTTATCTTTATCTTTATCTTTATCTTTATTATATTTAAATAAGAGTTGCCACCTCAACTCTCAAAAAAGCCACATCAGCATCCGAAAAAGCCACCTCAGCATCTGAAAAAGCCACACTGGAGCCTAAAAAAGCCACGCGAGCATTATAAAAATGACACGGCTTATCCGACGGATCCCATTGTGCAGATGACTTGAGGAGCTGATCTCAACGGTGAGAATTCTTTAAAATTTCGGCTCCTATAAAATTGGATTGTTAATCACCATAAATGAAAATATAAAAGCCCATTATGAGAATACAATTGTGTCTTAATTAGAATTAATGAAAAAAAATCTGTCAGGTTAATTCAAAATGGTGTGCTGCCATGGTTAATTCGAAATATATTAAAGTATAGACGATGGTGCCATCAGCCATGGGAATTCTACTGCCATTGGAATTCTTTAATTCAAAATATAACAAAATGTCATCAATTTTTATTATATTTTTTATATATCAATATATTAAAGTATACACAATGGTGCCATTCATTTAAGAAGAATAGATTCTTAACACGTACTTATCTTATAATATATTTTTTTATCCATGAAAAAGACACAAAATGTAATTAGAAGACGGTCAGAGATTGAAGGCAATGGCGGATGTTAACCGTGAATCGGTGACAACAGACGACAAAGGTTGAAAGAAACGATGGATGATAGAGAAAGAGATAGATATAGAAGTGCATGAATATTTTTATTTTAAATTGTAATCAGTTATTACAAAAATAAATCTCAGCCATTAATTTTCTTCTTAACATGAATATTTTTATTTACATGAATATTTTCTCTCTCAAATAAAAATCTGCATTCACATTTTTTTAACAGCTGAGCAGATTTCGGGTGTATTAATAATGCCCATTAAACTTTGCAGATTATGTTGAACGGTAACAATTATTTTTAAACCATCGATCCGTGATGTACAGTTGACTGAGAATCGATCCAAAGGCTACAATTTATTGGAAACGGTCCATCGGCAAAACATTAAACATGTTTATCCACGAAATTAATGTCAAATTAACACTCATTATTTTCTATTCTCACTCATTATTTGTATTATCACTCCTTATTTCTTAAACAAAAAATAAGAGCTTCTGTTTCATTCCATCACATACGATTGCAGAAAGCAAGGTGAACAACAATGGTTTCTCAGTTCTATTCGATTTTTTTTATAATGATGACTTTACGGTAGAATTACAATTACGCTAATACGTATAATATCTCATTTTTTCAGCCATCGTTCATGGATCACCATCGTGCATACTTTGATGACTTCTTCCAACATTATGAATATGTTAACATAGTATACTTGCAGACCGGTGTCCAAGCAATGGTAACGTTAACACTAACTTGAAAAACATGCTACTTATCTGCTATGTTTTCACTTACTCGTGTGTTCTTCAAAAATATACTGCTTATATGTGTGATCTATATTTTAACTAAAAATATACCACTAGCTTGACTATATCCACTCTTTCTAATTGTTTTTTGTGAATGTATGTAGGCTCTATTTTTTCAATCCTATATATGATCTATATTTTTACCGTTCATGTGTCATTCTTTCAAAGGCCGGAAGTGTTACGGGTTTAAGGCTTAATGAATATTCTATCATGGGACAATCAAAGTCTTAGACAAAAATTTGTTATGGTAAAAATATAGATCATATATTTTTAAAGCACATATTGTAATTATTTATATCATGCAAGTGGTAAGTATAGGTGGATAGATATATGACATTTTCTTGATTATCTTGAAAGTAAGGATCCATCGTTGTGTTCCATGATATTCTGAAAACCATTAATATTTTTCAATCTGCATTATAGACAAGTAACCACCATCATCACTGTAATAATTTTTAATGAGGTGGAATCTACAAACCATAATTTAATGACCTCATAATCTCTAAGGTATTTCAGCAATAAGTATTGGTGTGTTTTATATGACAACAATTTGTTACGGTAAAAATATAAATCATATATGTTTAAAGCACATATTGTAATTGCAAACATCCTTAATTCAGATGGATCAATCTTGCGGTAGTTACTTTCCAACAACACCTGTTATTAGGACCTTTTGCATCAGTTTTGAAAGAAGTAATTCATCGAATTATACAATGAAATCCCTTTTTCTGAAATACCTGCAATTGCACTCCTGAATAATGCCTGTAAAAGGTTTATTGCTATCCTATATATGATCATTGTTGAAGGAAGTTTACCGTGCATACTATTAGTTAGTAGATAATGTGTTTTATTTTAATGATTGTTGGGATCCTGTCCTTTAAGATTTAGTTTGGCTGTCTATTGCTTGAAGATAGCACCTTACGCGGTAGTAGCTCATATTATTCGAATCGTCTCAACCTCAGCGTAAGAAATATAATCCGTTTGCAGTGATACTTTTCAATTTTTTAATACCGCGTATAATCACTGCTATCTAATATATATAATTACACGTAGTGAAGGAATTGACTGCATTGTTGAAGACCATACTGGTAGAGCGTTCTCGCACTCAGGGGTGACGCTGCCTTTGACTTTTATGAACATCACCTTTCGTGATTACGAGGTGAATGAACCGATAAGTATACATATGTCAGTCTTCTCTCAATTCACTTATTTGATTCCCTATTCACAGTGTTGCGTGCCATTTCATAAAATTTGCTCCGTTTTCAGATTTTGGACCCGTATGCACTCAATGATCTTTGGTTCCGTACCTGTGTTTTCAAAATCAGCGCCCACTTCCGTAACAGATGTATTGTCGACCATTATAACCATAATATGAGCGGCCACTTCACTCAACAGATGTATTGTCGAACGAAGAGGGCTTTTACATGCAAATCACTTAAATTACTAATCACCCATTATAACCATAATATATTTATAGAATCCCATAAATACCCCTTCAATTATCATCCTAAACCCTAACTCTTTTTTAATTTGGTCCTACTAAATTTTTCAGTCAGTATGTTAATTAAAAAATTTCAGTCCAATATTTTTGGAATCCCATAAACTCAATTCTATATTTTCTTTTAATACTCAATCCAATATTTTTGGAATCTCATAAACTTAACTAAATTTTAGTCACAGAAACTCAATCCAATATTTTCTTTTAAAACTCAATCAAGTATTTTTGGAATCTCATAAACTTAATCAATTTGGAATCACATAAACTCAATCCAATATTTTCTTTTAGCCTATATGCAACTTTGGCACTACTATTTTACTAAATGTTTACTCTTCAAACTCTAATTCTATTGTTTGCCATTTCGACCCTTTTAGTGCAACTTCAATTATTCTAATGTTTAATATAAATAAACTGACATATAATTTTCATGAATTGTTTATATCATTTTCGTCATGAAAATTCAATAATCTACTATATAATTTATTTCCCGCTATTTCACAAAATACGGAGATTTGATCACTGTATATGTTTTTGTCCAATATTGGCCCCCATATTTTTCAAATAACTTAGATATAAATAAACTATATTCCAGTTTTATAACAATATTGTCCCTTCAATATTTGTTGACAAAGTAGAAAATTGGACCTTTAGCCAACATAGATGGTCCTTATATGTTTTAAGTTGTCTATAGTAATTCTGTATGTACCTAAAAATAGCGAATTTTTAAACTATTCTAAACTCATGACCATTTTATATCTTAAAGTGGGAGTAAAGACGCCGGTTTTTCCAAGAAACGCGTGTGCATCACATGAAACGTCTGAAGACGGAGACCAAAATTTTTATAACGACCCAATCAACCAATCAAGATATGCTCCGTTCACATAAAATATATACCCGTGCTGGCACGGGTGTACATACTAGTTTATATTAATTAGATGAAATATAAAAGTTGGGTATAATATGTTTTGTTTGAATTTTATTTTCTGAACTAAATATAATAGATGAGTATTATTTGATGACAAAACAATTTTGATGAAATAAAATTATTAAGAGGTGTATCAGCTAAAATAAACCATATATGCAATGTCAGGGGTGAAAAAAAAATTCATTATGGTTTTCGGATTTTTAAAAAAATTTCCCAAATGTCCTCACTTAATTTATTAAAATTAAGGAATAAAGTTATCTAACTCCACATATATTTAAGAGAAAATCACCAAATTAGTTTCTAAGTTTACCCGTCATTATCTTTTTAAGTCCTAAAGTATGTGAAAATAAGGAGTAGTCAGTAAAAGTATGTGATATCGGTAAAATTACTTCCTAAAGTTTTATAAATAGTCTGTTACGGAGATTAATAAGACTATTTTATTAAAAATTGAGTGCAAATTTAAAGATACTAGTGCAAACATGAAATTTTGGGGTGTTCAAAATAATTTTATATAGGGGTACTAGCACTAACATTTTGTATTCAGGAGGTTCAATTGAACCCCCAGAATATAGTGTAGGTCTGCCACTGTTGATATGTGATATAGATATATTTTATACTGATGTGTGTGCGTGTGTGTGTTTTTGTTTGTGTATTTGATTTATAAACGGAACAGGACCTTTTATTGGTAACTATAGTGTATGGTTATATTTTCTCATGTAAATTTGTTTTAGTTCAGGTAACAATTGCCTATCTATAGGTTCACCAAAAAAAAATTGCCTATATATTTTTCATATTTAAAATTTTGTCACGTGTAGGAGAATGAGTTGAGCAGATTTGTCGTTACTTATGCTGATGGAGTAGTTGTGTATTATGGATCAGATGTCAATAACAACAATTAGGCCGAAATTATGGCTTTGTTTTGGGAAATCTTTATAATGATTTTTTCACGTCTGCATTATTGTTTAATGAGATGGATCAATAGTATTACTTATTTCTTAAACGATATTGGTTAGCATAATTTCCGAAAAATTAAACAGTTGCTAAAAAGTGTATTCCAATAAGCATTGAACTCCATAAGAATACTTTTGTTTTCTCGTAACAAATCCTCGCTCACGGTAGTCCAATACAAACCATAAGACATGAAGAATAAGAGACTGTTACAATATGGCCACCTAAAACTCAATGGCTGCGTAAATTCTCTTTTTGAAACCTCTGTTATGATTGGGAAAACAAAGGGATGATTCGTCCACATTTCCAACCATAATAGGTGTTGTTGTGATAATCGAAATGGCATTAGTTGTTGCTTGGCGATACAGAATATACTCCTGCAGTTGAGATAAGTAAATAAACAACAGAAATCGATGTCGGGCGATTTTAGGGCCCCAATTGCATGAAGCGCGCGCGTCCCGCCAACTTCTACTTTGTTTGTAGAGCCCCCAACCCAATAAATTGATTTTTACATAACTGGGCAAAAATAGTAAAACAATGGGTGTGAAATAAAAAAAATGGCAGCAGCCTTCAATGTAAAAAAAGTAAAACCAAAAACTAAATGAACCCCCCATTTCCTCTCTTCTCTCACGACGCTCTCCTCTCTCCTTTCTCACTTTCTTTCTCTTCTCTTCCACCATGTCCTCCTCCATTTTTCTTCTTCTTTTCACTTCAAGTAGTCCAATCAAAAACTTAAATCATTTACATTTGAGCTCTATTTTAAGGAAAACCAACTCATTCCTCTCTTTGGGTAGTATTTTGGAGTTAGGGTTTTTGCTCTAAAAAAAGGGAAAAGTACCCACACATTCAATGTTACTCTTTGAAGTTATTTGAGGTATATTCCTAATCCCTACTCTTTATTCCAAATAAATTATTGAGACATTAGTTTGTGTTTGTGTAGAATTGTTGATTCTTTTTAGTTTGTGTAAGTTATTGCGTTGAACTCTTTGAAGTTATTGAGACATTAGTTTGTGTAGAATTGTTGATTCTTTTTTACTTTCCTTATATGTTGATCATTATTTGTTTTTTACATAGTTTCTTTTTTTGGATCATAAAATTTGTTAGATGAGGAGGTTTTTGGTACCTAGAAGTTCTATTGAGAATGCGAATGTTGTGCAACCTAAGCCGGCGAGTAGAAGAAAAACGCCCTAATGCGGCCAATGAGTTTAATCCAAATGACAGTGTGTGTGATCCAGGATGTAGGAAACAAATTGATGAGTATGCTCCGGAGATTCAAGACCAAGTGAGGAGGGCGTATATATTGAAGGGTCCAACGCAACCAAATTTGACAAATTTCCCTCGTACTCAATTTGGGAAGTATTCAAGAGCCGGTGTCGACAACATCCGTTGAAAGAGCTTTTTCAGCAATGAAGATTATCAAGTCTAAATTACGCAACAAGATCAACGATGAGTGGTTCAATGACTTGATGATATGTTACACCGAGCGGGAGATATTCAAGTCACTTCAAGATGTTGATATTATGCGAACATTCACCCGAAAGAAGTCTCGAAAAGGGCATTTACCTCCTAATTTTATTTAGCACTCTATTGACAGGTTAGATTTCATCTCTCCTATTTAACACACTTTATGATTATTTATATATTATGTCATATGTCAATTGGCGGGAAATTTTCTTTTCTAGGCTCTAGAAAAATCTTGGCTTCGCCACTGTCAGTAATATTTGATGTATAAAAACCACTGTGTCAATGCATATGTGTCTCTTGTTGAATTGGGAATCGCGTTTATGAATTTACTATGGGTGATAGGTCTCATCCTCAGTCAGAGTCGTGATTTGTATGCATTGCTAGCTAGAGAAGATCATGGAATTGTTGAGGTTAGAAGGTTATGTGCCTAGCTCATACTGCAAATGTGCATGCAGATATAGTGGCAGAGGAGAGGGAGCAAGCTTTGTCTTATCATAGTGAAAAGTTGCAATTGCTTTCATTCTTCTAAATACAGCACCAGGGACTCCAATCAAGGTAGGTCTTCAATACTATTTTTGTGCAATTTTGACAATGTTAAACTTCCACCATAACATTGTGTTGTCTTATAAGTATGAGAACAAACATTCTCTCTCTTCCACTCTCAAAAAACCCATATAGGAAAACACCTTATAGTATGAGCAGAAACTGATCTAAAATGAAAGGAAGCATGACATTAGCATTATTCATAATTTGCATCACCATCTTTTTTAATACTACATGTCTGCAACCATCGCCTTTCCGGTATTACACTCTGGTTGCATTTCTTAAAAGCGAGTGTTCAAGTTCTTTAAGCGAGAAGGTGGTGTTGTTTGTGTTCGCAAATTCTGCAAGGATAGATCCACATGAGTGAAAGTGATGATGGATGAGAATGATGAAAAAACAACTGAGTGCGCTAGAAGTGGAAGCCGGTTATCGTCTATAACCAATTAACAGAGTCTAATTGTCAATCTGATGTGGATTAGTAGTCCACTTTTTAAATTATAATTGGGCAACAGAACAACCGGTACCTAAGCATCTTTAATGGATAGAGCTTATTTAAGTGAATTAAATTTATTTTGGTGGGTCAAACTGCCACGTAGGATTTAAGAAATTTATAGTTGTCTCAATTAATTTTTACTCTAATAGTGATTGTTTATAAGCAATCATACATGACCCCACTTATTTATATATTTTAATCAAAAATATTATTTTTTTTACAAAAATCAAGATTTTTTATAATATGATAAAAAAATGAGAGAAAAAAAATAGCTTTTTAATCTTTAGTTACCGGTGACTATTTTGATACCATCAACTATTTTTAAGCAACTTAAATTGCCACATAGGACAACTCCAATACTAAACAACTATAAGTACCGATTACTAACATCAATAAGCAATCCCATTTGAGCATATCATTGGCTTCTTGAGGGGATTCCGTCACCAGCAACTAGTTGAACTGGACCTGGCTGTGGCGTCTGCATGTCCCTGCCAACGTCCAATTTTTTCTTTGGCAACTGTGCCATAATTCTTTGCCACGAAATCTGTGCTGCACCACCGTAATGTTCTTGCATCAGAGATGTGTACTATCTGCCATGCTCACGCCGAAACTATTCACCACTGCTTCTTTGAGTGCACTCACGCACGAGAGGTTTGGAAGCTCTGCCTCCCTATCGGCTTCTCCTCTCCGGATGCTGATTTTATTCCATCTCTCTGGTTAAAGGATGTCGTCGCCGCATCGGGTGAGTTAGTTACTATTATTTTGTGGAAAATTTGGTGCGCGAGAAATCTTTTCTTATTTGAACGGAAGGCTATTAGACCTTGGGAGGTTACAAACCAGATTTTTGGTTTGTGGGCAACTGTTACTGCAGCATATGGTACTGCTACGACGACGGTGAGAGGAACATCTGGTCTGGCTATTGCGTGGCAACGCCCCCCCTCCAGGTTGGGTCGCCCTTAGTGTGAATGGTAGTGCTCAGTTGGATCCTACTGCGGCTTCTTTTGGTGGTCTTATCCGGGACCACGATGGCAGGTTCCTTGCTGGCTTCTATGGCTCCTTGGGAGCATCTACAATTATGCATGGAGAATTGAGGGGCCTCCTACACGGGCTAGAGTTGTGTTGGAACAAGGGATACAGAAATATTGTTTGTTATACGGACTCCCTTAACACTTTGCGTCTTGTGGAGAGTGCGGAGGTTCGATTCCATGTCCATGGAAATGATGTGGCCCTTATTCGCGGTCTCCTTGCTAGGACTTGGCTAGTTCGCCTTCAACATGTGTTTCGCGAGGCTAATTTCAGCGCCGACTATCTTGCCAAGCTGGGTATGACATCGCAGCAGGAAATGGTTCAGTTGGAGACCCCTCCCCCAAGCTTGATTCATTTGCTTCAAGCGGATCTTTCGAGTGTCTTTTTTGTCGGTATGCATGCTTTTCTCTTTTGTTCTTCTCCTTTGTAACCAAAAAAAATAATAAGCAATCCCATTGCTGCTCTCTAAGGCGCTGTTTGTAACTTTTCTCCAAATTTTGTTCAACAAAAAAAAAATAACACGTAAAAAGAGTGACGGGTGTAGATAGAAAAAGGGGTGTAGGTAGTAAGCCAAAACATTAACACAGTCTAAAACCTTACCAAAAAAAGTTCAAAGCTTAAATTGTTCATAAAACCGTAGCTTGCTTGATCGCCGGCTGCTGTACTTTACCAAACCACCACCGCCGACACGGCAGCACCGCCGTCTCTCCTCAAGTAGTCACCGCCGTCGTTTTTCTCACCAGGTACCTTCCGTTCCCTCGTTTTCGTCTTACAATTTTCATTCCCATCTAATTCATCGGTTCCATCGCTGCACTGTCTTTTTCCCTTGTTGAGAACCTTGGTAAACTTGAGGAGACAGGTTCGTGCAATGATTTATTATAATGGTTCTCGATTTCTGATGCTTTGATAAATATGTATAGCAAATGTGGACTCGTTTCTTTCTTATGCTTGCTGAGTGTTTGATGGAATGCTTGAGAGAGATGTTGCCTCATTCACCAATAATTTGATGGACTGTTATCATTGTTGCATATCCTTGTTCAATTGATGGAAGGAAAGCTTTTGCTTTCACCGAGAGGATGAAAAAAAATATGATTACTAGTATTTAGTATCTACTAAGTAACTCATTTGTTTATTGTGATAGTTAACTGAAACTGAAAATTAGAGAAAAGTGTGATTCTATATTAGTTATTTAATCCATTTTTTTATGTTTCTTTTTGAAAGTTCGTTGAGGTAACCACCCAATCCACAAACCCTGAGTGCACAGTGCAGGGTCAATCCACAGAGTTTTTGCGCATGTGGCTTGGCTAGCCATGAAAATTGTGTCCTAATAATTTTTAATATCCCCCGCCCCCTCTGCATCTTGTTAGGAACTGTATAAGGGCTGTTAATAATAAGACTGGCAGTTAGTTAGGGGTTAGTTAGCTCTATGGCATTGAGGAAACATTATTCAGATTGTAATATTGATTGTAATATTTAGTGAATAGAGCATTTACTCTATTGTGAAGTTGGAGGAGATAATCTCTCCTATTCTTTCTCAATAAAATGGTATTTCTTTTCAATATCTATTCCTAGGATCCTAATACAATTTTGGTTGCAAAATCATTAATTAGTCGTTTACAAGTTTCTTTAAAAAATCATTTTTTGTTAGAAGTTAAAGCAAGACTAGTCTACTTGTGACATATATATAGATCAGTTATAAGATTTTAACAATTTTAAGCAAATTGAATGTCATTCATTCGTTAGTAACCTATTAGTAGTCAATGACAAATAGCCTAGCATAGCTTCCGACCCCAAAACACTAGCAGGGTAGCAGTATGGCTGCTATGTCAAAGTCTAGGGGCGACAGAAACATAGGATAAGTAGAGAACTAATCGCATAAGGAAGTAGAAAAACAAATGATAAGTAAGCTACAAGTCACCAGAGTTTCCACTAGGCATGTCATAGTTGCATGGCGATAGGGTCACAGTAGAGAGGAGAAGATGAGGGGTCACAAAGAAGAGAGGTCGTGCGTTTTCACGAACCAGACTTTAGGATATTAGGGTTAAGTAAAAAGAAAAAAAAAGGTCAAAAAAAAAACGCTAAACGACTAAAAACAAAGCAAAATTTTTTACTTTTCGTAATTAATTATCTGTTGCACTCGTCGTCTTCCCATTTTCTCGGTGATTTGGCCACAATTTCATCACAATGCGACGATCGACATCAAACTGCATCGCTTCGGGGTTTTGCGTAGTGCCAGACCTCTGCCATGCCGCGCACCATCGTGATTGCAACCTATGACACACTATTGACTAGAGGTTTCACAAAACAACTTTTTTGCATAAGATCGTTATGCATTATCCTTTCTGTTTTTATTCTGTTGCTCCACAGTGTTGATGTCACATTTTACGTAACAAAACAGACGAAATGTCTATGTTCAGTCGGAAATTTAGTTGTTTCTTTATGCTGTTACATTAGATTCCCATGGAATAGTGATGCAGTCTCCTTTCTGTTTATTTTGTTGCCAGGCAATCCTGGTTTCACATGTCACATGACAAAACATATGAAATATCTTTTCATTTAGAAATTTTGTAGTTCCTTGAAGTTGCTACATTAGGTTCCAATGAAATTTGCATAATATATGATCAGAATATCTGCATGAATTCCTGTACTCATATATTTGTTATTTGTTATTTTTTATCTGCAGACCAAGATAAAAATCAAACAAGTATGATGTCTGGCTTTGTTAGACGAGCATTCTCATGCCGGAGTTTGTTTAAGCTCCGTAGCTCTGCTCTTCCTATTTGTCAAATCTCCCCTATTAAACTTTGTATGTCTGAGAGCAGTAGAGAGTTCACTCTTCCGCCGACGCCTAATTTTATCATGGAAAGTCGCAGAGCCTTTGCCAAAGGTCGAAAGTCAAGTAAGTCTTTAAATCTCTGCTGACAAATAATTTTTCCTATACTAGTCAGTTCAATTTTTTGCTGTGATAGTTGAAGTAGAGGGAATATGCCTTCTCTTTGTCTTTTCATTCATTTTTAAGGTTTCTTTCTGGAATGCGTAATTTAACTGTAGGGGTAATTTAATCTGTAGCATGAATGGATTTGGGGATATTATAATTTTTTTTGGCAATTTAATTTAGATATATTTTATATTTTATTTTTTTGTATTTGTCCCCAAAACTTAAGGTGATATGTTAATGGACATAGCTTCTTGTATGCTCTTTATTTTGGTTATTATTATTAGGCAATGTGGGACTATCTCACACCTGAATACCTAACATCTCTCCCCTCTAGTGTGTCTCGGCTCATTCGTGTGCAACCCGTTATGAGAGTATGGGTTGTATTGGGCTACACACCAACAGACTCTCATACCACTTGCTGTGTTTTATCAGTAATTCTTTTTATTTTTGGTGTATAATAAGAGACTTAGGCCACATTTGTCCCTAAAACCTTAAGGTGATAGGTTAATGGATAGCCTCTTACACACTATTTATTATATTCTATTTATTTTGGTCATTATTGAGCGATGTGAGACTATCTCACACTTGGATACCCAACAAAACTTTACTAAAGTCAAATGAGTAAACCCTTCAACTGTTTCCACGTCATATTATGCCTAACATAACTTAATACTCATTGTGTAACTCTCTTTAATCATAATGGTCATTTGTGTGTACATTTTAGAGGATGAAGTTGGTGTCAGTACAATTGAAGTTCCACCGGACGTTGGGCCTAAAATTAAGGCAACTGCTTCCTCACAGATGGAGGCTGCAATGGCTGCATTGTCAGTAGAACTATGCAAACTACGAACAGGAAGGGCATCTTCAGGTATATTGATGTGTGTCATAAATCATCTGTCTGTGAAATTTAACACTCAACAACACACTACTGACGGGCATGTCTCTACAGGAATGCTTGATCACATTATTGTAGAAACTGGTGGTATGAAGATGACTTTGAATCGGCTTGCTCTTGTTTCAGTCCTTGATCCCAAAACTTTATCTGTTAATCCTTATGATCCTCAGGTATGTTATCTTAGGAGTTGGAGCATGCTATTGTAAAGTGCTAGGTACAAACCAGAATTACTTTTGCATTTGACATGACTAACTTCTGCAGACACTTCAACAATTAGAGAATGCCATCGTTTCATCTCCATTGGGGTTAAATCCTAAAGTAGATGGTGATAGATTGATTGCTGTCATTCCACCGTAAGCATTTATTCTATTTACATTCAGTTTACTTACTTATGCCTGTTGGAGTTTGGATTTAGTGGCTATTAACGTAACTTCATTGTTTTGTTCATATTTGATTGACTAATTTACTTAACTATAACCTTGAATGAACAGATTAACCAAAGAACATATGCAGGTATGCTGCTTACACTTCATTTATATATGGTTTATTATTTATAGTTAACGCACTTTATTTGATTGCAAGCTGCTATATCCTTTTTCTTTTTGCTTAACATTTATTTTAGGCCATGACTAAATTGGTGACTAAATCTCTTGAAGATACCCGACAAAGCATTAGAAGAGCTCGGCAAAAGGTGTGGTGTGGTTTTGCTATTTCAAGACATTTTTTGGTGGTGGATTTGTCGTTTAGAAATTTAGGCAAGGGATTTGGAAAAGGGTAGTTGCTGAATGATTTGCTAGTTCTCCCTTAGTTTGAATCTCTTCAGCCATATTAACTTGTTTCCTTTTTTCATTACTCATTAACTTAAAGCTTTTTTTAATGCTTAAATTTTCATTCGCAGCATTCTGCTGAGTTTTCAAATATGCTTTTGGTGCTTATCTGATTTATGTGCATAGCATAGATTTTTTTACTAAAGCTGCTAGAATATGTGAAAAGGGAAAAATGCATTAATGGATAGGGCTTGGCACTAAGGTTTTGGGTTATAATCTATTTCTAGAGTAACAAGGCGGTCCTCTTGGGACTATTTCTTTTATTGGCGTCGTGTAATTTTTTGCAAACAGTGATTGAAGATGTTGATTTTACAGGCAATGGATGCCGTCAAGAAATTGAATTCAAGTCTTCCCAAGGATGACATAAAAAGATTGGAGAAAGAAGTAATATATGCTTAATGCAGCAATTATGATGACAAGATTCCATAACTTTGCAAATTTGATTTCTGATTTTTTTTTTTGCCTTCAGGTTGAAGATTTGACAAAAAAATTTATCAAGACTGCTGAAGACATATGCAAGGCAAAGGAAAAGGAAATTGTTCAAAGTTGAGATGCGATGTTATTGCAACATTTTGCGGTGGTTTCGCTCTTCATCTCAATTTATACGCTGTGGCCTGAAATTCGTTTAGTCTAAGCTGAATATCTTAACTGTAGTCCTTATATAATATAAGGACTATTTTGCTATTTTGGCAATTATATGAAGATAAAAAAAGATGAATCTCAGTCTCAACCTGTTAGTTTGGAGTTGTCACATTGGTGCAGGCTGTTTTGTTGTGTTTGATCAAACATCTAATGTTTATGGTAACTCACTCCCCTTGTTAGTCCGAATTTGGTTCAGTTCCGTTCTCATAATGGTGTAGAAATGAAATAGATCGCTAATTGAATAATGAAGCAAACACTGTTCTATTGAAATAACAGAATTCAAGTCATTTCCAAAACACAAATTTGGAAGCAATAAAGAAATTAAAGAGACTGAGTTCAGCCGATGGAGGGAATATAATTCATCTAGCCATTCATAATTTTCAGTGTTTTAAAATGTTGTCTTGGTATCTATTTGTGTTTGGTGTGTAGACTGGTTTGGAGATTGTAGTGTACTTTCCTTCTAAAATAGCCAGTGCCAGTGTGCCACTACCTTTCGCAATGAAATTAGACTTTGAGCCATGATAGTTATCAATTCAGAAGTAGAGAAAATTAAAATAACTGCAGGAAATCAATCTAAACTTTATTAGCAAATAGAATAGATTGCCGTGAATCAGAGCAATTCACTGTATTACAGAAGCAAATCTAGTAGTTTCTTGAGCAATTCGAGGTGCTCAAAGCCTCCCAAAGGAAATAAACTGCCAAAATACTTGCTTAACTATTTAGAACTTAAAATACAATATTTAAACAACAACAATAGGCCACACAGAGACAGTTATTGCCATGCAGTAACTGCTGCCAAAGTGCCAGGCAGAAAGTGCTGAGCAGGCAAGTTACATGCCTTATGCGCCTGATGCACCTCCCCCACTATTAACTGCCCCACTTCCCCTATTTTTCATCCTCGTGTATACATTTTTAAATTTGTCACTAGTAGTATACCCGTGCTCATGCACGGGTGTTGTCATGTTCTTTTTATGAATGAACTTAGATAGTATTTAAGGTCTGAATAATATCTCTTGAAAATAAAAACAAATTTAAAGTAGATAAAAAAGGAGTTTCAAATAAAAATAGATAAATATTAAAATCTAAAAATGTAAAAGTATTATTTAAAAACAATTGTGCATTTATCCGATGTTTTTTTTATATATCAGTGCAGTATTTTTTATATATTTGTATTGTTATCCCGTGTTTTTATATATCAGTGCAGTTATCTCATGTTTTTATATATATCATTGCAGTTATCCCCGTATTTTTTTATATATCAGTGCAACTATCTCGTGTTTTTTATGTATCAGTGTAGTTATCTCATAGATTAAATTGGTTATTTGAGTTGATTAGTAGATTATAATAGATAGTAAATGAACAATAAGAAATAATTATCTTGTGTTTTTTATATATCATTGACAATTATTTGTCTTTTTTAGGTATTAATTTGTTTAAATAGTAACTAAGCTTTCTTGTTTGTTTAGATAGTAGGTTTATAATAAACTTCAAAAATTATAGTTATCAATGACAAATATTAATCTCATGCTTTTATATATCACTGCAGGTATCCCGTGTTTTTTATATATTAGTGCAGTTATCTCGTAGTTTTAATTGATTATTTTAGTTGATTAGTATATTATAGTAGATAGTAAAAGAGAGATAGTAGATTGTCAATAAAAAATATTTATTTTAAATATAAATCAGTAGTTTAAATAGTCAGTAAATCTTCTTGTTTTTTACATAGTAGGTTTATTGTAGTCTCCAAATTTTAATTATCAATGACAAATATTATCCTTTGTTTTTTATATATCAGTGCAGTTATCCCGTGTTTTTTATTTATCATTGCAGTTATCTCATAATTTCACTTAATTATTTTAGTTGATTAGTAGATTATAGTAGACAGTAAAATATAGATAGTAGATTAGTAGATTATAGTAGATAGTAAAAGATAGATAGTAGATGATTAATAAGAAATATTTATTCCGTGTTTTTTATATAACAGTGACAATTGTTTGTCTTTTTTAGGTATTAATCAGTTTAAATAGTCATTAAGCCTTCTTATTTTTTTAGATAGTAGGTTTATAGTAGTCTTCAAAAATTATAATTATCAACGACAAATATTATTCCCGTATTTTTTTTATATATCACTGCAGTTATCCCGTGTTTTTTATATATCAGTGCAGTTATCTCGTAGTTTCAATTGATTATTTTAGTTGATTAGTAGATTATAGTAGATGGTAAAAGTTAGATTGTAAATTATCAATAAGAAATATTTGTTTAATATTAATTAGTAGTTTAAATAGCCACTAAACCTTCTCGTGTTTTTAGATAGTAGGTTTATGATAGTCTTCACAAATTATAATTATCAATGGCAAATATTAATCTCGTGTTTATATATATATATATATATATATATATATATATATATATATCATTGCAATTATCTCGTGTTTTTTGTATATTAGTGCAGTTATCTCGTAGTTTCGGTTGATTATTTTAGTTAAATAGTATATTATAGTAGATAGTAAAAGAGAGATAGTAGATTATCAATATAAATATTAATCAGTAGTTTAAATAGTCATTAAATCTTCTTGTATTAATTTAAATATTAATCAGTAGTTCAAAAAATTTAATTATCAATGACAAATATTAATCATTTGTTCTCGTGTTTTTTATTTATCATTGTAGTTATCATGTTGTTTTAATTAATTATTTTAGTATATTAGTAGATAGTAAAATATAGATAGTAGATTATTAATAAGAGGTGATAGTAGATTATCAATAAGAGTGTAAACAGATTTTAGAGAGAAAAGATAAGATAGTTTTAGTAGAGTAATTTAAGTAGAGTATTGTTTGTATAAATTTAGAAATTTAGTTAAAAAAACTAAAGTGAAGTGAAGAGAAAGAGAAGAATTATTTATGGAAAAATAAAAGTAAAGTAAGAAGAAAAAAAGGAAGAAAGAGAGTGTAGGAGAAAAGTGAAAAGGAACAAAGAGAGTGTAAGAAGAAAGAGAAAAAAAGTAAGAAAGCGAGTGTAAGAAGAAAGAGAAAAAAAAGAAGAAAGTGAGTGTAAGAAAAAAAATGAAAGAGAGGGTAATGACATTTTTATTCCTAAAATTAATATGTGTCTTGTTAATAAGAGATCTAAAGTGGTAATTTTGTAGATAGTTTGTTTGTATAACTAGAGTAATTTAAGTAGAGTAGTGTTTGTATAAATTTAGAAATTTAGTTAAAAAAACTAAAGTGAAGTGAAGAGAAAGAGAAGAATTGTTTATGGAAAAATAAAAGTAAAGTAAGAAGAAAAAAAAGGAAGAAAGAGAGTGTAGGAGAAAAGTGAAAAGGAAGAAAGAGAGTGTAAGAAGAAAAAGAAAAAAGTAAGAAAGAGAGTGTAAGAGAAAAGTAAAAAAGAGGAAAGAGAGTGTATGAAGAAAGAGAAAAAAAAGAAGAAAGAGAGTGTAAGAAGAAAATGAAAGAGAGGGTAATGACATTTTTATCCCTAAAATGAATATGTTTCTTGTTAATAAGAGATATAAAGTGGTAATTTTGTAGTTAGTTTGTTTGTATAAATAGATATTAGATTCCCTCCCCCACCCGGCCACCCCCCCCCCCTCAACACCATCCTTGTCCTCAAGGATCAATTCTGGAAATTCTCTTTTGATCTGCTCCATTTGTTCCCAAGAGCTCTCAAAGTCTGGAAGATTCTGCTATTTGATCAAGACTTCAGTTTTTCCTTGTTCATTTCTTCTCACTGTTGTGGCTACTTCGGGGACTGGTTCCAACATCCATTCCTCATTCAAACAAGCCGGAAGTGGTTGGAAGTTTTGAGCTGATGCCATTGATTTCTTGAGCAAAGAGACATGGAAAACAGGGTGGACCTTGTTGTCTGGGTGGCAGCTTCAGTTTGTACACAACAGAACCCGCCTTCTTTTCAATCTCATACGGACCATAGTAGCGTGGACTAAGCTTCTGATTCACTCTCTTAGCCAAGCTTTTCCTCTTGTAGGGTTGAATCTTCAAATATACCATATCCCCAACTTGATAATCTGCCTCCCTCGCGGGCTTGTTAGCTTGAGCTCTCACCAACTGATCATGTAATTCCTTCAACATATCATTTCTCTCAGCCACCAATCTGTTCACCTCTTCCACGGCTGACGGGTGCACATCTCCTCTAATAATGACGGGTGGTTCCCGACCATATAGAGCATGGAATGGAGTGGTCTTGAGGGAAGTATGGTAGTTGGTGTTTTACCAATATTCAGCCCAATAGCCATTTTGGCCATTGCTTTGGCTTCCTACCTGTTACACATCTCAAGTAAGTCTCTAGGCATCTGTTCACCACTTCTGTTTGTTCGTCTGTTTGAGGGTGGTAGGCACTGGTGTACTTCAATTTGGTCCCTGTTTGTTTAAACAATTCTGCCCAAAAAGAACTAAGGAAGATCTTGTCACAATCTGGCACAGTTGAATTAGGGAAACCATGTAATTTTACCACTTCTTTGACAAAAATGTCAGCAATGTCCTTAGCCGTGGAGGGATGGCTAATAGCTATGAAATGAGCATATTTAGTAAGTCTGTCCACTACCACCATGATAGTGTCCTTACCTGCAGCTTTGGGCAGCCCTCCTATAAAGTCCATGGAAAATTACTCCAAATTTGGAATGGTACCGGAAGCGGTTGCAACAACCCCGCTGGACTTAATCTTTGATATTTGTTCCTTTGACAAACTTCACAAGCTTGAACACACTCATGAATTTCCTTCCTCATGCCTTGCCAAAACACAAGTCTAGCTACCCTCTTGTAGGTTCTAAAAAAACCAGAATGCCCTCCAATAGTCGTATCATGCATTTCATTCAAAATCCACTTAATTCTAGGTGAATTTCTTGGTAGAACTATTCTGTCCTCCCTGTACAATCTTCCCTTCTTCAATTTATAACCTGGATAGCTACTAGAATCTCCCAATAAGTCTTGTACAATCTGCCTCAATACCTCATCATCAAGTACTTCTTCTTCCAGCCCTTCCCACGCCTCACAGTGTACAGTTGTGATGGCAGCAAATTGTAATTTTATGTTTGCCCTCTCCAATCACTCTTTGTTCAATGAGGAGCCGCAAACTCTTTGATCTGTATGTATCTTGAAATGTGGCCTCCATTTTTGCACAACAATCACCACATCCATGAGTTCTCTCTCATAGACTGATTTCCCTTGAGCTCGATCCGAGAGTGTTTGACTCATAAAGGCAATAGGTCTGCCTTCTTGCATTAGGACAACTCCTATTCCTTTCCCAGAGGCATCTGTCTCTACTACAAATTCCTTATCAAAGTTAGGGACACCAAATATAGGAATTGTGGTCATAGCCTTCTTGAGGGTTTCAAATGCCACTTGAGCTTGTTCATTCCACACAAAGCTTTCCTTTTTCAACAATTGAGTTAATGGTCATGCTATCTTTCCATAGTTGTTGACAAATTTTCTGTAATAACCCGTGAGCCCAAGGAAACCTCTAAGACCTTTGACATCCTTAGGTGTAGGCAATAGTATCATAGCATCTATCTTCTTGGGATCTGCAACCACTCCTTTCCCAGATATTAGATGCCCCAAATATTCCCTTTGCTCTTGGCCAAAAAGACACTTCTTTCTATTAGGAACCAACTGGTTTTCCTTCAACAATTCCAGAACTTGTCTCAAGTGCTCCATGTGCAACTCAACACTATTGCTGTAAATTAATATGTCATCAAAAAAGACCAAAGCAAACTTTCTCAAGTAAGCGTTACCACTTCATTCATCAATGCTTGAAATGTTGAAGGTGTATTGGTGAGTCCGAATGGCATCACAGGGTACTCATAGTGCCCCTCATGAGTCCTAAAAGTTGTCTTGGCTATGTCTTCCTCCCTCATTTGGATTTGGTGATAACCAGACTTCAAATCCAACTTGGAAAATATTACAGATCCACCCAACTCATCCAAAACTCATCTATCACAGGAATTGGGAATTTATTAGGCACCGTCACCTTATTCAAAGCCCTATAATCAGTGTAGAACCTCCAGCCACCATCTTTCTTCTTAACTAAAATTACCGGACATGAAAATGGGCTAGTACTATGTCGAACAATCCCAACATGCAACATTTCTCTCACTATTTTCTCAATTTCATTCTTTTGATAGAAGGGATACCTGTAGGATTGTATATTAGGTATGGCGGCCCCTTCTTCCATGATGATTGCATGGTCATGAGCCCTTGGAGGTGGTAATCCAGTAGGGGGCTGAAACACTTCTGGAAATTCAGCAAGTATATCCTCCCAAGCATTGTCATAAGTGGTTGTCCCTGTCCCTGTCCCTTCTTCAACGGCTTTAGAGCATTCTACATAGAACTCCATGCCCTCTCCTTGCATTGCTTCCAGAACTACTCTCCAAGAAGCTTGCACGGTGCAAAGTGTCGGTTCACCCTTGATGACATGATGGTGATTACCTTGCTGCGATTTTAGAGTTAAATTTTTGAAATTTGCCTCAGTATTCCCCAAACTAGCGAGCCACTCATTCCCCAATACCATCTCTGTGCCTCCTAAGTCCATCAATAAAAAATGCTGCTGAAATTCTACTTCCTACACAGTGAATATCAGATCTCTGCACACCCCCTTATTCCTCACCATCTCTCCGGTCCCTATCTCCACCACGTATATAGGAGTATCCACCATAGGAATATTGAGTTCTTGCACCAATTTAGGAGCACTAAAGTTGCTGGTTGCTCCCGAATCAATGAGAATCAACACCTTTCTTCCATTGATTACACCCCACGCCTTGAAAGACTTGTTTGATGTAAGTCCTTCCTTACTTTGCAAAGACATGCAAGGTCTTTATTTCAGCATTGGCTTCGGGTTCTCCCATTTCTTCTACATTCTCTTCCTCAAAGTCCTCCTCCACCTCAGACAACGCCAGTTGCATGTGTTTAAATTTACACACATGCTCTCAGTTCCATTTCTCACCACATTTGAAGCATAAGCCCTTCTGATGCCCCTCCTCTAACTCAGCAGGACTCAATCTTCTCCCTTTAACACCTCCATTCTTCTCTCCCTCCTTGTTTCCCTACTTTCCTCCTTCCTTTTTCTCACTAGGGTTTCCCCATGTGGAACGAAATTTCAAACTAGTCGCCTTCCCATCTCCTTTGTCTCCCCATTGTTGCCTCTTCTTACACACAACCTCATTCTTCTCTTCTAGCAACAAAGCCACATCCATCAAATCAGCCAAATCATCATAATTATACAACTTAACTTTGCTCGTATATCTTCCTTCAAGCCATTGAGAAAAATGATGTCTAGCATTACCCTTTCATGGCGGTGAAGAGGAGCAATGTGTGATTCAAACTTCTCTCTATACTCCATAATTGTCCCCTCTTGTTTTAGACTCAACAAGGGTCCCATAGGGTTGTTAAGAATGCCTGGTTGAACCGTCTCTTCACAGCATCCTTAAATTCATCCCAAGTGTGTAGGGGGGCTTCATCTTCCCACCATTGGAACCAATTCAGCGCCCTACCCTCCATAGCAATGACCACAACATCCAACTTGTCCCTTTCAAACCCACCATTGATGCGAAAATACCGTTCCACTCGCACCAACCAGCCATGTGCATCATCCCCAGAAAACACAGAAATTTCTAATTATCCCTCCACCACGATAATGGTGTGTGTAGTGCCCACTGTTAGGCGAATTAGAACGTGGTCGTCGTGGAGGGGTATCCTCATCAGTCACATCTCCACTGCAGGGATGGTGCCTGTTAGGGGGCCTGGTAGTGAGTTCGTCCAAACAGGCCAGAATCTTTGTCACAGAAGTCTCCACTCCAAATCTCTGTTCCAACGCAGTCATTCTATTCTACATGTTGCTTCGCGTCAATACCATAAACTGCACCAGGACTAGTGCTTGATACCAAATTGATAGTTATCAATTCAGAAGTAGAGGAAATTAAAATAACTGCAGGAATCAATCTGAACTTTATTAACAAATAGAACAGATTGCAGTGAATCAGAGTAATTCACTGTATCACAGAAGCAAATCTAGTAGTTTCTTGAGCGATTCAAGGTGCTCAAGGCCTCCCAAAGGAAGTAAACTTCCAAAATACTTGCTTAACTACTTAGAACTAAAAATACAATATTTAAACAACAACAACAGGCCACTCAGAGACAGTTATTGCCATCAGTGGTGGATCTTGACAAAAAAATTGGAGGGGGCCAAAACAGTAACAAATATATAAACCAAAATTAATTGTGTTTCATAATAGTTTGCTTGGTTTAGTGGTCAAAGTTATCTTTGTTAATTTTAATGTCCTGAGTTCAAATATTGCTTAATGCAATTTTTTATACTAATTTTTGAGAAAAATATACAAATAACTGCTAAAAAGAGGTGTGACCATCACAAGAATTGAACTGGGGACCCTAAATACACCAATAATGCTCTTATCCGCTTGACTACTAATACTTTTGTTGCATAGTATTCATTTGGTTCTATATATTCTAACTTTGAGTATAAAATATATCTGTGTATATATTAACTTAATGGGAGCCGGGGGGGTACCGTGGCTCCCCCCGGCTCCCATAAAGATCCGCCAGTGATTGCCATGCAGTAACTGCTGCCAAAGTGTCAGGCAGAAAGTGTTGAGCAGGCCAGTTTCATGCCTTTTGAACCATTTTAAATAAACTACCTCTTGGGTAATTTACACTAAAATTTACACTCATTAAAATTCCTTGAGCAGAAAGGTTAATTTACACTAAAATTTACACTCTTGGTTTATGTTCTATTCCTTGAGCAGAAAGGGTTTTGGTTTATGACAAAACCCTTGAAACTCTCATTAAAATTTACACTAAAGTAAGTTCAATCTATTCCTTGAGAAATAGTGAAATAGATGTCACCAACTAAAAACAAGAGCAAAAGTACAAAAATAGTGAATTTGTCTGCACAATGAATACTCTTCCTAGAAATATGAGACACTAAAGGTCTCATCTTAGAAATCAAATTTAAACACTTATTTAATCTATTTTTAACCCTCCAAGAAGTATAAGTGTTCTTGATTAAAAAAGCAATATGGGTGTTCTTGATTAAAAAATGAATATGAGTATTCCAAAAGAGGTACTTCATTGTGTTGATTTAATTGAGCAATCTTAGAGCGAGTTTGATTTATTTTTTTTGTGTTGTCTAAAAGGGTTTTTGTTTTCGTACCCCCCTCATCATCTACCACACCCCCATAATATCCCAAATGGACAAAAATACCCCTACTTTTTCCCAAAAATTACATGGTTTGTTAAAAAAAAAAAATATTGGAATTTCGGAATTACCTCAGAAATGAGGTAATTCCGGTTCACATTTGTGAACCGGAATTACCTATTTTTGAGGTAATTCCGAAAATCTTTTTTTTTTTATTTCGAACGAATAATTTAGGCTAAAAAATCGGTTTTCGGACAACATACTCTGATCGTAATGAAACCACAGTCATTAGAAGCGAAAAAAATCAAGAATCAAGACTCCCCTAGAAGGGACTTCTTACGGGACTACGGCCTCAAAATCCCAAATTCCATCGTTTACTATTTTTTACGATTTTTTTTAATTTTTCATAGTCTCCAAAAAATCTAAATAAATTTGTATAGCCTTATTTTGGTTTTGTTAGATTTTTAGTGGTGTTTTTATATTTTTTTAGAGTAGTTTTGACTATTTTTAGTAGCCTTTTAGTAATAAAAATTAAAACAAATCGTATATATACGCACTGCCCGTCCTGGATTGGCCCGGGATGCCCTAGATGTCGACCGTTCACCTACTTCACGTGCTTATTTTCAGTCATTTTTAGACATTTTGGACCCATAATTGTATTTGTACTCCTATTTTATGTTGGTCATTTTATATATTTTGACGTATTGTTATTAAATCGTAAATCGTTCGTATCATATTTCCAATAAAACGCGTTTAAATCTTAAGAACAAAATATAAACTTTTAAAAAAAAAAAAATTTTGGAATTACCTTTTTTAGAGGTAATTCCGAAATTTTTGATGATTTATGAACCGGAATTACCTTTTTTAGAGGTAATTCCGAAATTTTAATTTTTTTTTGAACCGGAATTACCTTATTTTGAGGTAATTCCGAAAATTTTAATTTTAATTTTTTTTTTTTAAAAACGCAGGGGTATTATTGGCATTTTTTGAAATATGGGGGTGTGGTAGATGATTAGGGGGGTACGAAAACAAAAACCCCTAACATTTTTCCTTTGGGATTTGGATATAAAATCTTCAAAATCATCATCTTGACCACCCGAATAAATTTCTTCCTCTTGACTTACTTCATCAAGCAAATCACTCCAATGTTTAGATAGAACTTTTCAGAACCACCTCAGGGTATCCTTTCACATCCACAAAATGTTAATTAGTGCCAGAACCAGGGTACCGCTAGCAACCGAGGCACCTATGTCTGAGCTCAGTAAAGGCGCCAGAGATAAGGGCGCCTATGATTGGGTCTTCCCTTGCTCCAAGAGCATTCAAGGCACAACGCCACTAACAGGTACATTGGAATGAGAATCTAAGACAACATTATCACGAGCAAAGGTGCCACTGGCAATATTATTTGTAGGGGCGGGCTATTATGGTCGCCCAGACACTACTAGCAGTCTCACAAAAGGGTTAATTTAGTAAATTTGACTAACTTTTTGCATTAAAACGAAACAATTCATTGCACTTAAGTGTTTTTCTTAATCGTCCTGAAAATAGTTTTTTGCTCATAAGAGAGATCGGAGAGAGTATACGGATAACAAGAAGAGGCTCTAGGAGTCTTGAATTGTTGCTTTAGAGTCATGTTTGATGGAAAGGATAAGTTCTAGTGTTGTTTGTGGCGTGAGAAGGTTTGCTGGTAGGGGTGTTCAAAATCGAACCAAACCAATAGGGAAACCGCAAACCGAACCAAACCGACGCTTTTGATCAGTTTTGTTCGGTTATTTTTTTCATTGCACCGCGCGGTTCGGTTCGGTTTACGGTTTTGATTTCCAAAACCAAAACACAAGTAACACTAAGATTTGTTGAATTACAACCTTCCTTACTAACTTACTAACCCAAATGCAACTACAATTCAACTCTCACTCACTTACTAGCCCAAATCCAATTAATTCTTTGACTCACTTACAAACAATCCATATTGTTATGCTATATTTAAAAATTACAACAAAATATTTAATTCAAATTCTTCTTAAAGAATTAAAAGGGAGTGATTTATATACTACATATATTTGAGTAGATTTTTTCTTAAAGATTTATGTTAGCCTTTTATGTTAGTTAATTTTAACTACGTTTTAAATTATTTTTGTTTTAAAAAAAACTGAACCAACTGAATCAATCCAAACCACATGTAATTTTACCTTGCGGTTCGGTTCACTTTTTGTTTCAAAACCGAACCAAATCGCACCGCGAACAAATTGCAGGTTCTGATACTAAGTGGTTATGGAAAAGGTTGATTCATGTGGTTTGGAATCTTTTTTGGTTCTACGTACGAACAAAAAGATCTAATGGTAGAGATTAAAAACATAACTCCCTCATATTTTTTTCCAACATGAGGGAATCCGCTCCCTGTGACTTGGGTTCAATAATGCAAAAAGTGGAGTATTAGCCATTGATTTGGTTTATTTTCAATTAATAACAAACACAATAGCCAATACAATAACTAATTGAATTCTGAAGGATTGGCTGAACAAGAAATGTAGCAGCAACAGTAAAGTGATCTTGTTCCATTTTAACGGATTTATGTTCAGTGGTGGAGAACTTTTATCAGGTTTCTTAAATTACAAAAACAGTTTTAACTTAGTACGTAAAAGTATGCTTATGAAATGGCAACAGCATCTTAAGCTCAAAAGACAAGTATAATATCTTAAAGTCAAGGAAATATAAAACCTCTGCAGAAAGGGAAATAGATATTCATACATGAGTGTGCTTATCAAATTGCTATGTAGCTTATTCCATTGTATCAAAAGATACTCCTGAATGACTATACATATTATTAGATTACATTTAGTTAGGAATTAAATGCTGATTCAAAATGGCATCTCTCACAGGTATTGTTTTCATCAGTTGCCTCCATAGCTATCTGCAAAAAGGTTCGCGAAAAATACAATAATAAACTCATAAACTGGTCATTCAAAGTTTAGCTTGTAACAACATTAATCACTCAAAAACATTAACATAATAGGGGCAGCTTAGTAACACTTTAGAAAATAAAGAATAATACAAAGAGCGAGACTAGTTAATAGTTATATTAACATATAACTTAACCAGTTTTGAAACAAAGTGTTTCTCTTCGGAGAAATATCCATTTCTGAATTTCAATCCCAACAAACTTGTGCATTTATTTGAATTTACCATTCACAGTAACGCCCATAACCAAATTCCTCCATTCTCACCCATCCAACATAACTGCACCCAAGACATTTTTTCATGCTATGTTCCCTTCATCGTCTAAGTTTATAAAGGAGATCAACTATAGGAAAGGATAATGTACATATGGGAAAACTCAAACACTTCAGTGTCTTGGTCAATTTCCAGCAACAAAAATGTCTTCAGAGGAAGATATTTGAGTTACTGCAAGGGGATCATTGGGTTGTATTGTCTTGGAACCATGTGTAGGTGTCACTGAGAGGAAAGTATTCTAATAGCTAGATTATGCAAGGTTCTATTCTTCAAGCAAGAGGGCCTTAAAGATGTCAGTTATAACATGAAATGAGTCACATACAGTGTTGTCAAACTCGAGATCCTACCAATTAAAGGGATAAAAAAGATCCTACCTAAATACAAATTTATACATAAGCACATGCACACATATATTATAAAATAAGATAAATAAGGAAAATTAATCTCCAAGTCATAATATTAAACTAAATCAAATTTAAGAAATAATCAAAAAAGATTGTAAAACACTGTATAAAATCCCAATTCATTACGTGAATAGTTATAAAAATATCAAAAAGAAACACATTTTTCTTGGGTTCCTTCCTGCAGGAGGATTACAAGTCCGTTTGTTCAATATTGTAACAGAATTGATTCTGAAGAACTGATTTCAAAAGAATTGATATTAAAAAGAGTTTAAAAAATTGAGTTGTGTTTCGTAATGATGTTTTAAAAGTAGTTTCAAAAGAATTAGTTTGTTTAGATGATAAAAGTATAACTGTTTTGATGTGTAAATATAAAGAGTTTAGTGGATCCCACACTCAATTCAATTTATTCAACGCAAGCTAGGAATTCTAGCTTCTACCAAAATCAATTTTACTCACTCCATAATCAATTTTATCGGCTGTAATTTCAACACCCAAACACAAGAATAGTGATTTTCAATAATATTAGCCTTTTTTCTTTTAGAACTAGAATTTATTATGTGCTACCCAGAATCTAAAACAAATAGGAACATATTTGAGTTACTGAAAATGTAATCAAATTGTGTGGATTTTGTATATTAAAATGTAAAACACGGATTATAATTTAAGAAAAATGAATTGGTGAAAGTGTTCAACAATCAAGCCACCATTTCATATATTAGTATCCTTAATCCAATACCATTCTTCAAAAGGACTGAAGTTTACATTAGGACTAACAAGTTCTTCAAGCAAAACAAATTGACCAACCATAGATATAAATCATATATTGCTGGATGTGTTCAAACAATAGAAAATTCTACATGGGTGTCCAATTCTATAATTGATTGAGTTTTTGATATACCAAACTGTGTTAATATTAGCGATCATCCACTACATGTCTGCTTTTCCATCATTGGAAGCAACAAATGAATACTTAATTACTAAAAGGTTGCAATGCTTTAAAACAAGGTGATTAAAATGCACGAGTCTAGGAAGTGATCTACAAATCATAGAGAAAGGCTTGGACAGGGTCCACATGGGTAGTGTTATGCATTTCAAAACTTAACAAAAAAGTTATGCTGCTCAAAATTGTAACTTACATGATTGAAAGCGCAAAATCATTTTTTCCAGAAAGGTCCAAAACCTTCAAGTGGGAATACCTTCAGATAAAACAGTAACAAATTAGGGAAAAGTGACAAGAAAAAGAAGGGAAAAAAGAGATGGTGGCTTCATCAGAGCATACACAAACTTACCCTCCAGAATATCCTACTATCAATAAGGCCATAAGGAACGGCACCAAACTCCCTTGAATCCCTGCTTTTATAAATGTTATCTCCCTGCACCCAAACGTGACCCTTTGGAACCTATAGAAGGAAGGCAGACTTAGAAAACAAAAAATCTACAATCCATCCACCATTGGAAAAAAATCATTAAACGTTAAACTTCCCTAGAGCATAAGCTATATAAAAGCAAAAATCAAGGCCATTCTTAAAATGATGAGGCCAAGACAATGCCAGTTCTTAAATCAGTTATTTCACCCCAAAAAAAAGTAACTTCAAACTAATAGCAAAACAAAACCCATTATCAAACTTATAAAAAGCCACTAAAAGTTGGAATTTTCTTATAAGAAATTGACCATACCACAACTGTCTCATACTTATCGCTGTTCTCAGGATCAGAAATATATGTAACACTATCACCCTCCATTCCAACCACGCGTTTGGTGATGTGCCGTCTAGGGTTTTGAGGTGTGCGCAAGGTTACAATATCTCCACAAGCAATTTTACCAAATCGAGTTGAGATCCTTTCGCCGAAAAAAATGGCCGGTGTCAAATCAATTGCAGGAAGCATGCTAGGACCTTCGGTCTGCAGTATTGGAACTGATCAGTTGTTAATCATGAAAAAGAATTTGAGATAAGTGCGAGAAGGAATCATGTTTACCTGAACAGGGGTGATCAGATAGGTGTTTGTAACATGTAAAAAACAGAAGAACTTTGCAAAAAATAAGGTGTTTTCCCATCCTTCTTTAACAATAGACAGAAATGGTACAATGTTTCTCGACCCCATCACTGTTTTTCCTCTTCCAAGGTATGAATCTTGAATATTGTTATCCTTATTGAAAGATAAATTCTTTGTTCACCATTAATAACTAACAAAGCAAGAACATGTCAGATCAGAATGTGGAGACCGGAGAGAAAGCATAAGTTAAAAGACAACCTCACTAGCAGCACTTGAGAACAAGCAACAGCGGTATAATGCGGGTGGAAGAAAATGAAGTCAGATCTAATATTGACAGCTTTTTTTCCAAACAACAAACAGGTTCTATGTAACAGCATAAAGAAACTACTAAATTTCTGACTGAACATAGACATTTCATCTGTTTTGTTACGTAAAATGAGAAACCAGCACTGTGTAGCAACAGAATAAAAACAGAAAGGATAATGCATAACGATCATATCGATCGAATCCACACACTTTAAATAAGTAGAGCAGTCCAAGTAATCCAAGCCAACCCAGCTCACACTAGATAGTGCGGTTCACCATATATTGGCAGAAAAATGGGCCAGGCTGGATTGGCTCAGTTTTTAGCCAAAAAAACACAACCTGACTCACTCAGGAAGTGGTGGCCTAAAGCCCCATTTTCTGACGAGCACTATTTTTTTTCTTCAAGTTAGTACATATAAATACTAAAATTACATAAAAAACTTCATATAAAAACTTAAACGAAGGCAGTAGTTAAACAAGTTGTTTTGTGAAACCTCTGTAGTTAAACGAAGGCAGTAGTTAAACAAGTTGCATGGCATGGCGGGGTCTGGCACTACACAAAACCCCGAAGCGACACCGTTAGATGTCGATCGTCGGGTTGTGTCGCAATGAAATTGCGGCCAAATCGCAGAGCAAATGAGAAGACGAGTGCAACAGATAATTAATTACGAAAAGTCAAAAGTTGCGCTTCTTTTTTAGTCATTTAGGGTTATTTTTGGACCTTTTTTGTCTTTTTACTTTACCCTAATATCCTAAAGTCTGGTTCATGAAAACACACGAACTCTTATTCATGGTGACCCCTCATCTTCTCCTCTCCTCTCTACTCTGTGACCCAATCATATGCAACTGTGACGCACCTAGTGGAAACTCTGGCGACCTGTTGCTTACTTATCATTTGTTTTTCTACTTCTCCATTCGATTAGTTCTCTACTTATCCTTTGTATTTGTCGCCCCTAGACTTTGACGTAGCAGCCATACTGCTACTCTGCTAAAGTGTTTTGAGGTCGGAAGCTACGCTACACTATTCGTCATTGACTACATATCCTAAAACCATGCCAACTATTAGGTTACTAACTAATTTGTATCGTGTTTGCTCCCTCATTCCGTTTCTCTCTAATTTGTGATGTTGATCTCTCTCACAGTGTCTAAGCTCACTGTCTTATCTATTTGTACCACGCTGACCCAAATTCCCGGATAAGCCAATGGCGGAATAAAGATTTGGTTAAAATTGTTAAAATCTTATATCTGACCTATATGTCACAAGTAGACTAAATAGTCTTGCTTTAGTTTCTAACAAAAAATGAGTTTTTTTTAAAGAAACTTGATTGCAAACGACTAATTAATGATTTTCCAATAAAAACTGTGTTAGGAAGCCAGGAATATAGATATTGAAAAGACATATCATTGTATTGAGAAAGAATAGGAAAGGAAAGAATAGGAGAGATTATCTCCTCCAACTTCACAATAGAGTAAACGCTCTATTCACTAAAATATTACAATCTGAATAATGTTTCCTCAATGCCATAGACCTCTTATGTATACATGATAGGATAGGACATAGGACTCTAACTAATCCCTTAACAAACTCGTTATCCTAACCACTAACTAACTGCAAGTCTTCTTATCAACAGCCCTTATACAGTTCCTTAGCTCAACCAATTTTCAAAAAGAAAAATAGAAAAATGGATTAAATAAATAATATAGAATCACATTTTTCTCTATTTTTCAGTTTCAGTTTACTACCACAATATACAAATGAGTGACTTAGTAATCAGTTTTTTTTTCATCCTCTCGATGAAAGCAAAGCTTTCCTTCCATCAATTGAACAAGGATATGCAACAATGATAACAGTCCGTCAAATTATTGGTCAATGAGGCAACATCTCTCTCAAGCATTCCATCAAACACTCAACAAGCATAAGAAAGAAACGACTCCACATTTGCCATACATATATATCATAGCATCAGAAATGGAGAATCATTATCATAAATCATTGCACGAACATGTCTTCTCAAGTGTATCAGGTTCTCAACAAGGGAAAAAGACAGTGCAGCGATGGAACGGATGAATTAGATGGGAATGAAAATTGTAAGACGAAAACGAGGGAACGGAAGCTACCTGGTGAGAAAAACGACGGCGGTGGCTACTTGAGAGAGCCGGCGGTTCTGCCGTGTCGGCGGTGGTGGTTTGGTAAAGAACAGCAACCGGCGATCAAGCAGGCTGCGGTTTTATGAAAAATATAAGTTTCGAACTTTGTTGGGTTTTGTTTTTCCCACTCCCCTCCTACTCAAAATACACCACATAAGGGTGTGAAAAGATCAAAAGGTCATTAATGAAATGGCCAAAGTGTTTTTTTTTTCAAAAAAATTCACATGTTCGAACACGGGCATTCGAACACGTTCGAACAGTCTCATTCGAGTGTGTTAAATATTGACACATAACACTCTTTTGGGCGTAATTTAACCTGTACGAATGGCACCAATCGAACAGGTTCGCATAGACGTATTCGAACACCCTATTTTATCCTGTTCGTATGATGTTAACCGAGGCAACAATAATGGTCCCTCACACCACATTCACCAATTTTATTGTGTTTGTATGCAGGTGTTCGAACGTGTTCGAACAAGAGCATTCGAACCGTCACTAAACACGTCATCCACGAGCATTCCACGTGAGGTTATTTTGGGAATAAAATTTATTAAGGAGTGTGTTTGAAAAGGAGGGGGAGTGGGGAAAGTAAAAGGCAACTTTTTTTGGTAGGGTTTTAGATTGTCTTAATGTTATGGCTTGCTACCTACACCCCTTTTTCTATGTACACCCCTCACTCTTTTTACGTGTTTTTATTATTATAAAAAAAAATATCCCTTACTCCTCCTCTTTCCCTTCCTCTCTCCCTCCCCTATTGTCCCCATGCTTTGGAGTACAATTTCATTTTCTTAAACCCTAATTGTATGTTATATAATGGTAAAGTGAAGAAAAGCAAACAAATTTAGGGCTATACAAGACTCGTAAGCATGGATATGGTCAATGATTAAGTAAGGGCATGATTAAAAATTGGGATAGGTGACGCTCAATTGTTGTGGAAGATTGTATCTGGCATAGCACTTTATTCCTTGAGCATATGGTCTAGTATATAAGCATCTGTCTGTTGAAGAAGAAGTCTATATTGAAGATGCATCTGACTATGTTGAGTCTAGTCCAAGAATGATGCATCGAGTACTTAGTGCTTTTAGTAGTTAATTTGTTGATATTAGTTAATGCACATTAATTAACAAAAGTAAAGGTACGATGAATCATTAAGAACAAGAGAATAAAGAAGTTTCAAAGGATAGTGCCAAGAGTAATATTATATGGACAAAAAATTTCAAATAAATATAGACAAAAACTAATTCACAACACTAATTAATCAAGTTTTTTAGACTATTAATTAAGTAACCAATTTTTAGTTAATAGCTTAAAAAACTCTGAAAAGACAGGTTGGTTAATAGTCTAAAAGCTTAGTTAATTGGTGTTGTGAATTGGTTTTAGGCTATATTTGTCTGAAACTTTTTGTCCATATAACATTACTCGTAGTGCCAAAATCAAAATGGATAACCTTGTAGGGGATATTTTAAATTGGCTTTCGTATCTCCGTACAATGTCAGAACTACATCTCTTCTCTGGTGCGATGTGGGCAATGTGGGCTTTTGAGTATCTAATAGGATGTGGGCCTTTAATGTATAGAGACTAAAGGGTAATTCCAATTTTGTAATGGGCTAAATTAGAAATACCAATAGATAACCCTAATTAGGGCTCTATAAATAAGGAGGTTATGGTCCCCAGGTCACACTACACTACAAGACTTTACAGAGCCGTTCTCACCTGACATCCCATTATCAGGAAGATACAGAGAGAAAACTAAAGGGTTCTCTCAGATAAGTACGTGTTGACTTGGAAGGTCAAACCACATATTGGATCATCAGGACCAACATCATGAGTTCAAGTACGCTTCCGCTTCGGTATTTTCTATTAACATGACTGATTATGGCTTTAAGAACTAATTAAGACATAACAAGATCAACCTTAGTAACAGAAAATAGATGGCTTTTGATCTTGGTAGCCCCCTCCTTAAACCCTATACCCCCCTTTTGTGCAAAACTTCCAAATTTGCCCTTACTAAAAAACAAAAACCGTTTGAATCATCTCATAATTCATAATTCCATAGTTAAAAAGTAAGATTGTCTCCTAAATTTTACGGAAACATCACCCTAAGGATAAATCCGTAGTTGAATTCCTACGAAAACATCATACTTAGATAAATCTGTAGTCTCTGATGATGCAAGTTGGTTTGATTTCTGGAAAATTTTACGGAAACATCCTCAAAGGATGAATCCGTAGTTGCTGCTGGTGCTTGTTTTAACTTGCAACTGGGATTATCCTACGGATTTATGTTGTTTAGATGTTTCCGTTGTGTAAATTTTGACTACGGATTTATGGGTGGAGGATGACTCCGTAGTGTTATTTACTGCATTTGTTTCCAGAGACTACGGATTTATCCTGGGGAGATAAATCCGTAGTGTTTTTAATTTTTGCTAATTTTTGTTTATTTTTTTTTTGCAGTACCGCACAGCCGTATAGGAGGAAGGATTCCCCCATGGTCGAGTAGTTTGATGCGTAGAGGGGACGTCCATTGGAGAGGTAGAGGAGGTGCAAGTGATGAAGGTCCTTCTGAGCCTTTCAGTGAGCGTACACAAAATAGGATAGCCGGACACGCCTCCGAACGGCAGAGACGTGTTCGTGGACGTCTTCTAGCTCCTCTAGGTGATGATGACAGGGGAGTGCCTGAGATGCAGCATACAGGTGATTTTAGAGATTACGTTGAGCCTCCTCCTGCTTTAGATAGAGGTGATCATAGATATGTTCACTATGATGCGCCTGCTAGAGGTGATTATGGAGATTATTATGAGGCTGGACAGGTGGGGAATGATGATATTGTTGAGGATGATGCCCATGTAGAGGCTCAGGTAGAGGCTGATGATAGTATTGAGGCGGAGGATGAGTCAGGTGAGGCTAGTTCAGATGTAGATTTAGATCAGCAGGTTGAGTCTGATTATGATGTTGATGATGATGAGGTGAGGACCTATTCAACCTCGTGAGCGAGTTTGTGGAGCTAGACTCGGGTCCGAGGATGGCTCTCTCTTGCGCGTAAGAGTCATGAGCACGTGACATCTAAGCTGCGTATTGGAGTGGTACGTAATAGCTTTAATACATTATTATCTTTTATATGTGTTAAATGTTGTTATCTTTTATATGCACCGTTGTTTAATATGTATTTATACATATATACAGGATCGCGGTAAGTTGAAGATTCCTGCGAATGGGGCCAAGTTACAGAAGCTTGTCCCTGAGGTGCTTCATCCAGATGTTGCACGTTGGGTTCAGAAGGCTGGTCTTACGGACCTTCAGTTCACCCCCATGAAGATAGTCAACCATGAGTTGTTATCTGCATTTGTGGAGAGATGGCATCCGGAGACATCTTCGTTTCACCTACCATTTGGTGAAATGACTATTACTTTGGATGATGTGTCCAACCTTCTTCACTTGCCTGTCTATGGGTCATTCTTCTTGCCAGGTAATAGATTTATTAGTTTTTAAATTTGTTAAAGGTTGTTTAAAATTTGTACCATTATTGTATATGTTATTATTATATATGTGATTATATTATTCCTCCCAGGTCAATTTACGATTGATGATGCTATTGAGACGGGGTTCGGTTGTTGGGGATACCGGAAGGACCTTGTGCTGCTGAGTGTAGGAGAAACAGAGGAGGTTATCTTAGATTCAGTTTTTTGGAGGATGTATACAGGAGACACTTGGATGCAGGTAAATATAAATTTGCTGCACGTGCTTATCTTTTGCTTATGGTGGGGTATACCATATTTTCCGACAAGAGTGCGACAGCCATACCCGTGAAGTGGGTGAAGCTTTTTGAGAAGTATAAAGAGTGTGGTCAGTGGGCCTGGGCACCAGCTGCGTTGGCGTATTTGTACCACCAGCTGCATGTTGGATCTCATCATAAGGGTCTGCAGCTTGGAGGCTATGCGACTTTGTTGCAGGTAAAAATCTTTGATTAACACATTTTTTGAACACTTGATTATGTCATTAACACATTATTTTAACACATTATTGCTGAGTTGGATCTATGAGTACTTTCCAACCTTTGTTCCTCGAAAGGACTTAGGTGCATCACATGGGCCACGTTCTGGGAGGTGGATGAATAAAAAAGATGACACGTTGAAGTTAACAAATTTTAGGAGGAAGTTGGATACCCTTAAGCGTGAGGATGTTAACTTCAGACCTTGGTATGACCATAGGCAGTACAGAGCATTCGAGAAGATTACGTTGTTTAGAGGATGTTTTCCTTGGGACGACATTCGGGTTCGGTACATGCCTGACCGGTGTTTATGGCAATTTGGTTATATTCAGGACATACCGCTTGATCCAATTTCCCCAATGGGGAGTGTTAGGGACATGCTTGGGAGGTGGTTGTATGGCCCCAATCAGGCTGATGCAGTCATCAGGGCGGCTACTCCGGCGACCTTCCCTTGTGAGACTTCTCAGAGATACCTGATGGTTCCAAGACCATTGCTTTCCGAAAAAAGGTTTTTTCAATGTTTTACCTTTAAAAAATATTGGTGGCGACTCTAAAATCACGTTGTGCGAAGAAAAGTCCCTCCAAGGATTTTTCGGGGTGCAACAGCTGGCGACTCTGCTGGGGACATTATTTTTTAAGTGGGTCAAGCCGATTAATTGAATGTGTGATTTGCCTTACTGATTTAATATGCTTTGTTTTACCTCCCTTCTTCCTACTTTTGTCTTATTTCGTATGTCATTTGTTTGTTATATTTTAGAGCAGTTCCTTTTCTTCGCTCCTTTTTCTTTGTAAGCAATGCGTGTAATTATTGTAGGCTTCTTAGAATGGTTTGTATATTGAAATGATGTATGCATGTTGAACCTTAGGGTAGACGACCTATTATGCAGGATCGCTCTGGTTTTTCTTGCAGGTGGGGAAGGGTAGTTATTTCTAGGTATTGTGCCCTCAACACACACTTCACACCCTATACTTGTGAGCATTGAGTGGGGCCTAAAACCCAAGGTCTGAACAAAAACCTAGGAGAGCGGGAACGATTAGTGGATCGCCATTCGTGAACACTTTGTCTCGTATGGCTCTCATGAAAGTTTTTCGCCCAGAGTACGCTCTGTCATGATGCCTCACACTCGATAGCTTTCTATGATTGTGAGTGTCATCGTGAGAGAGACTTTAACTCTTGGTTGCCATTGTGAGGAAGTGATTAGAACCTACATGGGAGGATTACCTTTTTCGTCGAATTTAGACCCTAGGATTCCCACCCTTTGTAGGACACGGGGGCACGCATTTGTTTGTTGCATTAGCTTAGGCATTCCTTTTCTCAAACTCTATTTCGAAAATTGTAGAAAATAATTTTTCTTTTCCCCTCATAAATACCTACATGAGGTGGTATGTAGCGTGTATCTTTAAAAATGTTTAAAGTACCACCAATAACCTCACTTTCTTACCATTTTTCCATGTAAATAACACATCATTTCGCATTCACATCATTTTGCATTTGCATTTGCATCTAACAAAATTTTGAAAAAAAACTTTCGTCATTTGCATTTTTCATGCATTAAAGTTTGTTTGCAGAGAATCCTAAAAGTGATGAAGTAATGTCTTGTCATAGGTACAGTAGATAATCAAAAAATGAAACATTGCGCTTCAAAAAGAAAAAATAATCCAAATTCACTGTTAAACCTATGGTGAGACATGGCACACTGTGAGAATTCTCGGCATTAAACTAACACTCATCTGCATTGCATGCATTGCATTCATTAATAACGTTACTCATAAAAAATGTTTCGTCAGAACGGAAAAGGCAAGATGGTTCATCAACACCGATATTACACCCGTCTACAAGCAAGACTGATGGCTAGCAATCAGGATCTCGAGAATGAAGACCCCACGAGTCGAGATAAGTTGGTTGGGAAGGTGCTCAATCTGAGCGATTGGCTCGGGAAGATCGAACTCAAGGTGAAATGGAAGCACAAGTGGTCGAAGAAATGAGTATCTTTGCGCAGAGGATCGGAGGGTGGGGCCGTTCATCGGGCTATCGCTTGTTGTAAATCCCGAAGGAGTTGTTATACATTTTCTTCTCCCAGATCCGCCGGTTACAACTACTCCCATTTCTCATGGACAAGGAGACGCATACTTCACCCATCATCCGGGGTAGGCATGCATTGAGAGTTATCTCAAGACTAAAGCGGTCCTCGTGGGGTCAAGTCAACTTGCCACTGTTACACCTAGAGGAGTTGCTCTTTGGACCACAAATTCATACTCCCGGTCCCGGTATTATGCGCCAAGAAGTTCATCTAGTCCTACCCCCGGAATTGGCTGTGAATCCCGTAAAGTAGTTTATCACGTGGAAAACCCCGCCGCATGGGGGTGTTACCACGATCAAGAGAAGCACCACTCCCATTTCCGGCGGCGTAAGAAAGGGAAACGAATGTAATCTCGGAAGAAATCCGGCCTTTGGTACTCCTCCACAAAGAAACGGTTCCATCCGCTATTCCCCTGTCTTGCCCCGGCAGGCAATGACGGTCGAGGCTCGGAGTTATCGCGTCTGAGGGCAAATTAACTTTAATCCAACATCGATGACATACAGTGAATTGTTCAATCACCTGGCTTTCAGAAACTTGATCAACACTCGGCCAATGAAAGCCCGTCACCGCCATTTCCCGTGGTTACAACGCTAATGCCACTGCAGCTTTTCATGAAGGCGGGGTTGGTCATACTGTAGAAGAATGCAGAGTCTTCAAGCAGGTGGTGAAAGACCTGGTAGATGCTGGCTGGATCTCGAATGGTCCGAATACAACAATCAATTCACTGCCAGGCCACGGAAAGACAATCACTAAGGCAAAATGAGATCCTCGTGGGCAATTGGTAAGAAAGGTTGGGAAGGTTAAGACTCCCTTAGAGGTTATTCATGCAGAGATGTGCAAATTCGGAGTCATCAAGAGGGGTTGCACTCAGGAAGGGGTCTGTGTTAATGTTAATTGCGATGGGGCATGTGAGGCCTTCAAGACAGTCTTGCAAGACTTATTGGATCGTCAGGTAATCCAAACAGGGGTACAGGAGTACGGGGATGGGCGTGGGTTAGGATATCACCGCTCAGCCGATAAGAAGAGAATGGCCGAGGAAAAACAGAAAAGAGGCTAGCTAAGCTTCGAGCGGGCACTAAGGCTGGAGGAGGTCCCTATTCATGATCCTTCCCCGAACATCCCTGTTTGTGATATCCGCCAAAGTTTTGTGAGCGCTGGATTGCTTGATTACAATTCGGTTGCTGTCATCAAGGATGGTCCTGAGGTTGGAGAGGGCGGTGCAAGTCTGGTGCGTCGCTGCGATGTTGGTGAAAGAATTAAAAAACCAGAAGGCTGCTAATTTTCCCGTGACTTTTAGTTCAAAATAATGATTGTAGTGCAACCCTGTGGTTCTGCCCAAGGCCATAGGACAAGTTGTTAGGGGCAAGCATGTTTTTATTTTTAGAATCATCACCATTAATAAAAACTTTGTTTTTGAATTTCCATCAACAAAAATCATTCCTCTTCATTTCATGTGTCTTTTTTGTTTGCTGTGTTTGTTTCATTTTTATTCTGCCTTTTCGCTTCGGCAAAAGGCGGATCCACAGCAATTGTTTCTCAAAATAACAGTGCCAACAGTCCATATTTTGACTTTGATCACCCTATCAATCAAGTTGAGGGGGATGTTGAGAAAGACTGGGAAACCCCTCCAGAACTCATAAAACTGATGAAACAAGAAGAAAAGGCTATTCAGCCCTACAGGGAATTCACTGAAGTGGTCAATTTAAGTACAGTTGAGAACAAGAAGGAGGTCAAGGAGGGCACTTCCAATGAAGGAAAAGGAGTGAAAAAGGAAAAAGAGATAAAGAAAAAGAGCAAATATATAAGAGTAAATAAATTATTGTCCTGGAGTTATTTTTTGAGAAAACGAGCAATCATGATTTGAAATAAAGTTTGACCATCTCCCCATATCCTCTCGAAAAAAACCTTTCCTACCCACCTTAAGCCAAGAAAAAGCAAAATCCTAAAATCACCCTAGACAAAGATCACCTCAAATAAAAAAAAAAAGTGCATCACGTTTTATCACCACCCAAGTCCAAAAAAAAAAAAAAAAAAAAAAAAAAAAAAAAAAAAAAAAAAGAAAAAGGAAAAAGGATTTAAAAATGAAGATCCCAAAAATACAAAAGAAAGATAAGTGGCGAGCTGATACATGTTACCACAATATATAAGAGATCCTTGTCTCAATAAACCTTCAAACACTTCATCGTTCCCATACTCCCCTCCTTCCATAAACCGCAAACACTTCCCTTTTACCTCGGCACCTTGCCCTGCACAAACCCTTAGCCAGGAATAAAAATTCCAAACACCTCATCAAGCCAAATAACCGTCATAAACCATCAATCGTCAGCCCACACCAAATAAGACCCATTCTCCCCATCAACCCCAAGCACCTCATTAAGCCCAATCATCCTTCCTCCACAAAACACCACAATCCCAAAAAGTCCATTCCGATCAATGACTGATTGCTGTTGTTTTCTCAAAATTTAAATCTTAGGACAACTAAGTTTGTTCATCTACAATGTGTTTGCAAAAAAAAAAAAAAAAAAAAAAATGATCGAGAAAAGAAAGGTGATCAAGAAAAAACAAACCCAGCGAGGGAAAAAGAAAGGAGGAACAAAAACAAATAGTCGAAAAAAGAAAGTTGACAAAATAAAAAGAGGACTTGCACTCAAAACCCATTCAAGCCGCATTAAAACAGGGATTAGTGATCACCAAGTAAAGATTCTTTCATTCCAAAGCTGAGGCATTCACAGAGAACCAAAGGTTTGCACTGGGAACACCGCTCAAAGTTGGGGCATTCTCTTCACCACCCACCCTGGTCTTAGGAAAGTCTGTTCAGCTCCCATTTCATGTCACTCCAGCTTGTCAATACCTCCAAACAGAGGCAAGTCGTTCATTCACAACTACCGTAAGCTAGAATTGGGGCAACTATGTTTACGTCGGACCTGGGCAACCCCTTCTCTCTAGTGTATGGGTCGGGCGCTTCTTCCCATTGGAGTCGAGATACCCTCTCTCCGGTGCTCATGGAAACCGAGTTAGAAGAGGTGAATGGGTTCAAACCCGCTTTAGATCGATTGAATCTCATAGAGGAAAAAAGGATTGCGACTTTGTGTCATGGACAAACGTACCAACAGAATGAGAACGGCTTTTGACAAGAAAAGTCCGACCAGAAATTCAATGAGGGGAACCTCGCGCTCAAGAAGATCTTGCCCATCCGGACCGATCCCGGAGGAAGTGGACACCCACTTATGATGGCCCATATGTAGTCAAGAAAGCCTTTTCTCGAGGAGCACCGATACTTACCAACGTGGGCGGCGAAGATCTCAAGAATCCAAATAATCTCGGACTTTGCGAAAAAGTATTATGCCCGAAAGAAATAAACGAAAAAGAGAAAGATGAGCCAAGCAAGAATTAGCTCGCTAGGTTGAAAACCCGAAAGGGCGGCCTAGGCAAAATCAGAGCGACCGGTGGATTGAAAACCCGCAGCGATCATCCAGCAAAAATTAGGGTCGAAAAACTTGGACATGAAAAGTAAAGAAAGGCATACAAATTCCCGAAAGCTTGGATGAGGAGTGATTAAAGTCAAGGACATAAATGTTTAGCATCGTCCCATGGAGACAGGACAATCGTAAATCGCCTTCTACCTTTTTCGCGTCTTTTTGTAGTTTAAATTTTCAAATATATTGAACAATCGGCGTAACTTCTTGTGCGATGATTTCCACATCAATAAAAGTCCAACTTTCTCACATTTGTTTATTCTGTTATTTTTGCTTTTCTCGCTCAAAATAAACGTTTTATGATGGTGATGATTCTCGAATCAGAAACATGTATATAAATCATAGAGCATCACAATCGTTATAAATTTCTAAAAGTCATGGGAAGAAAGTAGTTCCTAGGGGCAATTTAAGTTTGCAAGGATGATAATTGCACTCATAGAGCCATTGCGGATGGCAAGTCACAAAAAGGAAAGATAACCGCGCTTGGCTTATATGTCGCGACGATGATAATCGGTTCCTCGCCTTGTCATGGGTTGGTCGAACCCGAAGAAAGAGAAGCCAAAAGGGCAAAAGAGCAAAAATATGTAATATAAAAGGAAAAACGAAAAAAAGAAGTTGAAAAAGAGGGCAAAGAACACTAAAAGTCATGCATTGCATTCACTACATAAAATCATGCATTCATTAGTCATGCATTATAAGGTAAAAAAGGAGAAATTCAGACATTTGCATTACATTCATCATGAGAAAAGGAAACGAAAGTAGCAATCATGGCATTTGCATTGCATACATTTGTTCATCTCATCTCGCAGTGCAAAGCGGATAAACACTTCGGTGTTAATGATCGCCTTGATTCTAGAAAGCGCTCCCTAGTTGGGAGTTCAAAGAAGAGAGAATAAAAAGAAAAGAAAAAGAGTCTAAAAAAAAAGAGAGAGAGGAGAAAAGAGAAAAGAGAAAGAGAAGAGAAAATAGAAATAGGGTTAGGAAAGGAAAGGAAAAGGAAAGAAGAAGGAAAAAGAGTTCGTAAAAAAGAAAAGAGAGAAACAAAAGAGAAAAGAGCGCTCCAGCGCGCATTGCGATTGGAGCCCGAGAGATCATCGCTCCCTTCGCCCCGTGTCTCACATCGTACGAGCAACGCGATGGACCGCACCCCATGTGAGGTTCAACGGAATAGTTGTATCGGCCTAAGATACGATGGGCGCCGTACATTGATCTCAGATATCGATTCGGAGCCGATAACGATCCCCGGCCGCTCGAAAAGGCCAACAGAAGCGTGCTCCTCAAAGCCACGTGCAAACTTCGGATTCGTCAAAGAGTTCGCTTTAGGATTACGAGTTTTAGGCGGCTGGGCATTTTACCGCCGCGCGCAAGTGTTCATTTTACCGCCGCACGCGCAGTGTTCATTTTACCGCTTTTTGCGCGCAAGTGCCCATTTTACCTTTTCATGCGCACGTCGGTGTTCATTTATCAAGCTTTTACGCATCGACACGAAAGTGTCTATCTTTCCGAAAAAAAAACAAAAAAAAAGGAGAAAAAGAAAAAGAAAATTCGGATTTCCCCAAGTGGACAAAATTGGTATATTTTCTGAATTCTTTATTTCGATTTTATCTTCGAAATATGTCTCGGCCAATTCATATTTCTTGATAAAATCCAAATAAAGAGGGGCAGCTGTCATACCCCAATTTTGTCCGACTAGTCGAAAATCAAATGAAATTGTATTTTTGTAAATACCCAATTTTAACGACATTTTTCTCATTTTTAGAAAACCCCAAAATATGTGTTTCAATTGCACAAATGTGTTCAAGTCGCGTTCGTCATCCATCTAGCATTTCTTATCCTCATCGTGTGCGCGTATCGTTTCGAATCGTGTGCTCGTACTCATTCTCGTAGTTGCGCGTATTATTTCTATTCGCGTGCGTGTTTTGATCCTTGTTGCGCGCGCTCGCGTCTTGTCGCGTACGCATATTTATTTCATTACTTATTATTATTATTATCCATATATGTTCATTAATTTATCATATCATTATACAAAAATAACATAAAAAAAATGCTTTTAATATTGTAAATAGTTTTTATATAAGTGGTACAAATGGTCACTTCTGATACATATAAAAAAAAATAATCCAAAACAAAAGAGTACATCAGAATAAAAATATAGTTGTGCATAATAGGAATAGGACTAATCCAACTTTCTGCTTGGTTGCTTGCTTCTTTCCATTTGCTAACAAGGAAGTATCTGCACCATACACAGCAAGACAGTAGAACAAGTCAAATACAGTGAATTCATGAATACATCAGAGACGTGGGAGAAGAGAAATTGTGCTCAGAGCACTTTATACATCAAAACATGAAATGAACAAAACTGAGGTGCAGAAGAAATTGACCTCACGTTGTAAAACTCTATGCAAATCCCCCTATAAGTTCAACCTCAAAACTCAGATTAAAGGGGGGAGAAAACAGAAAACAAAGACCAGGCAGAACACAAACACAGCAGAAAACGCAGCAACACACACAGAAAACACACACACAGCAAACACACACAGAAAAACACACGCAGCCAGAAAGAGAAGAACAGCAACCAAGCACAAACAGATAGAGCAACTACACTGAAACATTGAGACACAAAACACACACTGATACACAGAAACAGCAACACGCACAACAGGAATAAAGCAGAACAAAAATGGTTTTTAGAATGTGAAGGAGGAGAAGAACAGCAGCCAAAATACACAGAAACAAAAAAACAAACACAGCAAAAAAACGTATGCACAGACAGCAGAGAAGAAGGAAGACCCGAAAAAGAAAATGAAAAACAAACCTGCTATTGAAATCCCACCGGCGCCGTGACCTTCGTCGCGCCAAACCACCACCGCCACCGCTAGCCGTCGCGAACCCCCGTCGTCCCAGCACCTTCGTTTCTCTCTCGCCACTACGCCACCGTCGTCCTCTCAGTTACCACCGGCGCACCAACGCCGGCGATTCTCTCTCTCTCGCGGTACCCATTCTCTCTCTCTCTCACGCGATCTGTTTCACTCTCTCTCTCTCTCTCACTCAATCTGTTTTCACTCCCTCGCTCTTGCTCTCTCTCTCTGGATCTCCTTCTCTCTCTCTCTCAAAGATGGTTCGGCGAAGGAGGAGAGGGGAGAAGATTTAGGTTTTCTGATTTTGGGGGGGGAACGACGCGGAGGAAAGGAAAATGGATATGGGTTTTTACCTGTTTCAGCCAAGGCTGTTTATGGGCCCTTCGTTTTTTTTAAGTTTTCTTTTAAAAATCTGATCACTGTTCGCACCCCCTCCGTTAATAATACAACCTCCTGTAATTAGTTACACCCTTTTTACTATTTCAGCCATTTTATCGTTTTTACTTAATTCTCGAAAAACCAATTGCTCTTAAACAGAAACTTATAAATAAATATTTTCTTCTAAAATATAAATAGGGGATTAGGCCGGTTGTACAACTAGCTTAATCAGCGTTCTAAGATGAATGAGCTGTACAGTTCGAGAATCCTAGAATACCTATTCTAAAATCAAACGTTGTTAGTAGTCTTGCGAAGTCTTTGCTTGCATGATTATTAACAATGGGGTACTAGTGGTGATCACTTGGAGCCTTTGCTCAATTGATCGCTGTGAATGCCTAATTTTCCTAAAGATTTTTCATTAAATCAAAAACCTTGATTGGTAGTCTTGCGAAGCCTTTGCTTGCATGATTATTAACAATGAGGTACTAGCGGTGATCACTTGGAGCCTTTGCTCAATTGATCGCTGTGAATGCCTAATTTTCCTAAAGATTTTTCACTAAATCAAAAAACCTTGGTTAGTAGTCCTGCGAAGCCTTTGCTTGCATGATCATCAACAATGGAGTGCTAATGGTGGTCACTTGGAGCCTTTGCTCAATTGATCATCATGAAAGCTCGATTTTCACAATTAAACAAGATAAAAAACAAAAACCTTTTTCATAACAAACAAGAACTACGTAGCTTTGAATTCTCCATCGCACCTGGAGATACGTAGGAGTGGATCCCCTCCATCAAGCGCAAAAATTAAAGATTTTTCATTAAGTCACTCATAAACAAAAGAGGTCAAAACAAAGCATTTTTTTAAATCAACACCGCAAATCACATATTTAATTAAGGTAACCCTTCTTCGAAGGGACGTTATGAGGTGCTAATACCTTCCTCGTACGTAACTAGACCCCCGAACCCAAATCTGATGGTTCCAAGACCATTGCTTTCCGAAAAAAGGTTTTTTCAATGTTTTACCTTTAAAAAATATTGGTGGCGACTCTAAAATCACGTTGTGCGAAGAAAAGTCCCTCCAAGGATTTTTCGGGGTGCAACATTGTCCTCAAGCAAAGACAATGCAAGACAAAAACAAAACATCGTCAACATCAGATAACATGCAATCAGTTATGAATCCCTTTTTAAACAAGACAATCACAAACATCCAAAGGACAAGTTGAGCAACAACTTTCAGACTGGTCACTCAATTGCAATCCCACATATGGTAATTTCACTAGCACATACTTGCTCAATAGTGCGTGTGTGACATTTAACTGAATTGGAACAAAGCTAGTTTCAAAATGCATCTAACTAAGACTAGAGGGCTTTCTTCCGAGACCGCCAAAGATGTTTCAAAACAAAGGGTAGACTAACGTTTCCACATAAGATTGAGGGGCTTCAAAGCAACGACAAAGGGTCTTAATTCGGTATTACAGATTGGACCAAAGCCACAACTACTTCAATACACACACAACACAAACCACACAACGTAGAGTTTTTGGTCGCAACCCCTCATTACATCAAAAATTTAGATTTACTCAAAGATTACTTCGGAAATTGCAACAATTACACAGCTATGTGGATTTTTCCACTTATTCACAAACACACTTAAACACACACGGCATACACTACAACGTTACGGGTAGACGCTGCAGTGTTGCACTCACGCGCACACACACCACGGCATACACTACAACGTTACGGGTACACGCTGCAGTGTTGCACTCACACACACTGACACCACGGCATACACTGCAGCGTTACGGGTAGACGCTGCAGTGCTGCACTCACGCACACTGACACCCACACGTGCACTGACCATCCTACAATCTGCATACCCAGCCTTAGTACAACCGATGCACCCCCAACTTAGCTTCTACAGCTACCCTTAATTTTTAGTAAAAATTTGGCACTCCCATGGTCCACCAAACAGCTAGCTTAGCTAAAATCATTTCTAGGATCACTAAGTTCCACCTGAGTTAATGTTTTGAGTGTGGAAGCAAGATTGCATAAGTTCCTTCACCACATGGGATACTATTCGCTCAATTCTCACCACATCATCACTAAGTTTGCTCAACTAATTTCAAAAAAAAATTTTAAACAGGAAATTCACCATATGATTGCATTTTATTCATGAAACTGACGATAGGTCCTCCCCCCACTTAAACACAGCAGTGTCCTCACTGATTGATTTAGAGGAAGGCCTATTTACAAAAACCAAAGCAAAACAAAAATAAAATCACATAACGGAAACAAATTGAAAGAAAACATCAAAGTTCACAATCAAATAATACTAGACAAGGAAATAAAGGAGAAGAGATAGAACACTACCTCACATGGGTTGCCTCCCATGAAGCGCTTCTTTAACGTCACTAGCTTGACGTTACCTCGAATTTTAAGGGTCGCTTAAAACCAAGGCCAGCTTCTCTCTTTTCACCACTTCGCCAAGGTATGGCTTCCACCTCTGCCCATTGACCATCCAACTTCTTTTTGAGGAAGGTTCCTCCAATTCGATTGCTCCTGGCTTGAATTCTCTTTTTTGGCTCTTCTTGTCATTGTATGCTTTGACTTTCTGCTTATACGACTTTGAAGATTCATAAACTTGCAACCTCATTAACTTCTCCTCTTCCAATCTAGTCAAGGAACTACTAATGATAGCTGGATGAAGATCATCATCCGCCAGAAAACATATTTCAAATGAGGGGAAGTTGTTTCAATTCGTGAATCTTTTTCTGAATCTCCCCTATCTAGCTCTTCTTTTTCTTGAAAACTCTTTCTACCGAGAAGCTTCAAATTGCATAATACAGGTCTTCTATCTCACTTCCCAAGTTCTCATCTGCTTCTTCAATAGAATTCACAATTACATCCTCCAATGGAGGAGATGGAACTTCCCGCCTAAAGGTCTCTTTCACGAGTTATCAATCATATCCACCCTAAAACACCGCCCTTTATCATCGGGATGGCGCATAGCTTCAAAAACATTAAAAGTAATCTTCTCATCCCGGAACCTCAAGATCGCCTTCCACTTGTTGCACATCAATCAAAGCTCGCCCCGTGGCTAAAAATGGTCTACCCAGGATAAGTGGTACCTCTGCATCTTCCTCCATGTCAAGTATCACAAAGTCTACCTGAAATAGGAATTTATCAACTCGACTGCAACATCTTCCAACACTCCATAAGGATATTTTATCGATCGATCGAGTGTCGAGACATTCTAGCGGGTTTCACTCTCACCACCACCCGCCTCTTCAAAGATAGACAATGGCATAAGATTAATCTCGCCCCCGTGATCACAAAGAGCTTTGCCAATGGCTATGTCGCCAATTGCACATGGAATGGTGAAGTTTCCTGGATCTTTCATTTTCTCGAGGAGCTTCCTCTGGATTATAGCACTCGCACTCCTCATTCAAAGCCACTGCTTTCGTCCTCTTTAAATTTCCTCTTCTTTGTCAAAAGCTCCTTCATGAATTTAGCATATATAGGCATCTGTTCTAGAGCTTCTGCGAAGGGTATATTGATTTGTAGCCGCTTAAAAACCTCCATGAACTTAGAAAATCGCTCATCTTTTTGATGTTTCTTGCTAGCTTTGAGGATATGGCAACTTCACTTGAGGAGGAGGTGTCTTGAGTTTCTCTTGTACTGCACATCGTAGAAACAAATTGTTTTCATTAGGGTTAGACTTCACACCTTCTTCACTTTCCTTACTCAACTCATTTTCGACTTCTCCATTTTTTTCATTTTCATTCTTTTCACTCAACTCTTTTCTTTCATTTTCAATCGACACCTTCTTTTCACAATACACCACAGAGTCGGCAACTCCCGACCACTTCTTAGAGAGATAGCCTTAGCGCTTTCATTCCTTGGGTTGTCAACGGTATTAGGCGAGAAACCATCATTAGATGATCCAAAAAGTCGCTTTGCTAATCGCCCAATTTGAGTCTCTAGATTCTTTATGGAATCTTCATGATTCTTTTCCATATTCTTCATAGCTTGGTCTTGAGATTGAAAGGTTGTCTTTGTCATTTGCATAAAGCGTGTCAACGCTTCCTCCATAGGAGATGGCTTTCTTTGTTCTTGACTAGGTTGTCACGATGTGACCTGCAGGTATCATTATTCTTCCAAGAGAAGTTGGGATGATTCGCCACCCGTGATTGTAGGTGTTAGAATAGGGTTCCCACCTTGCTTCCGAAAGTTGCCCATATAATTAACCTGCTTCACTGTTATCTCCATGAGTTGCACAAATACCTTCATGAGCATTTCGCCACAATAATTACATGCACCACGGTGTATCTTTGCTTGAACAGTCGCAGTGTTTGAGATCCCCGGCGCAGTAGCAGCTAGCCTAGCCGCTTAGTAAGAGCTTCAATTTGGAGTGACATTACCTTTTGTTGAGCCAACACAAAGACTATTAGAATCCAAATTTCTAACATCCCTTTCTTCACTGTAGCACCCTATCATTTTGAATTTTGTACTCATTAGAGGCCATATGCTCCACTAACTGCCTTGCTTCCTCTGCAGCTTTAGTACCCAAAGATCCTCCAAATGAGGCATCTAACATCATCCTTGTTTGAGGTCGCAAACCATGACAGAAAGTTTGCAATCAAGAAAATCATCAATACCATGCCTGTGACATCTTTTTAATAACAGTTTGAACCTTTCCCAAGCATCATATAGCGACTCACCATCTCCTTGCTCAAAATTTGATATTTCACTGCTTCTTGATGAACTTAGAAATTGGAAAGAATCTTTCTAAGTACTTGCTCTCTAGATCACCCCAATTGTTAACAGATTCCTCGGGATAGTGTTTAGCCAATCTTTAGCTCTACCAACAAAGAATATGGAAAGAGACGCAACTTTTTCTCGTCGTCAATCACTCCCAGAGATTTGTGGACCCACAAATTTCATAGAATTGAAATAAGTGTTGATTTGGATCTTCAGCATCAGACCCAGAGAATTGTTCTGATTTCAAGGCAGTGAGGATCGAAGACTTGATCTCAAATGCTACAGCCCCCACAGGTTGGAAGGTGTAAGCTTGGACGCCTTGGTTCCTGTTCCCAAAGTCGCCAAGAGTGCGAGCCGGTGGTGGATTTTCTCCCATGATTACAGTCACAGTTTGTTGCACAGAAGATTCTCCGGTTGTTGCTCTTTGCCTCCTTAACCTTGCTTCCTTTCTATTAGCTCTAGCGGTTTTCTCAATTTCCGGATCGAAAAGTAGATCTTTAGGATCAACAGCTCTACGCATGCACTGAGAAAACAACAACTTGACAAAGTGTCAAAGCAACTCGCTTTGATATAGATACAATAAATAAAAATAAACAGAAATAAAACTAAAGTAAATGTAAATATGTACGGGTTCGAATTAGCAGTTGCCTTCGAATTAATTAGTAAGTTAATTTCGATCCCCGGCAACGGCGCCAAAAACTTGTTAGGATATTGGCAAGTGTACCAAATCGTGCAAGTAATAAAACCGTAAATACCTAATATCGTCCTCAAGGATCGAACTAAATTACTAAAGACGTTAACAACTACTAATAGGAACCAAGTTTAAAGGGGGTTTTGGGTTGATAATTGTTGAGCTATCAAGCTCGAATGAAAAACAATTAAATATTTTTGGGTTTTTATTACGAGAAACGGAACGTTTGGGGGAAAATATGATGAGGAGACGCTAGGGATGAATGTCATTTCGATTTCACACTATTGTCACTGATTTATTTTCAAAAGATAATCTCTCTCTTTCATTTGCTATCGAATCCACAATTCTAACCAAGCCTAATCCCTTAGGTGCATAGCCCTTTGTTGTTTCATAAAAGCCCTAATTCCTTAGGCACATCTACTAACAACAAGCAATAACAACGAGGATTCGCAACATACATCAATTCATAGATTATTCCTAAGCTACAAATTGAAGGAATTGAAATTCAAACATTCTAACAATAAAATTTCCATTTGATCATTGAATAAAGATAAGTTCTACAATTTTCCAATCATAGAAATGTTAAGCACTGAAATTCAATTCACAAATTAAGAGAGAAAACATTAAAAACATTAACATAAATCAGCAACAATAGTTGTACATCAAAATTCATCCATCCCTAACATTGGGGTTTAGTTACACATGATAAAAAGAGAGAAAAAGGGAAAATTACAAGTTAATGATGAAGAAGAATGCATGAGAAGCCTCAATCCTTGTTCCCAAGTCTTGATTCTTCAATAGCCCTCAGCTCCCATGAGTTCTCCTGGTCTCCTAGGGTTCCAATTGGTCCCAAAAGGTGAGAAGATCCGTCAAAAACGCAGCTTTTTGCGTGTTTTATCGTGTTTTTCCAAATGATCGGCGCCTCATCGGCGCCTCGGCGACACTTAAGCGCCACCGATTGGAGGACGCTACTGAGAACTCGCGCGCCACCTGCGCCTCATGCGAGTGGGCGAGAATGGCGCAGGATCTGTTGTTTCTCGCACTCCTTTGGCGCCTCACTGCGCCTCAATACTCCACCTCAGCAAAGCTCATTCCTTGGCACTTTTTCGTCTGTTTGCTTGCATTTCTTCGTTCTTCCTTTCACCTAGTCCTGGGGCACAAAAACACCACAAAAAACTAAGCGTAAACACTGCAAAGCAAATCAATTTCAACTAGCACAATTTACTCTTTTCGTGTTGCATTTTCCCTACATTCATTAAAATCTTCACATAAAATCCTCTTTTTCATACTAAAAACCATCATGTGATGGGGATTCATCAGGCCCATGTATGGAATAGGGTTTGGAACTAACGCATTCCACAGTTGGATACGACCAACATATGGACCTTGCCATGACCTAGCATCTTCATCTGCATACTGTTCCCAAGATACATGAACGGGAGGTACTGGGCTTCCATTCTTCAACTTAACGTGAAATTGAAACATGTTATTTTTACAACACATTAAGTACCATAAACACAATACATTATATATGGAATAATGAAATTACCTGGACCCAATGAAGATTGTTGACGAACACAATAGCAGCCAATTTGGACTTCCTAGTTCCGCGAGAGCCTCTCAGTGGTAAAAAGGTCCATGAACCTTGATCTGTCAATGAGAATGAAACTACAGTTGTTGAATACTTGGTTGCAATAATATGTCCCATATCAGGCATAACCATCCACTTGTCCTCCAGTTGGTGCCCCCAATCTTTAACAATCAATGAATCTCTGAGAGTGTCAAGGTTATCACCAAACAACTGATCATATAGACCCCAATGTTCATCAATTTCCTGAAGCAGATCTTGCCTAACTAGGGGTCAACTGTCAACACCAAGACCAAGTGCGACGGCGATACATCAAAACCCACAGTTCCCATCTCCTTCTACATTAATAATGTCATCAATGTAGTCGTGCATATGAGGAGGAATCCACCCAATGAAATGCATGTCATGCTGTGCTCGCTCCTTTGCTGATCGTTGTGAGGGTAACTGGGAAGGTTGTTTTGATGATCTTTGGGAGGGAACCTTTGATGACCGTTGGGAAGATTTACTGACTGAACTCTGTGTAGCATTCTTCTCTGCCTCGTCCACATGCTCAGACAAGGAAGGATCTCGTTTCACATCATACAGTTGTTGCGCCCGAAAAAGTCCCCGAGGGGTTTTTATTCGTTTACAACCTTTTAAAACAATGAAGTCGCCACCAATATTTTTTATAAGGAAAATATTGAAGAAAAACCTTTTTGGAAGGCGAATGACCTTTTGGAAAACCGGGAGATTTGGGTTTGGGGGTCGGTTAGGCATGGGGAAGGTATTAGCACCCCACATCTCCTTTCTACTGAAAGGGAACCTTTAATTAAACGTGTGGTTTTAAGTGTTGATTTGGAAAATACTTAAATTTGCCTCTTGATTGAAAAGACTTAATGAATTTTTTATTTGCGGCACTTGACGAGAGTTAGCCGCTTTGGTTTTTTTTTAAAGGAAAAATGTTTTTAGTTTGTTGTGCTTGACGGAGGGGATCCGCTCCTACGTATCTCCCGGTGCGATGGAGAATTCAAAGCTACGTAGTTCTGGATTTTTGGTTTTATTTTGTATCTTGTTTAATTGTGAAATTGAGCTTTCATGATGATCAATTGAGCGAAGGCTCCAAGTGACCACCATTAGTACTCCATTGTTAATGATCATGCAAGCAAAGGCTTCGCAAGACCACTAACAAAGTTTTTCGATTTATTTAAAGTCTTTAGAAAAATTTGGCGTTCATGATGATCAATTGAGCAAAGGCTCCAAGTGATCACCACTAATTCCTCATTGTTAATGATTATGCAAGCAGACACTTCGCAAAACCATTAACATATGCCATGATTGATGTCTTGAACTAGACATGAGGATTAACATCTTGTGTTCGTCCGTTTTTTCCTCTTTACTGTTTTCCTCTATGAAATGCATGTATTAATATGGTGCAACTACCGTGGAACGTTTTTTCTTTTTGCTATGCGATGAATGCACAAAATGTGAAGATGCAAATGTAATGCTTTGATGCATATGCCATAATGAATAGATTGAAATGCCTAGATGCATGAAGTAAACATTTTTGTGATGATGAGATGCAAGACTTTGGATGCAAGGAATTGAGATGATTATTGACCATTCTGTTGAAAAATTGAATTTGATTCAAACTCTGGTGTTTTCAAGGTTTTTATTTACAAACAACCTCACTTGTTTTCTCTTTCTTTCCATGATGACTGAATTTTTGATATCACGTAAACAACTTGTGTTCTCTCTTTTTGAAGCATTGTCTAGTAAGCATGCATAGGAGTGCAAATGTGAATATGAGTCAGTTAACTTGAAATTGGTTTAGGGCATGGACACTTATGGCAAGTGAAGGAATGACAGACATGGTTATTGTTGAAGCTCATGAAGGATCAAGAGATACAAGATTGCCCCAATTCAGGTCTTTGATGAATAACTTGCCCCTGTCTAGTGGTGACAATAACTAGGGGGTAGAAAATGATGAATTGGGATGCTTCGGCTTTTGAAATGAAGGGTGGGGCAAAAGAGATTTTGTTTCAACCCATAAAGTTTGATGTTGCCCCAGACATAACAAGACAGCTGCCCCAATTAGAATGACAAGGTCTTGTTTAGAATAGTGAGTTGAGAAATTGCCCCGGTGAGGTTTTATAGGAATGAATGAGGTAAAGGAATGGGAACGCACTTGCCCCACTTTCGAATGATATTTCAAATGATTGAGTGAGGTTGTGAAAAGGCGACAGAGTTATGGTGATGGTTATGAACTGAGGGTGATATATGAATGGGGTGGGCAATGAACAAACCTCCTAAAGTTGAGTGGAGCAAGAGGTGAAGAGAATGCCCCCTAGTACACACTTTTGGTTCTCTTTAAGAACAACTCAAATGCAATGAAAGTTTTGACTTTTTAGTATGAGGAGAGGCTCCATTTGGTGACCACTAAACCTTGTTTTAATGCAAAATGAATGCATCTTGGAGTGCAAGTCCTTCTTTCTTTTTTACCAACCTTCTTTTTTGATTGTTTGTTTATTCTTTTTGAGCAGCTTTCTTTTTTTTGCTTGTTTGTTTTTCTTTTTGAGCAAACACGTCGTAAATAGATAAACTTATTTGTCCTAAGATTAAAACTTGAGAAAATGAAAGCAATTAGTCATTGATCGGAATGGTCTTTTTAGGGTTGTGATGTGGAGAAGGGGAAGATTGAGCTTGATGAAGTGTTTGGGGTTGATGGGGAGGATGGGTCTTGTTCGGTGTTGGCCGATGGTCAATGAGGGAAATGGTTATTAGGTTTGATGAGGTGTTTGAAGGTTTTATGAAAGAAAAGATGGTTAAACCCAATGAATTGAGGGCTTTTTTTTTGAAAGGGGAAATGATTGAACCCATTGAATTTGAGGGCCCTTTTGGAAGGGGAGCTCTTATGCTTCATGACAAAATGTATTGACTCTTAATTTATACTCCCTTTGTCTTCCTTTCTTTGTTTTGAGATTCTCCTTTTTGAACCTTTGTTATTCCCCTCCTTTTGTGAATCTCCTTTCCTTTTGACTTGGGCGAAAATGACGTACCATCTTTGATGTGGAATTAACCCTTGCCTAGGGTGATGGAGATATCTTGGGCTTTTCTCGGCTTAAGATGGGTAACAAAGGGTATTTTTGTGATTTTGAATCTTTGGCTTAAGAGGGGTAGGAAATGGACTTTCTGGGATTTTAGGTTTTTGAGGGTGTGGAGAGATGACCAAATTTCATTTCAAATTCCGATTGCTTATTTCTGTAAGACTTAACTATAGGACAATAATTTATCTATCTTCATGTGTTTGCTCTTTTTTTTCCTTTTTTTTGTTTTTTTTTGTGTTTTTTTTTTGTGCCCTAATTTTTGCCTGGACCGCTCTTTGCGAGTTTTCAATCCACCGGGCGCTCTATTTTTGCCCAGGCCGCCCTTTGCGGGTTTTCAACCTAGCGAGCTTATTTTATCTTTTTTATTTATTATATACTTTTTTTAGAAAGACCTGCACTAAAGGAATATGATATTGACAAGGAAAATTAGTGATCACCGAATTGTCCCAGCATGGAGGACTTACAGTGTTAGCGAGAATGAACCAAAAAGTCGAGTATGCATTGATGGGGAGAGTATGCGCTTTATGGGCGGGATTAGACTTGGATGGGGAATGATGATAAATGAAGGAAATTGACTGACTCAAACAAGAGAAACTGCACGTGGCATGCATACTTACTAGAAGAACGCTTCACAGAGAGTTAACATTGGTTAAAAACATGATATAGAAACCTTTTTGATGAACTGTTTCAGTCTTTTATCATGGAATGGATGAGATGCAATGCCATTTTTTGAAGGAAATACAAATGAGCTATTGATGTGAAAAACTGAGGGCCTTGGACCACCTTGAGTTTGCAAATGAGTGAGGGTAAGCTTTTCCAAAAAAGAAAGATTACTTTGCAAGAACATCTCGTCTCTTATCACAACATTTTTGTTGTATGCAATGCATGGATGAAAACATTATGATGCATACATGATGAAAATGAAATGCATGAAAGCATGTTCACTTGAAAAGTGTGATTATTCTAAAAGTTTTTTTTTTGTTTTTGATGTTTTCTTTTGATGCAAGACGAAATATGAAATGCCAATGCATTTTTGGATGATGAATGATGCAAGAATGATGCTTCTTTTCAAAATGATTTTTATAGAGGCAAGACAAGATATGAAATGCCGATGCCCCCTTTTCGTTTCTTTTGAATGATGCATGTATGGAGGAATGACGTATTTGAACTAAAGTGATGAGGTTAATGAAATGATGCATGAATGCTACATTTTGAATAAATTTGATGATGATTTTTTGTTCATGATTATGAATGAGATGCTTTCTTGTTTTCATTTTTTTGTGCAATGAAATGCATGATGCTCATAATGATTTTTCTTAAAAAAAATGCATGGAAAGACATGATTTTTTTTGTTGAATGGAATTGCATGCAAAATGAGAGGTTAATGTATTATTTTTCATGATGTGTGAAAAAGAAAAACAATAATGCATGAGACGCGCCCTTAATAAGGCACGATTTTTTGGATCTTTCGAGAAAATTAGGGGAAAAACCTTAGTGAATGGAAACGCACACGTGCGGAGAATGCACCCCTGACAAACCTTATTGAGATAGAGAAAAATGCATGTATGAATTTTATCAAGTTTCTGTTTTATGCAATGCGAATGATGTCTCCATATGAAAATGACGGCGATAATGTGACTTGACATGCATGTGAAAAATAAAATGAAAACATTTTTCCGAGTTTGGTGACTGAAATTTTGGGAACATCACCTCATATAGCCTGGTAAAAGAAAAGACTATGATGATTTTTTTGAAAGTTTTGCTTTTTTCCCCCTTTTTTTTTTTTGAAAATTTTGCTTTATGTAATGCAAGGATGTATGCAAATGATGATGATGATGCTCTGCAAGATAAATGGAAGAGTTTTTATTGGCAATGATTCAAGTTTTTTTTGGAAAATGCGGACCGTACGTGGCTTCATATGGACCTAGTAAGGGAAAGGCTACAACTACAGCTCTTTCTCTCTCTTTTTTTTGAAAAGAGTGAACCACATGCTGCCCCGTATGGACCGGCAAAAGAAAGGCTACGACGGCAGCTCTTTCTCTATTTTCTTTTTTGAAAAATCCCCTTTTCCTTTTTGAAAACATGCCTAGATTACAATGCAACACACAATTTGGTATTCCCCTTGTGTCCTACGAAGGGTGGGAATCCTAGGGTCTAAAGTCGACGAAAAGGGTAATCCTCCCATGTAGGTTCTAATCACTTCCTCACAATGGCAACCAAGAGCTAAAGTCTCTCTCATGATGACACCCACAATCATAGAAAGCTACCGAGTGTGAGGCATCATGAAAAAGCGCACTCTTGGGCGGAACTTTCATGAGAGCCATACAGACAAAGGTCTACGAATGGCGCTACTAATCGCTCCCACTCTCCTAGGTTTTCGTTCAGACCTTGGGTTTTAGGCCCCACTCAATGCTCACAAGTATAGGGTGTGAAGTGTGTGTTGAGGGCACGACACCTAGAAATAACTACCCTTCCCACCTGCAAATGAAAACCCAGAACAGTCCAGGCAGAAGCAAACAATAACATGTCGTCTACCCTAGGGTTTAATATCAAATAAGCTAGCTTAGGGTTTCAACAACAATCAAGTGCATTGCTTACCTCAAGAAAGGGAGCCGAGAAGAGTGGATCATGATAGAATTGGGGAGAAATTCATGAGCCTACCTTGAAGAAAGGGAGCAAAGAAGAAGGGAACATGATTGGGATTGGGGAAATGCATGAGGGTACTAAGCACATAAGCAAAAAGGAGGAAGGAAAAACAAATATAGAAGGAGAGAAAACAAACGCACCTGTATACAACATGATAAAAAAGAAGAGGAAACCGTGAAGGGATAGAGGCAAACAAAGTGTCCAAATCAAATTGATAGCACATTAAACCACACATTTAATTAGTTAGGCTTGACCCACTTAAAGAAAAGTCCCCAATGAAGTCGCCAGCTGTTGCGCCCGAAAAAGTCCCCGAGGGGTTTTTATTCGTTTACAACCTTTTAAAACAATGAAGTCGCCACCAATATTTTTTATAAGGAAAATATTGAAGAAAAACCTTTTTGGAAGGCGAATGACCTTTTGTAAAACCGGGAGATTTGGGTTCGGGGGTCGGTTAGGCATGGGAAGGTATTAGCACCCCACATCTCCTTTCTACTGAAAGGGAACCTTTAATTAAACGTGTGGTTTTAAGTGTTGATTTGGAAAATACTTAAATTTTCCTCTTGATTGAAAAGACTTAATGAATTTTTTATTTGCGGCGCTTGACGAGAGTTAGCCGCTTTGGTTTTTTTTGAAAGGAAAAATGTTTTTAGTTTGTTGTGCTTGACGGAGGGGATCCGCTCCTACGTATCTCCCGGTGCGATGGAGAATTCAAAGCTACGTAGTTCTGGATTTTTGGTTTTATTTTGTATCTTGTTTAATTGTGAAATTGAGCTTTCATGATGATCAATTGAGCGAAGGCTCCAAGTGACCACCATTAGTACTCCATTGTTAATGATCATGCAAGCAAAGGCTTCGCAAGACCACTAACAAAGTTTTTCGATTTATTTAAAGTCTTTAGAAAAATTAGGCATTCATGATGATCAATTGAGCAAAGGCTCCAAGTGATCACCACTAATTCCTCATTGTTAATGATTATGCAAGCAGAGGCTTCGCAAAACCATTAACAAAGTTTTTTGATTTATTGAAAGTTTTTAGAAAAATTAGGCATTCGTGATGATCAATTGAGCAAAGGCTCCAAGTGATCACCACTAGTTCCTCATTGTTAGTAATCATGCAAGCAAAGGCTTCGCAAGACCACTAACAAAGTTTGATTTAATGAGAAATTATTTGGGTTAACAAAGAATTAAAAAAAACGAGAAAAAGGTGAAAATTGAAAAATGGGGGTGTTATTAGCTGCAGGGGGGTTGTGTAACTGAACGGGGGGTGTAAACAGCAAGCCCAGTTCGCATATGGGAGCCCAGTATGCGAAACTGGGCTTAAGTGAGGGAGGGGTGCGCGCATGAATTAGTGGGGTACAAACAGTAATCTGAAAAATAAAAAAATAAATAATTTTGGAGACTCCTTAAAAGCCCAACCCTAAATTGTAAAACCTAAAAAAAAACCTTCCCCTTTCTCCTAACTCAGCTGCGTCGCGCAGCTCCATTCAAGAGGGAGAGAGATTCGCGGAGAAATTAATGGAAGGGAGAGAGAGAGAGGAATTAACGAAAGTGAGAGAGAGACGGGGTGCAGGCTACGACCATGGGAGAGAGAATCGGCAAAAGCTCATGGTGGGGACTCGCGCCGGACTGATGAACATCGCGCCGGAGACAACGTCGGCGACAGGGATTCTCCGATACCCTTCTCTCTGGTTCGTTTCTTCACGTTTTCGTTTCAGGCCGACTACAAAGACGAGAACAGGTCAGACTAGAGAAACACACTAAAACGAGACCCAAATAGAAGAAATGGGCTCATTAACTAAAAACACTGAAAATTAATTCGGAACCACGTCTGTGGGCCCAAGCCAAAATGGTAAACGACTTAAATAAGCCCACTTAGGTTCGATTAGGCCCAAATATCGAGATTAAACTGAAGAATGCGCGAAAAGATCGATCATTCACGCACATGCCTAGCTTAAGTAACGATATTTTGGTTTAATTGAACGGATAATTGAAATTGGCTTAAATTTAAAAAAAGAGACACTATTCTAACTACTTGTAATCGCGTGATCTCGAAAAACAAGTTGAATAAAGCAAGTGACAAAAAGAAGACGGACAAAATTAGGGTATTACAACAGTTTCCGCTTCTTTGGTGCACCTTTAGTCTTCACTTTCGAAGGAGGAGGAACCATAGATGTTGTGCTCGGAAAACCAAACGGCATAAAACCTTTCTTCAACGCAAATTTCTCACTAAGGTCCATATCCTTAAAACGCCCCCATATTGCCTCCATGATGAAACTAATGTCACAATCAGCAGATGCCTGCTTCTTGCGTTCCTCATCAATACCCTCCAAAGTAAGCTTCATCCAATGCTCATCAACAACCTCTAATGGGATAGGTTTTCCATGAAGGTGCATATAACCAAGTTCACAAGCACACGGTAATCCATGAGTAACTCTAATCGTGCAACCACATCGACCTTTATCTGTCCCCACGTAACCCAAAGTTTTATCAAAATCGGTAGAAATATGGCTAAGTGCGTTTACCGATACAAAACCCCGTAGATTGCTGTAGAATGGAGTGTTGTGCTTGACATCCACACAATAAATACTCTTTGTGAATGATTCAATTATCTTATCAATCTATGCATTTAACATACCATGCATTGACTCCCAACATCTGCACAAGTCTCCTCCACTAAAACCCAAAGCCCTCTTCAATGCCCAATGTGCACTTTCAACACTAATATTAAACCAAAGCAAAAATAAACACAACTATTTCTAAAAAAAAAACTAATAGTCTAACACATAAAAAAATAATAGTGAACAACATTACGTACCTATTTGTTGTGGTATTCCCAAAGTGTCTCCTTTTATTAATCCACGCCAACACAAATCTGTCCCGGTGAGGAACCAACCATGTGTTGTTCACATACTGAACAAACTGCGGTAGATCAACACATGATTGCTCAAACTCAAGTAGCCGCTGATAAAACTCTTCATCATCTGTTGAGTCAGCTATACGCACCCAGAGATCCATTACCATCTCTTGCCTATCCTTCTTCACCATTAATTTACACTTAGCACTCACATTCTTGCTTATGTGATACCGACAAAGCAAATTGTAACTTTCTGGGAACACCACCTCTATGGCACTCATCTGTCCAAGATCTCTATCAGTGATAAACAGTTCAGGAAGAGCAATATCTACCACCATCATGTCTCTCAACAAATCACCGCAATACCCATCCGAAATTGTCATGCAGCTCATTCGACAAATAAGCAAAGCAAACCGAGAATGTCAACTCCGTTGAAGTCACTCCAACAATCTCCAATAGAGGCAGTTTATACTTGTTGGTTTTGTAGGTGTTGTCCATAATCAATATCCTAGGGAATATCCTCAATAGGTTGATAGACTCAGGATGTATCCACATGATGTCACCAATAACATCAGAGTTCTCAATTCTTCTGGTCCAACACACATAGTGTTCAGAATCTATCAACCTCATAAGCTCCTGGATCTCAGTTCTAGAACCTCTACGACTTGTCCTAAACATCCGGCGCTGCTTATACAACTGCGTGATAGTACTCAAGTTCCCCACAAATCTCTCTTCTTCAATGCACTTAGACTCTTCTCTGCTTTGACATTTAACAATGTATGCTCATCCAACATACTTTCTCTTCCTTTGTAAAAATGACAGGGGTATTTTGGTATAAAACTGTATTATGGGGGTATGGAGGCCAAGGAGGGGGGTATGAAAAATTAAAACCCAAAATAGATAATGGCATGGCATGGCATGGCAGTAGAACATTTCCTAAACCATGACAAAAATAAAGAACGAATGAATTAAAAATCAAACCATAAGGCTGCAATAGGTTTTTAGCTAAGAGGTATTTCTTTCCAATCTAATAATTCAGTGAATTAAAGCTTCAATTTTTGTTTTCCTGAGAAAAAAATTCAAATAAATGTGATAATTATGGTGGTTTTGTTGATTTCATACAGATTAACAAAAATGTGAAACTTTAATTTCTAAATAAATATTGTTTCAAATTGATGATTATAATGACTTTGTAATTGTGGTTAAATTATATATATATATATATATATATATATATATATATATATAAAATAAAAAATAAAAACCTCTGAATCTTTTATAAAATTCAACAGAATGTTGAACCAAAAAAAAACCAAACCAGATACACCTCCCTAACGAAAAGGAGCAATACATAAACATTAGTATCTATTTAACACCATTCTCATTGCAACAAAACAGCTACCAATACAAAATGACAAATTGACAATGAGCTAATCTACATTCTATAAAGGTGCATCAAAAAGAAATTGAGCGGAACAAATAAAATAGGATTAAAAATTAAAGACAATCTCATCATGAACCAGAACAACAACAAAACAAAGGAAAATTAAAAAAAAAATTAAAAATTAAAAACTCAGGGGAGATGTTGAATTAGCTAGATAAATAATAGTAGAGTAATTTGTAAAAATGAAAAATTTGGCACATGCAACAATTGGTATCAATTCCAACGCAATGCAACAATTGGTGTTGATTCACACAATCACAAATTGATCAAATGCCACTCGCAATTATCAATTAAAAAAGTTAAACAAGATTCTGATGAGGACTTACAAACGGAGAAAAAAATGTACGATAACTAACTAAGAACGTTGTGTTCATGGCAATGTGATAGAACTCAGAAACAAGGAACATACTACTACTACTACTAGTCGTTGTATGAGCGGGATGGCAAAGGCGGTTGGCCGGGATAATTGAGGTCGGGCGGTTGACGGCTGTTGTGATGGAGCGAGTGGGCGGCGGCTGAAATGGACTGATTTGGTTGTTTCTCTTTGTTGGAGTCATTTATTTAGTTTTCTCTATAAAAACATGAATTTTTTTTACGCGACAATTGACCGTACGATATTGTGTAAAATATTATGAGTGATTGAGATTAAATCAATCAGAATTAAATCTCAATCGTTGATGAATTTTTATACTACATCCTAAATCATACTTAATGGTTCACCGATGAGATATTTGATTGGCTCCCTCACCTCAGAGCACCCCAATAGTTAATACCAATTAAATCTTTTATATTTATGTAAAAAAAATTTAAATCTTACATATATATATATATATATATATATATATATATATATATATATATATATATATAATTAATTACGCTTTTGGTCCTCCTATTATGACCAACTCACGATTTTAGTTTCTGAACTTTTTTTCTCAAGAATTTAGTCCCCTATTTTCTCAATTTCTAAAATCAAAGTCTCCCTCTAATTTAGTCAAACTTGTTGCTAAGTTGTCAGTTAATAAACCAAACCTATGTGGAAGGCCAAGCTGGCATGCCAACATGGAGTTTAAATTAAAAATTGTTACTTTAATTAAAAAACTTTGAATTAGATTAAAAACAATTGTTATAGATTAAAAACAATCTGAAGAACACTTGGATGAGATGGTAGGGGTTTCTTCTAGTTTAACCAAGGTTCTGGGTTCGAATCTAGTCTTGGGTATGCAATAGTGTTAAATCTTTTGAGGGAGAGTTTTGTCGCTCATTATGGTCCTAGCCAACTCGAGGGATTAGTCTCTACAGTTGTGCCACCGAGGATGCTGGTTTATGCCTATATATATATATATATATATATATATATATATATATATATATATATATATATATATATATATATATATATATATCAATGCATGTTTAATTATATTTCATAGTTTTGAAAGCTCCTCCCTTGGAAATCTTATTGAGAAAAGTGTTTAAAGAAGAAGAAAATTATTGTATTTCCCATTTATGATCAAGAGACAATTTATTAACAAATGCAAATCATCATTTTTATTTTAAATTTCAAATTTAGTTGATTTGAGTTATGGCGTTCATAGAGTGGGGTGTTTTTAAAAATGAGAAGAATGCAATATTAGAGTTTGATTAATATTAAACTTTAAGAATAATGATTAATTGCGAAAACCTTAAGATTGAAAGACGTAGAAGAGAATGAATACAAAGATATGATAGTGAAAGAGATTGAGTGACGTCTGCCCGAAAAGAGTATTTTGAATGAATACAAAAATATCGTGGGGTGCCACAGTTGGATGGATTGAACTTAATTGATCATTTACATGGGATGGGTAAACATTGCAAAGGAAAGAAGACAAAGAAATTCAAACAGTTGATTTGGGTCACTACCTATTGGTGCATATGGCCGTCTCGTAACAACGTTGTCTTTAAAGATGAGGAAACCAACATCGATACAGTTTTCACTCGCATTAAGAGCCTAACTTGGAGCTGGTTTGTTTAACGAGGAAGTAGTACTTCTACTTTATTTATTTCCAAGTGGTGGGCATAATCCCCTTTATGTTCCTTAACAATATATAATTATCTCTCGTTGTTCGGGTTTGAGCACTCTTAATACTCCTTTAATAAAACCGTTGCTTATCTAAAAAACAAAAATATCGTGTATTCAAAATCATTTCAAAGTTAGTAGAAAATTAATAGAAAAACTAAAATACGTTATAATTTAATTGTTAAGAAAGATACGTGTGTTTTGAAACATGTGGGTAGAAGAGTGTAATAATTCCTCTATATAAGGGGAGGGGAGAGTAAAGAGAGATTTAAAAATAAAGCATTTACACGGACTGGCTATTATTGAAATCAAACAACAAATTGTTTTTTCTAAAGCATGTTTAGCATTTACTCCCTCTGACCCTATTTATAAGCAAAAAGTCACTTTTTAAGTTCATTGAAAAACTAATGTATTTGGACTACATTATAGTCTAAATACATTAGTTTTCCAATGAACCTAAAAAGTGTTTTTTTGCTTATAAATAGGTCCGAAGGGAGTACATTACAAGAACAAAACAATTGCAAGGAGACGAAATTGATAACTAAACTTTTTGTTTGAAGATATTTTTGTTATTTTTAAACTCTACTTTTTTCTCACTTTCTTTCTATCCAATAAAACAAGGAAACATAAAGTTTTACCTTTCTTTCTCTTACATTCTCTCTTGCCAAACAACTAAACATTAATCACATTTTCTACTTCCTTTTTTACTTTCACTTCCTCCACTTCAACTTTCTATTGCTAACCAAACATAGTGTAAAATCTGTGCAAATAATTTCATTACTTAATTATCTCAATCTCATGCATGGAGCGACTCACAGTGAAGAAATATCCCCCATTACATGGGGTTTTGTGCGAGTCTAGGATCTGTTTTCCATTAACGATAAGCGTCAAGTGGAAGTGCAGTAATGCATGCAGCTGAGGCATCCTAACAAACCGGTAGACTTAAAACTTGTTCCTACATGACCCAATCGATTAGCTTAGACACTTGCCATATATCTCATTCAACACCAATATCAAGTTAAGGTGTACCCATGCACAGAAAAATTAAAAGAACAAGAACAACTCTGCTGCAATTCAATGTTATGAATTACTCTGAATTAAAAGAACCAGAGATCAATTCACAGACTTGAAATAATAGCTGTGCAATTCCGATCAAAGATTCAGAGTTATCTTTCCTAAAGTAATAATCATTTTAATCAAAGGTCAATACCCCTATAAAATGAATTGTCAGAAAATTAGTCAAATATCAGGCAAATGATCATGTTCCACCCAGCAACTTATCCTTGTGCCACTTACAGAAGCGTTCCAGGGCGTCCCTCATCCACGCATGCCGGAGGCTTTCAAGCGCATCCGATAAAGCCAGCCAAGTCCTATTTCTGGTACTTTGCTCAGGCCACAACTCAAGTTCCTCCTTGACAAACAAAGCGAACATTGCTGCTTTACATAAACCTTCAGGACTGAACTCATCTTGGTGGGTCTTACTCCTAAACTCATAGCACCCAAGAAATTCCTGATACCATGTAGCCACAGGTTTTAGCCATTAGTTTGCAAATTTCCATCCAAATGACAAGATCATATGGAAATGTAACAACATTAATCAGACTTGTTTACAGTTAAATAACTAGACCAGAGTATGAGTTTCAAGGGACAGCGGTAAAAGAATGAAAGAATTTAAGAGCAAGATTGTCAACCTCGAGACTCTACGCAAACTCATGGACCTTCTGCAAACTAGACTTGTAGACTGACAGTTTACATAATATTTAAATAAACCTATAAATAACAAATATACTTAATATAAAACAATTTAATGCAACACTAATTCAACATTGGAACTCCATAATAATGAAAAGTAGTAAACCACAATAATAAAGTGTTAGTACATTAGTACTAGATGAAATTAGAGACCAAATCATTCAATCCAATTAGCCAACAATATTGACCGACTATCTACATTTTAAGGCCAAGTTGCAATATTATAGACACATAAACTCTACTAAAATAGAGAGTATATCAATTTTATCAGTTTACTAAACTCGTATGAGTGTTTACTCAACTTATACAAGTTTACCAAAAAGAGAGTTTACTGCAAGTTAACTCGTTTTTGTGATCTAGGATTGTAAACACTTGAAGAGTTTAGGAGTTAACTCAAGAGTTTAACAACCATGATCAAGAGCATATAGAAGATCCCAAAACGGTAATACCACTGACTTTTGCTCAAATCTTGGGAAAATGCTGGCACAAAAAAATTAAGTGATAATATTCCATCCTATATAGTAGTTTCAAATTCACAAGACCTTAAACCTTAGTGTGCCTTCTTGTGCATTCACAAACATGCAAAGTTACGAAAACTTGACTGCAATGATCAACAGTCACCAACTCACAGGAACATAAAATTCTATGAGAAGATGTTATGACTTTCCAATATGCAGAAACTAGGTTAAAAAATTTATACACATAATCCATCATCATATTATGGAAGCTCGAAAGTTAAATAAATGCATATATGTGGATTAGTTTTTCACCATTAGGTCTCCTCGAACTCCCGCTTCTTCTATTGCTTCTCTTACAGCTGCCTCCTCAACAGTTTCATCATTCTCCCAACCTCCCTTTAATGGGAAACAACATCACAATAATCAGAAAATGACATCGCCATTCAGGGCCCATTCAAAAAACAATGTTAACTGATGTCAACCAGATTAAGTTACAACACAGCATAAATAACAGCAAATATTATATGCGAACCCATAAATTTCACTCAGTTATCTTGAGGCAGCAAAATCTTTTTTGACAGCATTATATGCAATTCAATAAAGGTAATCTTTTTTGACAGCATCAATAGATTCAGTACAAATATTTAACACAAAAATTTACAATATACTCTGATTTATTTAATGGACTAAAGCTAATCTTTTAGTGCAAAAAGTTGACTCTAATATCTATAGCGAATCCAGTTTCCTGCAAAATGGTGATATAGAGAACAGAATCTTAGTTCAATCTCATCCAAACCAAGAAACCGCCATGATTAAATATTAGACACACAGGAACAGCCAATGACAAATTCCAAATTTCCCAATACAATGATGACTGAACAGGAACAAACTCCATTGCCTTTGCAAGATACAACTTAGGTGGCAATTTTCCAAGATCATTGTAATTAAAACATAGCATAAACTAGTAACAACCATCTCATTTACGAAACAGATCTAATAAGTGTTATTTCAAACCTTTATACCTTTGGAAACAAAAGACCTGGGCCACTAGGTGAATTAATCATAAGCACCTCAATAATCTTCTCAGAAGTAGACTGTTCACAATCATCGGAATTTTTATACCTAAAGGGAACACACCTGCAACCCAATTAATGTTTCCAAGATCAGACCTTCAAGTATATATATCCAAAACAAGTACATAAGAAACAAATAACAAAACTTCAAGCAATTCCTAGCTGAAAATATTTGGTTTTCATAATAAAATGAGGCTCAACTAAAAGGCAAATGAATTTGGTCGACCTAGGTCTCCATTTTCTTTTCATTTTCAGTCCACATTTTCTAAATTCGCAATGTCAATCAAGTTCATAAATTAACCAAATCTGGTACTTCATGTATAATCAACCTTTTTAGCTCAAGGGTACAGGCAAATCTAGACACCCTCCACCCCCCCAAAATAAAGTTGACTCTAACAAGTTGACCATAAAAGCTCCTCGAAATTCTTTTTTTTTTCCCTTCTAAATTAACAAATCAAACGGGCTGATAATACATGCATCCACATGTATATAACCAGTGCGTAAAAGATGAGATGGCAGGAACTAATATTTATCATTGCTTACGTAGATAATCCAACTTAATATTAATCATCCATCTAATATTAAATAGTGAAAACCAGCTTCCTTTCACCTAATACATAGAATTTTCTGCGTGTGCGCATAACTATTCATATTGTTATCCCAAAAATCCTAAAAAATTCCACAAAGGCAACATGCATCAACATCAATAAACCGTCCACCTCAAGCAAATTAAAAAAATAATCAGAACAACCAAAGCATCACCATCAACCAGTCAAAATTGTAATTTCTCAATACCAAACAACTTTTCAGTATGAAAATGACCCCCAACCCCTATCAATTATTAAAGAAATTCACCACCCAAACGAGACAAGCCAATACAATAAACAATAAAACAAAATAAAAATAATAAAGAGCAAATAATGGCAATGTAGATTGTGAAGCAATGAAAGAAGGGGAAAACAACGTACCCAGAAACAAGACGATAACCATTCTCATACCGCTGCTGATGCCGACCCGTACGGGCAACTAAATCAGACATAATAGCAAAACACAAACCCCAATCCCAAATTTCTGAATCTCACGCGATCGCCATCAGAATTGAAATCAAAATTATCAAAGGCGCGCGAATCCGAGATTGCTTACGCCCACATTGGATTTCGATTCCACCAACGAACGCATTCGTATTTTTAGGGTTTCCAGAGAGAGAGAAAAAACTGAAAATGAAGTAATCCAATGAAGATGAGATTGAAAGAAGGGAGATGAAAAGAAGAAGCGATTAGAACGGATCAAAGGGTCAAAGTCACGTGGATTGTGGTCAAAATTGTGGGGCCGTTATATAGTAGTGTCTTCGTATTGAGTGTGTGACGGTCCACGGTTTTGCAATGATGTGACGCATTGTGTGGCGACACGTGGATAAGTTGTTTTTGGTGGGGGAAGATGATTGGGTGGTCTATGCGGTGGTGCTGTGGGGGGAGCACGGGATTGTGAGATTTTTTTTTTTTTGCGTCGCTGTTGTTGGGGATTTTGTAGAGCCATCTCTCTTGTGTCCTTATCAAATTAGCTCAAAGTAGCCTCAATACCCGTCCTCTGGATGGGTCAATACATAAATAATATTACCAGGTGTAATAAATGGGGGGTTACTTATATTTATAGGTTCTAGTGAAAATAAGTTAATTATGTATGCAGACGCTGAGACTCACTATGTATAGCGTAAGTTAATTATGGCTTAAATTTCATCGATAATCGAAAGAATTAATTTCTTTCGAAAGAATAATATAGTATCATACTTGAAAGAAAATTTTGTCAGACTGGCCAACATTGAGATTTGTCAACCGTGATATAAAATCTAATAAGTAAACATGTCATTAGGCAAATGAAGTTACTTTGTAAAATATAAAATCTAATTCTTGTGAATAAAAATTAAATTATAAATATTAATTAAATAAAAATATTATAAATTTAAAATGAACTTTAATAAAGACATTTAAATTGAACATCCTTCGTAGATAAAATAAGAAGAAAAAGTCTAAAGAACTTTAATAATTATAAACATTCATTAAATACAAATTCAAAAAATGAACCCATAATAAGAGAGAAATATTGAACATCCGCTGTATATTTTTTTTCTCTCATTGTAAGGGATGGGCACCCGTTGTGCTCATTTCAATGAAATTGCTTATCGGAAAAAAAAAGGACAATACAATGAAAAAGTGAAGCACTCGGGTATCATGCATAGTTGAAGGAAAAGTCATGATAAAATAGGAGCAGTTATACAAAGTTGAAAAAGAATATGGAGGTTTTATTGTAAATGTGACTGAAGGTCTCGTTGAAAGAAGATGATGAAGGTTCTATTGTAAACGTGGCTGAAATTCCCACGGGGAGTCAATGCAGCAACACTGCATGTACTCGAATATTAAAGAAAAATAAAAATATAAAAACCAATTAAAGAAAAGATTTAATACTCGTTGGTGCAAAATGACCAAAATAAAGAAGACAATAAAATAGAAAGTGAAACACGTGGTATCGTGATGGATTTGATGGAAATTATCAATAAAATAGAAGCACATAAAGAAAGTTGAAAGAGTACGATTGATGATCTATTGTAAATGTGGCTGAAGTTCCCGTAAATAAAATTAAATTGAAACTATAAATTAAATAAGAAGATTATAAAATCAAAAAGAGATGGTTATTGAGGAACACACTTCGTGTATTTGAACATCTACAATTTTTTAGGGTCCTAAAGTACCCCAAAATACACTGCTAGCATCCCACTTTACGTATTTTAATTTTTCACAAACTTATTATTATATTTTACCAAACTTCTGGTATTTGAAGAGTTAGTTTTTTCAAATCCTGTAAGTCTTCTCAAATCGCAAAGATTTAACATTTCACTTTAGACATTTTGTTACAAAATTAAAAAAAATTCACGATCAAGTACACCAAACCACATTTTTTAGGATCTGACTTTACGTAGTTTTTCATGAAATGAATTTTTTTTACCGAATCGATTATTGAAGAACAAAAGTTACATATTTAAGCATCTAAAAATTTTAGAGACAGTAACTCAATTGATTATTGAAGAATAAACATCACATATTCAAATATCTTAAATTTTGTGGACTGCAATGTACTCCTTAAAATAAAAAAAAGAGGGTCCCTTAACCATTTGGTCATGGGTTCAATCACTGACTGATACGTATGAAAAAATATTTGTTGTGAGAGTTCAACCCCTTAAATGGATCTCTGATACGTCAAATACATTAGTATCGACAATCACCTGGAGGATACCTTGATTTACACAAAAATATATAATAATAAAAAGACAACATTAAAATATAAGAGATAAAAAAGGGAAAAAAAAGTGACTAAAAACAGGGGAAAAAAAAGACAAAAAGACAAAACAAAAAAAAAGAAAAGAAGAAAAAAAAATTGCGAGCATTGGCGGGAGGAGCGCCAAGCCGCATACAATATAATAAAGAGGGTCCTAAAGTACCCAAAATACACTGCTAGCTTCCCACTTTACGTATTTTAATTTTTCACAAACTTATTATTATATTTTACCAAACTTCTGGTATTTGAAGAGTTAGTTTTTTTTTTCAAATCCCAGAAGTACCTCAAAACGCACTACTTAACATTTCACTTTAGATATTTTGTTACAAAATTAAAAAAAATTCACGATCAAGTACACCAAACCACATTTTTTAGGATATGACTTTACGTAGTTTTTCATGAAATGAATTTTTTTTACCGAATCGATTATTGAAGAACAAAATTTTCATATTTAAGCATCTAAAAATTTTAGAGACAGTAACTCAATTGATTATTGAAGAATAAACATCACATATTCAAATATCTTAAATTTTGTGGGATTTATGATGTACTCCTTAAAATATAAAAAAGAGGGTCCCTTAACCATTTGGTCATGGGTTCAATCACTGACTAATACGTAAGAAAAAACATTTGTTGTGAGAGTTCAACCCCTTAAATGGATCTCTGATACGTCAAATACATTAGTCTCGACAATCACCTGGAGGATACCTTGATTTACACAAAAATATATAATAAAAAAAAGACAAAACATTAAAATATAAGAGATAAAAAAGGGAAAAAAAAGTGACTAACCGCATTTTACAGTAAATCCGGAACATATTTTACAAACCGGAAATACCGTAAAATAAGGTAAATCCGGGAAACCTAAAAAATTGGCCTACAGATTTATCTATTTATGATGTATTTCCGGGAATTGTTTGGATATCAGGGATAATCTTGTCTATTTAGATATTTATGGGGGTATGGGGTATATGGAGGGGTGGGAAAAAAAGGGAAAAAAAGTGACCAAAAAAAGGAAAAAAAAAAGAAAGAAAGACAAAACAAAACAAAAAAAATAAAAAGAAGAAAACAAAAACAAAAAAAACTTGCGAGCATTGGCGGGAGTTAGCGCCAAGCCGCATTAGATTTAAGGATACATTTTTTAAAGGGTCTTTTTATTTATTGCAACTTCTTTCGTAATGATACTTAGCAATACTCAAACCAAATGTTTTTTTTTTGTTTAAATATGTTTTTCGTCCATGCAAATATAGTTGTTTGTAAAATTATTTTTTTTATAATAGTCCTTGCAAAATTTATAATTATTCATTTTGGTCCCTGCAAAAATTTTCTATTAAACTAGTCTTTGCAAATTTTAATATTATTCATTTTGGTCCCTGCAAATAATATTCATTTTCGTCCCTACAAAATGAATAATTTTAATTTTTGGAAGGACTATTTTAAATAAAAAAACTTTTTACAGGGACTAATGAATAATTTTAAATTTTACAAGAGTTAATTTAAAAGTAAACATTTTGCAGGGACTTATTTAAAAAAAACTATTTTGCAGAGATTTATTTTAAAAAAATATTTTGTATTATATTTGCAGGGACAGAAAAACATATTTAAACCTTTTTTTCTTGTAAAGGGTCTTCTTATTTTAGTCCCTCTATTTTTTTAAATAAGCTCTCAAAAGTCATGTTAACTGGACGTTACAAAAAAGGCATACGTGGTTAATAGAGTTGAGTTGTCGTTTTTTTATTGCTGATTTGACTGCCATGTAATTGATTTTTATTTTAATTTATTTGGCTTACACACGTTATTCCATTATCCTTTCTCCCTTCATCTCTCTCTGCCTTGCTCTTCTCTCCTCTCCTCATCGATCTCTTGCCTCACTCTCTCTTCATGTCAAACCTTCATCTCACACACACACACACACACACACACTTCTCATCACTCATCCTCATCTCTCAATAAAAGCTTTCACACAAGTAAGTGTCCACGTAGTTGGTGTAACTTGTGTTCACTGATTCGAATGAGAGATATATATGGAATGGGATATGGGATGGGATATATTGGAGAATAATTCCAGTTTCCACATGTGTTTTGGGATGATACTTTGAGAGAAGTGAACTCTAATTAGATGAAGAAGATGAGATGATGAACCCTAGTTAGATCAATGTGTAGAAAAGTGGAGGGTTACATTGGAAGCAAGCAAGCAATTTCAACCCTCACATAATTTCACATACATCTTGGGAGTGGACCGTAAGATTTAATAATTTTATTAAAAGCCAAAATTGTCAACACAAATGCATTGCGCTGCAAATGCCTTACCACTCGGCCATCTGAAGATTGTGATAATTGTTACAAAAAAAAAGTATATAACATGTAGATTATGAAAGAACGTAGATGCTTTTAAATGCATTGGTAACTTGCTATTTTCAGTCAATGTTTAAATTAATCATATATTTGTATATATCTTCCTTATAAATAAATATAGTAGTTTAAAGTATAATTTATAAGATATTTTGAAGTACAATTTTTATTACTACATTAAGTTTTACATCTATGAAATTTATAAATTATAGTTTTTCGTGAGCTTAATTTTAGTAAATTAAGTTTTTATAAAATTTTTAATCAAGACCGATGTTGTATATGTGGCACTTCCATTGGTTAGCTCACTCCTAAGGTGAATCCTGCGTGGCAGTACAAGACACTCATCAGCACACCAAAAGCAACTTGACAGTTGGTTATTATCAGTTTCAAAGAGTTAGTTAGTTAGTTACTTGAATAGCAAGTTAAGGCGCCAAAACTTGTAATTCTTTAAATAGCTAGCTCTAAATGATTGTAACAGAACTAATAGAATTGGGTTGTGTTATGAGTGACTGGGAATTCGTGGGAATTGGTTTGTGAGGGGGAAACACCATTGGGAATTCATATTCAATTGTGTAAACCTTCAATTCAAGATCTAATGCAAATGGACAAGCAAATTGGCTTGGTCCCCGAGATGTAGGCATCAATCGATCTTTGAAATCGGGTAAACACTTTCCCTGCGTTCTTTAATTTCACTGCAATTGATCAATTTTGGTTTTAGGGTTTGTAATTGCGCGTTAGGGTTCATCGTATAGAATTTGGGGATTTGAGATCAATTTCACAATCCGAGTGAAATTGAACTTCAAATCTTTGTGCGTTTTACTTGTTAGACACTATAGAATCGATCTCAATCAAAGGAACGAATCTGTAACATTGTTTGATCAACATTGAATTGTTTACGGCTTTACTGCAAAAACCGAAACCTCGTTATTACATTGGTTTGCGAGTCATTCTCACGCTAAATTCTCAACAACCGTATCGTCGGTAGCTTTCGTTGGGAGGTTCTTTACAAATGGAAATGGCAAAATTCAATATTGAGAAATTCAATGGCAAGAACGATTTTGGCCTTTGGAAAATGAAGATGAGAGCAATCTTGGTCCAACAAGGTTTGGAAGAAGCATTGGAAGGGGAAAGAAGACTTCCAGAGAATATGTCTGAAAAAGAGAAGAAAGAATTGATGAATAAAGCCCATAGTGCAATCATATTAAGCCTAGGAGATAAAGTCTTGAAGGAAATTTCGAAAGAAAAGACTACTGCTGCAGTATGGCTCAAGCTTGAGAGTCTCTACATGACAAAGTCACTGGCCACCCGACTTTACCTGAAACAAAGACTCTACACTCTCAAAATGCAACCAGGTACGTCTATTAGTGATCATATAGATGAGTTCCATAAGTTGATTCTGGATCTAGAAAACATAGATGTTAAGATAGATGATGAGGATCAAGCTCTACTGTTGATAAGGTCATTAAATAGTTCGTATGATATTCTTGCTGATACATTAGCGTATGGTAGAGAATTTATAACTCTAGATGAAGTACAAGCTGCCCTGATGTCAAAAGAATTGTCCAAAAGAACTGAGAAAGAAATGGATCATGGGGAGAGTCTTGTAGCTAGAGGAAGGAGTGATAATAGAGATGATAAAGGAAAGGGGAGATCAATGTCTAAATCTAAAACCAAGTACAAGTGTTATATCTGTCATAAACCAGGACACTTCAAGAAAAATTGCCCTGATAGAAAGAATAAGAAACAAAACAATTCTGAGGAGAAGGGAGATGCATCGGTTGCATCAGACACCTATGATGACTATGAAGTGTTAGTTGCTGCAGTCTCTGATAATGTTGAACAGGATACACCAAGCACTAGTAATCAAGATGAAAGGTGGGTAATGGATTCTGGTTGTTCATATCCTATGTGTCCATGGAAAGAGTGGTTCTGTGAGTATCGGGATTACTCAGGTGGACAAGTGAGAATGGGAAATAATGTTGCTTGCAAGGTAATTGGTATAGGATCAGTTATGGTAAAAGGCTTGCAGATGGGACAACTAAGAAATTAACTAATGTTAGACATGTACCTGCACTAAAGAGGGCTCTTATTTCACTTGGAACTCTTGAGAAGGCTGGTTTTAGCTTCAAGGGTGAAGATGGTGTATTGAAAGTCATGAAGGGGAATAGAGTGGTCATGAAAGGATCTAGACAAGGAAATTGTCTCTATGTACTCCATGGCAAGACTGTGATTGGAGAAGCAAATGTGGTAACTGCTACTAATAATAAGACACTCATGTGGCACCATAGACTTGGACACATGAATGAGAAAGGCTTGAAAGAACTAGAGAAACAAGGTCTGCTAGGTGGTGACAAAATTGATAATCTTGGTTTCTGTGAACATTGCATTCTAGGTAAACAAACTAGAGTCAAATTTGCAACTGGAATTCACAAAACTAAGGAGAAACTAGGCTACATACATTCTGATCTATGGGGGCCTGCTAGAACACCAACACATGGTGGAAAGAGGTACTTCATGACATTCACAGATGATCTTACAAGGAAGGTGTGGATCTATCTGCTCAAAACAAAGGATGAAGCATTCAAAACCTTTGTAGAATGGAAAAGAAGGTTGAAACACAAAGTGGTAATAAGGTGAAGGCTTTAAGAACTGACAATGGGCTCGAATTTTGCAATGAAGAATTCAATGAGTATTGCAAGAAGGAAGGGATATACAGGAACATGACAAAGGAGAGAGTACTCCACAACAAAATGGTCTTGCAGAAAGACCAATGTAACTCTGTAAGAAAAAGTGAGATGTATGTTGTCATGTGCAAAGTTAAGCAAGTCCTTCTGGGGTGAAGCTGTGTATACAGCATGCTACCTTGTTAACAGAAGTCCATCTACAACTCTAGACTTCAAAACTCCACAAGAATTGTGGACTGGAAATCCTCCAGAATATCAACACCTGAGAACATTTGGATGTCCTGCATTTTTCCATGTGAATGAAGGAAAATTGGAGCCTAGATCAAAGAAAGGATTGTTCATGGGATATCCTCAAGGTGTGAAAGGATATAGAATCTGGTCTATTGATGAAAAGAAGTGTATCATTAGCAGAGATGTTATCTTTCATGAGTCAAAATTGATTGAGGAATCAATGAGCAATGAAACATTGGAAGAGGAGAAGACAGTACAGGATACTCAACTTGAGGTGGAGTTAGAGACAAGCACCTCAAAGAAGAAAACTCAAACTGATACTGTGGAAACTCCTATTGATGATAGAAATAATGAAAGTTCAAGTTCTGAAGAGAGTGACACAGAACCTGAGGAAACAGAACAAGACTATGTCTTGTGCAGAGATAGAGAGAGAAGACAAATCAAACCACCAAATAGGTTTGGTTATGAGTCTATGACAGCCTATGCTTTGAATACTTCTGTATGTGTAGGTGATGATGAACCAAGACACTATGCAGAAGCTATGAAGTGTAAGGACAGAGATAAGTGGCAAGCAGCTATGGTTGATGAAATGCAATCCCTTGATAAGAATCAAACATGGTATCTGGTAAAGAGACCTACTGGTGCAAAGCTAGTTGGTTGCAAGTGGATCTATAAGAAAAAGGAAGGAATGACAGAAAAGGATCCTCCAAGGTACAAAGCAAGACTTGTAGCTAAAGGCTACACTCAAAGAGAAGGTATTGATTTCAATGAGATCTTCTCACCAGTGGTTAAACACACATCTATTAGAGTGCTTCTAGCACTGGTAGCTCAGTTTGATTTATATCTAGAGCAAATGGATGTCAAAACTGCATTTCTACATGGTGTGCTTGAAGAAAGAATTTACATGGCTCAACCAAAAGGATTTGAGGAAAAAGGTAAAGAGAATATGGTCTGTCTGCTGAAAAAGTCTCTCTATGGCCTAAAGCAATCTCCTAGGCAATGGTACAAGAGGTTTGACAACTATATGTTGAACATAAGGTACAAGAGGAGCAACTTTGATAGTTGTGTCTACTATAGAAAAATAGAGGAATCAAACTATGTCTATTTACTTCTATATGTAGATGACATGCTAATTGCTAGTAAGAGTAAGAAGGAAATTAGCAAGCTTAAAGAGCTTCTAATGAAAGAATTTGAGATGAAGGATTTGGGTCAAGCAAAGAAAATACTTGGAATGGAAATTGATAGGAATGAAGGATTGTCAATCACACAAGGAGGCTACATTCAGAAAGTACTGAATAGGTACAATATGTTGTCTCAAAACCAAAGAAATGTACCTATTGGTTCACGATTCAAGTCATCCAAAAAGTGACAAATCCTAGCAGATCGAAAGCGAGAAATGAAGGAAATGGAAGCAATTCCCTATGCTAGTGTTGTTGGTAGCCTAATGTACTCTATGGTGTGTACCAGACCTGACTTGGCTTACTCTTTAAGCTTAGTCAGCAGGTATTTGGCAAATCCAGGCCAACAACATTTGTTAGCTGTCAAGAACATTCTAAGGTACCTCAAAGGGAGCTGCAAACTTGGATTAAAGTACAGGAAAGAGGATGTAGCTCAAGGTGGAGTCATTGGATATGTTGATTCAGACTTTGCAGGTGACCGTGACAAAAGGAGGTCCTTGACTGGGTATGTGTTCACTTTATATGGCAACACAGTGAGTTGGAAAGCCTCTCTACAACATGTAGTAGCTCTTTCAACAACTGAGGCTGAATATATAGGTATAACAGAGGCTGTGAAAGAAGCTTTGTGGCTTAGAGGGATTGTGAATGAACTTGGAATAAGGCAAGACAGTGTGATAGTACACTGTGATAATCAGAGTGCAATCCATCTATGCAAGAATCAAACATTCCATGAGAGGACAAAACATATTGACACTAGGCTGTATTGGATAAAGGACATCATTGCTGAAGGCAAGGTGGTCATAAAGAAGTTACATACAGCACACAACCCTGCTGATTTTATCACTAAGGTTGTTCCCTTAGCCAAGTTCAAGCATTGCTTGGACTTGTTGAATGTTGATTGTGGCTAAGTGGAGGTTTTGGACCGAGTTACTTTGCTTGAAGGAAATTCATTTGCATTGGGGTTTGAAGTGCCAAGGTGGAGATTGTTGTATGTGGCACTTCCATTGGTTAGCTCACTCCTAAGGTGAATCCTGCGTGGCAGTACAAGACACTCATCAGCACACCAGAAGCAACTTGACAGTTGGTTATTATCGGTTTCAAAGAGTTAGTTAGTTAGTTACTTGAATAGCAAGTTAAGGCGCCAAAACTTGTAATTCTTTAAATAGCTAGCTCTAAATGATTGTAACAGAACTAACAGAATTGGGTTGTGTGATGAGTGACTGGGAATTCGTGGGAATTGGTTTGTGAGGGGGAAACACCATTGGGAATTCATATTCAATTGTGTAAACCTTCAATTCAAGATCTAATGCAAATGGACAAGCAAATTGGCTTGGTCCCCCAGATGTAGGCATCAATCTGATGCTGAACTGGATAAACACTTTCCTTGCGTTCTTTAATTTCACTGCAATTGATCAATTTTGGTTTTAGGGTTTGTAATTGCGCGTTAGGGTTCATCGTATAGAATTTGGGGATTTGAGATCAATTTCACAATCCGAGTGAAATTGAACTTCAAATCTTTGTGCGTTTTACTTGTTAGACACTATAGAATCGATCTCAATCAAAGGAACGAATCTGTAACATTGTTTGATCAACATTGAATTGTTTCTGGCTTTCTGCTGCAAACCGAGCACTGTTACATTGGTTTGCAGGTCATTCTGCTGCTAAATTCTCAACAGTTAATGGTGATGCGGTTTAACTGTCGACCCTTCGGTCTGACCTCTGACCCAGTGACCCGATACCTTATTTTTTTTATTTGTATTTAGAGTTTTTGAAAGATGGTTTCAAAGGTCATTCTGTTTATGTGTTGATTTTCTAAAAATAAAAAATATGATTTCTTTACTTCTTAACTTTTTGTGATTTGTTATTTTATGTAGTTCAAAAGAAAGACTATACCAAACTCCATTTGGTAAATTATCTACACGTATTTCACGCGTGACTTTTGACAAAAGTGTTATATTTGTAAATGGAGGGTATTTCATATTCTTCTCTTTCCTTTGTTGCTTCCATATTTGGTTTGGCATATGAAGCCTACATATAAGTTATGCATCACATCGAAGCTTGCATCCTACCCTTAAACTGAAATTACTTTGAAATTACTACCGTTCCTGATTTATATTTGATGACAACGTTTCTAATGTTATATTTTTGTTTATCATATTTACAGGGGTGTGCTTGAAGTAAACCTTTAATTCATAGTTAGGTAACTACAATGTGATGATGACTCAAGTTATAGGGGTGGACTTGGTTTTTATATATTATTAGATGTTCAAAGTTTTCGTCCTATCCTTAAACTGACTTTGCTTTTGAAAGTACACAATGTCAAAGTGTGATCAAGTTTATTGCTAATTTATTGTTTCACTTTTCAGTCTTAAACTAATTTTCATTGAATTTTCCTACATGCATGGTTAAACACTGGTTATGATAGAAATAAGTAGCTTTTAATTTAGACAAAGATATATTTTAGCAATGGAAATTTTTATAAACTATTAGTACCAATAGAATTTTCTATCAACATAGAATACTAAATGGGCAAAAATAGCAGCTACAATTTTTAGACCAATCATTGATGTTGTGTTAGTTTCAAAATAAGTATTTTGATCTCAAATTAGCAAAAAAAAAAAAATTGTAGCTCTGCTGAGTTTAAATATTTGAATTTGTTTTTAAAATGCCTAAGTCTAAAAACTATAATATTAGAGTCCGTTTGTTATGACTTATTTTTTAAAAAAATCACTTTTTTTAAAAAAATAATCACTTATGACGACATGTTGTATGTTTGTTACTGATTCTTTAAAAAAATGAAAAGCTGAAAATAATCTAAAAACTGTTTCATATGAGAAGCTGTTTTGAGTAGCTTCTCAAGAAAATCAGTTTTTTAAGAATGATTTTTTTTAAAAAAAATAAGTGATTTTCATTATGTTACTGAAACATAAAACAACTTCTCAGTTTCTCAAAAAACTCTAAAAACTAATATCTAAATTATGTAACAACAAAATCACTTATTTTTTAATCTGTAACAAATGGGCCCTTATATAGAAACTATTTGTGACACTAATGAGCAGTTACATATGGGTATAGCCTATAGGAGTGAAAATTGTATATTTCTATTGACTTGTTTTAAGAGAATGAGGACAATCTAATTGTACAATTTAATTTGTCGACCCTCTTAGTTTGCCACAGATAATGAGATACTACCACTTGGGTCTTTTTCCCACTGGGTTTTGGCCCTTGGAGGTTTTAATGAGGCCCCTAAGTGTAAGGGGTTGGTGCACCCCTTGTGCGCCCCTTAATACAAAGTTGTTTATCTAAAAAAATGAGATACTACCACATAGCCTGAGGACAATCTAATTGTACCATTTATATATAAAACACAATTCGTCAGACATATTATACACAATCAAGAGATTTGACCCAAAAATACATTGTAGGAAACATGTAGACAAAGATGTAGAAGAGAAAGTCAAGTACATGTTTACAGCATGAGAAGAATAATTGTAATTGAATGAACAATCACATGTTACAAAGTTCTCAAAGCCTTTAAAAATAATGCACTTCTTGATGGAACAATTACATGGAATTTTTTTTAATCTGAATTAAGTTAATGATATTCAATAATGTGCTTCTTAAATTTGATATGCAATAGGGGATAAAAAAAGGACACTATAAAAAAAGATACTATAGATTATAGATGAGAACAACGATACTTAATATGTATAATAAAAAATAGGATGCAAGTAATGTTTCATTAACAATTTATAAATACAGTTGGCTCTTCTTCCTGTAGATCACAACAATACTTAAAACTAAGGTGTCTATGGAATTCCTAATCAAACAATATTTAATTATGAAAGGCATGGGTTGTTTGTCAAAATTTTGTTTGTCACTTGTAGTGGCTATAGTGCTCAAGATGAGTTATATATGACTACCAAATGCATAGAACAAAGATTTGTAATTCTATGTGTAGTATTTTGGAGGTGTGTTCAAATGAATGACTAAAAATAATTATACAATAGTAAAATAAAATTAAAAGCATTTAAATAAATTTTAAAATTGAAAAAATCAATAAAAATTTTAAAAAAATATGTATCAAAATGAAATATTAAATGTGCATAAAATAAAATAAAAACTAATAATCAATGTTTAGTTGAATGGGTTCGAGGCGGATGCAGGGACGGTGTCGACATCCCCAAATCCTCCCCCAGGCCAATACGAGTTTTCCCCATGAAACTCATGTCGTGGTAGGAAACCATTTTAGGCTTTTAGATAGTCAAGAGACACCCCCTCCCATTGAATAGTCAATGACTATTTTATGCTTTTAGATAATAAACCAATGTCCTCATTTTTAAAAGTTTTTTTTTTTGACGGGAAATTTTTAAAAGTTGTTTCTCCTAAATCGTTACTTCAATTTCTCCCGTTTATAGAATTTATCAGAACATACTAAATACCCACAAGAGTATTTTCGAGATTATGGAATATACATATTTTAATCAAAAATCAATGTATATAATTGACTAAAATAATTATATTTAAATCTATATATGCAAGGCTTAAATACGTTTTTACCCCCTGCAAATAGGGGGTGTTTTGCTTTTACCCCTGCAATTTTTTTTTAAAAACCCCTTGTAAAATCAACTTTTTTGGTTTTAGTCCTTCTGTTAGATGGACGTTAAAAAAACGTTTATGTAGCATTTTTAAATACGTTTTTACCCCTCGCAAATAGGGGTGTTTTGCTTTACCCCGCAAAAAAAAATCTAAATCCATTTTTTCTTCCTCAGCACCCACCCAACCTCATATCAACTTTTCCATCTCCAACTCAACGCTTCCATATCAAACCAGAACCCATCTTCTCATCTTCTTCGTCTCTCTCTCTCTCTCTCTCTCTCTCTCTCTCTCTCACAGAACCAGCAAACCATGAGCACAACATGTAATTAACTTTTATTGCGATTCTGATTTTAGCGTTTGTTTCAAGTTTTATGGATTGTTGTTTATGGATTGTTCTTCATCTCAAAATCAAGGTTTTATGGATCATAAGAGTTAGGGTCTTGATTGTTATTCTCCTGCGGTCATTGACCCTTGATAAAGAATAAACTTTAATTTTAACATATAAACACACATATCACACATTTAAACATGAAGAAAAAAATGGAAAACATGCAAAACGCATAATCAAAGAATTTTAAAAAGTCAGAGATGCTGCATGTAAATCAAGTACTAGCTTGATTTGTTTATTGACTCATTTTTTAAACCACACACATTTATTAAATCCATAAAACTTTGATTTTGAGATGAAGAACAATCCATAAAACTTGAAACAAACCCTAAAATCAGAATCGCAATAAAAGTTAATTACATGTTGTGCTCATGGTTTGCTAGTTCTGAGAGAGAGAGAGAGACAAAGAAGATGAGAAGATGGGTTCTGGTTTGATATGGAAGCGTTGGTTTGTGTTGGACATGGAAAAGTTGATATGAGGTTGGGTGATTTAGATTTTTTTTGCTGGGGGTAAAAGCAAAACACCCCTATTTGCAGGGGGTAAAAACGTATTTAAAATGCTACATAAACGTTTTTTTAACGTCCATCTAACAGAAGGACTAAAACCAAAAAAGTTGATTTTGCAAGGGATTTTTAAAAAAAAAATTTGCAAATGGTAAAAACGTATTTAAGCCTATATGCAAAATATACGGGAGAAATATATTATATAACATAATGATTTTATAAAGGACGATGTACAAAGAAATACTGATGTATCATATCACATAATACACGAAAGCGTACAACTGCATTTTTTTTAAGTCCCAAACAACAAATTCAAATGTTATGTTAAAAGAAAATGTATACCCGTGCTGGCACGGGTGAAACATACTAGTAATAGTAAAATAGCCCAACGTTGTGGCATATATATGAAGGCAACCATGTTTTAATTTTTTTTGTTTCTGTTGGAAGGAAAAACGTGACTGCAATGGGGTATGTTTGGTAGGGGTGTTCAAAACCGAACCAACCAATAGATAACCGCAAATCGAACCAAACCAAAGCGAAACTGCAAAAAACCGATTTCTATCGGTTTTGTTCGATTTTTTATTAGTAAACCGCGCGGTTAGGTTCGGCCCGCAGTTTTGATTATATTAACCAAACCAAACCGCAAAATCCTATATACATAAATAAAATTAGACAAATCAATATATGTAGAAAATAAGGAAAACAGTTTATTTAAGGGGCCGTTTGGATTAGCTTACTTTTGAAGCTTATGAAAATCAACTTATGAAGATAAATATGTTTTTATGTTAATTCATAAGTTCTCACTAACAAAATTGTATCTCACTAAGTTGATTTTCCATAAACTATATTGACAAGCTTATGAATAATACATAGAAACTTATTTATTTGCATAAGTTATTTTTAATAACTTGAAAATAAGCTCTACCCAAACGGGTCCTAAATTGTGTTTTGTCTCGTCAAAAACCGAACCAACCGAACCAATCCAAACCGCATTGGTTTGGTTTGGTTTGGTTTGGTTTGATTTGATTTTTTTCGGAAGCCAACCGAACCAAACCAAACCGCATCTATTTTTACCTTGCGGTTCGGTTCATTTTCTTGCTCAAAATCGAACCAACCCACACTGCGAACACCCCTAATGTTTGGTACCTGGTTCTCGGAAACGGGGCGGATCTGGGGTATTAGTTGATGTGATTGGAGATTGAAGATGGACTTCGAATGGTTGAAGATGCACCTCGAATGGTCCGAGGTTGGTTGCTTGAGCTCGTCGGGGGGTGGTACCTGCAGACACTCTGATGCTTAAGTCAGCAAGGAAAATGGAGAGGTATTGCAAGGAATGAGAACGTACCTGGAAATGGAGGGGTGCACCTCTATTTATAAACAGACGTGTCGTACTCGAGGCGTCAGATGCAGCTGCTTTAATCTGGACCGTTGAATTGAGTACTTGGCGATTGAGCGCGTGTTGGGTTGTTTCCAATGTTAGATTCGACCAGGCCCAAGTCTTGTGTGGCATTTCGCCCAGTCCGGAACAGTTTCCCCCCAATGCCAGGTCAGACAGAAGGTGAGGTCGGCCTCGGCTTGATCTGCCCGGTGTCCTTAGCGAGGAGAAAAGAAATGATGTCGTGCCACGTGTCAGCCTGTGAATGGAGAATTAGAGAAGTGACATTTGGAGAGATCGAGGTGACGCTTTGAAGAACCGTAGTTGTCTTGTCGCACTGTTAGAGTAGTGCATTGATGAGACGTGTCGCTTCACATCTCGCCTCCTGCTGCCTATGTAAGTTGAGTTGAACCATTTTTCACTTCGCTTCATTTCTGAAATAAGTTTCTTGTGAGAGCTCTGAGTGATCTGAGAATTTGCATTCTTCCGACCACCGCATCGAGCTCATTTCCGCCGTGCAGCACCGTGCGTTCTGCGATTTTCAGTGGAGCAAGGTCATTATTCATCGTACCGACTACATTCTTTAAGCCGAACTTCCGTAATTCAGCACCGAGGTTAGTTTTCTCATCTGCTTAACTTAGACGCTTTTTAGTTGGACGTGTTTGACTGCGGTCGACGTCGCCACTTTGGTGACTGTCGTTGCTTTGCCTCTTGGGGAGATGGACCTGCCTTGGTCTTTCTGAGGCTGAGATTAGTTCCGTTTTAGTTTTAGTCAGTGATGGTGTTGCCTTCCCCTTGTAGATAAATGGTTCAATCTAAGAGTGAGGAGACACAATATTTTGTTCCTCCTGGTAAGCCGATCTTGAAGAGGTCGGCCGAAGGCCATCCGGTGCCGGCCCCAAAGGGAGCTCCATCGTTGTTTTCTTCTACGTATGCGAATTCATCCACGAGGTCGAGCATTTCGGCTTCAGTTAGATAAATTGCCAAACAGATGTCCGAGAGTGTGGTGGGTGACAATTAATGCCGAAGTCAATTTTTGGGGCCGGAAAACCACAGTTACAAAGAAGGACCACGAGGATCCAGTTGAAAAGGCCTATGACTGGGTTTCTATCAAGGTCTGCAAGATCTTCCAGAGGTTGAGGTCGGATAAGCCCCTCTCTTATTACGAGAAATATAGAACTGGAAGTTAGTGGAAGTTGTCGAGATTCCAGTGTGTACTAAACATGAGGGCATCAGCTTCTTCTTTTACAGGGATGCCTTAGAGATAATGGGGATCCGAATTCCTCTCAGCAAATTTCAAAAGGAAGTCTTAAGTTTTATGTGTGTGGCCCCATCACAATTGTTGCCAAATAGCTGGGGATTCATCCAAGGTTTCGAGCTTGCCATGGAGTGCATCGGGAGGATACTCTCTGCTAAAGTTTTCCTCTGTCTTTTTAACGTGTTTCATTCGCCGGAGCCAGGATCAGGCAAGACGAGGCAGGGTCACATTGGCTTCCGCTGTCATACAGAGTGTTCTTACTTTATGTCAGCCAACGACTCGAACAAGGATTTCAAGTACGTATTCTTCTTTGTGCAAGCCTTTAACAACGTGGCGAGACAGTTAATTGCCGACTTTGAGGACAGAAAGTTGTACAAAGAGCATTTTTCCCTTTGTCTTGGACTCAGGAACACTTTGTCCGAGATGGAGAGACAATTGAAACCAAATCCTACGCAGAGAAATCGTGGTTACTGAGAGGAGAGGATGTGGTTTCCTTCAAATTAATTGATCGGTGGGGGAAGAGATTGGCCGAGAAAGGCGTTAAGATCCACTGCGGGTCCATGATCGATGCCTTGGACGAGTTTGAGGCCAAATTAGAAGACTATTTTAGTACATACCTTGCTTAATATTTGTTTTATTTTTGAACATAATCTTGTGATCCGAGTTAATTTTGGGAATACATCGGTGTTTGGAGATTCTGACCATTCGTTTGTTATTTGCAGAAAGGATGGGCCTAGATCTTGACGACATTATCAATGACTCCACCATTGATATGAATGTGCATGTGCGCGTGCCAGAGAAGAGTTCCGAGAAGAAGAAGATATCAGGGTTAGCATCTGGTGCTGATGCTGATGCTAAATCCAATAAAACATCTTCTAACAAACCCCCTAAGACAGGTCCGGGGTCGAGCTCGGTTCCTAGGTCGGCTTCCAAGGATGGCCAACGTCCGAAGCGAGGTCCAGAGGAGGCTGTCAAAGATAGCTCTACCCCTGCCACCCTTAAAAAAACAAAAAACAAAAAACAAATGAGCCAAAGGAGGATATCACCTTGGACGATTTCCGGGCCTGCATCAAGGTCGGCAAATTGAGTGAAGATTAAGAAGCTGACAGAGACGATCGCTGAGAACTCGAGCGCCCGCCTCCGAGGTAAGATTTCCGAGTTCGATGCTCGTAATTATTTTTTAGAAGGCGAGTTGATTCGCACAACTCGCGAATTGAAAACTCATCGAGATCATAACCTTGTAGAAATATCTGAGGAGAACCAGGGCTTGAAGACCAAGGTGGAGAAGTTGGCCGCCGTCCAAGAGAAGCTCAACGAGGCCCATAACAATGTTATGGAGCAGGCCAAGAAAATCAAGAAGATGCCCGACCTTGAACCCGATCTGATCAAGACGAAGGAGGAGCTGAAGAAAACCAGGGAGGAAGCCAAAGCAGAAATTGAGAAGAAGACTGTCGAGCTGGAGCAACTGAAGACAGAGAATTTAATCATATAATAAAATAAAGCATGGTTAATGTCGTTCTTGATAAGATTTCGCTTGAAATTGTGACTTTGAAATAGATCATCAACATGATGATTTAGTAGCAGCAAATAAACTTGTAATACAAAAGATAACATCTTTTTTCCATCTCCAAAATGAAGAGCTAACACAGTGAAGCAATTGAAACTGATTTAAATTAAATTGTACACGTGTTACCATTTAAGTGGGGAACCGAATGACCTGCATATATAGCACCATGTATAACTTTCGTCCCTCAAATAGTTAAATAGTCCATAACTCGATTTTTTAATAATGCACCAAGCATTATTAAAAACCAAACCGAAGTGGATATCGTATATATATATATATATATATATATATATATATATATATATATATATATATAAATATAATCAACCAAAGTGTAATTACAATTACTATATCAAACATCTAGTTTAGCCGCCACCTATTACATTTAAGGTACAAATCTGTAATACACTAACAAAACTACAAAAAAATGTCAGGCATTAGTACAACCTAAGTACTTTTCAGCTCAAAACCTGCAATCTACGCAGGCAATATGCTTGCATTGCTATACCAAAAAACTGTACAAACAAAATCTGCACATGTAGTGGGGGTAAAAATGCTGGTCTTTTACAAAATCTGTACATTATACTATGGGGAAAAATTGCTAGTATTTTAAAATATTTACAAAAAAGTGCTTGAGAGCAACATCAAACATCAAAAACGTGAGTTCTGCATATTTTACCTTATTCTTCATCAAACACTTGTTGCCTTAGGGGAAAACACATCCATTGGGAGCTTTGAAGCACCAAAGGTAACTTCTTCATCTTTTATATTTAGCACGTTGGATTCATCTTCTACATTTCACCATTGTGCTCCTTCAAGGATACTATTCTGAATTGGGCCAATTAGATTAGCCTTATTTAATTTTCACTTAACGAACGAAATAACTATTTTAAACCATTGTGAAAACGTAAATGACCTAAAAGAACCCTTTAAAAGATAAAACACGTAAAAAAAGTGAAATGTAAATGACTATAAATAAAATGATTTTTTTTGCACCCCCATTATACCTTCCACCCCCATAACCCTTTTAAACCCTAAAATACCCCTCCTTTCTATTAAAAAAACGTTTTTTTTAGAGATTCCTAGAAATACCTCAATAATAGGTATTTCTGGTTTGCAATTCTTATAAATAAAAAAACAGTTTTTTAGGATTCCCAGAAATACCTCAAAAATTGGTATTTTCGGTTTGCAATTTTTAAACCAGAAATAGCTATTTTTGAGGCATTTCCGGGAATTCCCAAAAAAGTTCCCTGAATTTATCTCCTGTTGCTGTATTTTCAGAAAATTTCTTAATGTTAAGAGTATTTTTGTCCGTTTTGGGATTTATGAGGGTGGGAGGTATAATGGAGGTGGTGCCAAAAAAAAATCCTAACTAAAAATATATTTTAGCCTACATAGAAAGTTATTGGGAAGTTAAAAAAGTAAACGCTTGGTCACAACCCTACTTCTCACTCACCCCTTTTTTGGTGTGAAAAAGACCAAAAAGTTTTACTAAAATTTGGTTTTTTTAAAGATTATGCACGGTTCGGCCATGCGGTTGATCGAATCTTGCTGCTACTGAACTTTGTCAAAATTTACTCGAGACACCCCAAAATTATGTTTTACTAGGATTCGATGCAGCGTGTCTTAGATTAATCGATCGACGGCCACAGTCGAACTCTCTCCACCGTCCAGGGGTATTTTGAGAATAAATGGTGGTATAAAAGTTTTAGTGAGTAAGAGGGGGTTACACGAAGCATGCGCAAAAAAAAATTTAGTGGGAAATCTCCCATCAAAGTAGAAGAGTAGTAGCTTAAAAGCTTTAAAAATGCAATTTACGAAAGTTGAGTTTATGAAATATGAACTGTGAAGGGTAACAAACTCGGCATGTCCCCACAGAAGCATTCATCAAATGTCTGATGCAGAGATGGATGAGTCGGTAGAAAGTAATGAAAGAGCTATATTCAAAGACATTAGACTATATTTTTGTCAATACGTGGCATCTGCAGGTCCAAGAAAACCCTAATTATCTCTCATATCAATTCTCATCATCAGGTAATTTTTAATTTTTTTCTATTTCGTTGCTTGATTTTGTTTCTAATTACTTCTAATGTTAGGGGATAACAATTTTTATTAGGGTTAGACTTCGCGTAAGTTTGAAGATGAGTTGATACACAATCCTGAAAGTAATAATTTTCTGTTACTTTAGTCCCTCTAATTAAAGTATCCTTGTACACAAATTAGTAACGGTCAAGTGTTAAGCTCAATTTCTTCACAAATCTATTTTTCTGTTAACCGTGGTTAATATGATGCAATGAAACACACGATAACGCCCAGATAATATTACAAGTTTGTGAACAAGTTGACACATTCAGAGACATTTGTATATACTGACATTTTCAAGGACTAATGGTGTGTTTGGTAGAAGAGATAGGAAGGGATGGGAGGGAGAGTGACTTTCAATTGTTTGGTTTAGGAGAGAAATAGGATAGAGAGAAAGAGAGGAGATTAGTTTAGTACTATTTTACACTAAGGATGTGTTTGGTAGAAGAGAAAGAGGGAAGAGATAGGAAGGAAACAGAGTAAGAGAGAAGAGAGAGTGCCAAACAATAGGAAGTCACTCTCTCTTCTCTCTTTCTTTCTTCCCTCTTTCTCTTCTACCAAACACACACTAAAGAAACACAAGTTGTCAGTTTTAGGAACTAATTTGTTTAAAAATTTAGTTAATTTTGTGAGTGATATCTTTTGATTTGAAAATCCTACAACCTTTGATATGATTTGTAAGTCTTTAAAATATATTTCAAATGTTGTTCTTTCGGTTGCGAAGTTTCAACTTTCAAGTAATAGTCAAAATTTAGATTCATGGAAAGGAAAATCATTTGTAAGCAAGAATCTGTAAAGCTTGCTGTAGTAGACAAACATATCATAAAGGATCAATCAATATCAAGTACTCTTTTCTCTGCCTTTAGGGGGTGATATGTTCACTTATTCACCATAACAAATGGGAAATTTGGAGCTCTTAAATTTAAGAGCATGATGGATAAACACTCACGAGAGTTTGTGTCTTTATGAATTTTCTAAATCAAGTATAATTCTGAATTCTGATAGTTATTTTGTTGACCTATAATGTCTCTTAGGTGGAAGTGGAAAAAACAGGATTCCAAAAAGATCAAGAAGCAGAGGGTATAAAATTGAATACTTGTAATGAATGTGGTGCTAGTTTCAAAAAACCTGCATACCTATTGCAACACATGCAAAGTCATTCACTTGAGGTACCTTTTGTGAATATAAGATGAAAACATTCTATTGTTCCAACTTTTATCTCATCATAACTTTTACCTCATTATTATGTATCTCAAGTTTTGTTTTATGGAACAAAATCTGTGAAATCATCTGCCTATGTCTTTATGTTTGATCCAGTGTAGTGTGCCGTGGACAGTACTAGTTTGCTCAATAAATTACTATCCCTCTAACCCTTCTTGATGATATAAGTTGTTGCATAAACTGAAGACACATATTTTTGCAGGAAAGTATTGTATACAATACTAAAATAATAAAATTATGGGAGTTGTAGCGTGAAGCATTGGATCTCCAACTCCAAAATGCGTGAGGCAGCATGTGTTGACTTGATGGACCAGTATCAGGTAGGGAGACCTCTTGAGAAGCTCCATCAAGGGTGCCTCAGTCACGCTCTGTTCAAAATGAGGTTGGCAGTTTGTTCACTCGTGGCTAGTTCTTGTCAGAGCACATCGATGCTTGTTAGTTTATGGTTTTCTTGCTTTTAACACATTATTACTTGTTCCAGCGGCCGTATATTTGTACTATTGATGACTGTCAGGCAAGTTACAGAAGAAAAGACCACTTGACTCGTCACCTTCTACAGCACGAAGGGAAAACTTTTAAGTGTCCGATTGAGAATTGCAACCGTGACTTTGCATTCAAGGGAAACATGACAAGGCATGTCAAGGAGTTTCATAACCATAATTCTACCTCTACTGCAGTTAAAAGTAAGAAGCAGTATGTTTGCCCAGAAATTGGCTGTGAGAAAGTTTTCAAATTTGCATCAAAGCTAGAGAAGCACAAAGATTCTCATGGCAAGTTTCTTTTGAAAATTTTATATTAATGATTGTTTGTTTATGGTTATGAAAAGATGTTGAACACAGTTTTGAATAATTCTTGTATTCTGCAGTTAAGCTGGAGTCAATAGAGGTAGTGTGCTTATATCCTGGATGCATGAAGTATTTTACTAATGACCAGTGCCTTAGAGCACACATTAAATCCAACCATCAGTATGTGAACTGTGAGACTTGTGGGAAAAAGCAACTGAAGAAGAACATTAAAAGACACCTTCGTAAGCATGAAATTGGTAGTTCATCAGAGGCGTTTCATTGTGAATATAAGGGTTGTAGCTGCACCTTCTCAAGTGTAAGAAATCTCTAGTCCTAGAACTGTTTGATGCCCATTTTAGTTGAAGCCTGGATATTTTCTAACCAGGGTTCAGTTTGAACATTTGTATCTTATTCCCAAGTTGGTTACAAATTGAACTCGCTTTTAACTTACCTCTCTTGTGTTAATGCATTAACAGAAATCCAATCTTTGTAAGTGTAACACCCCCTTCTACTAAGTACTAATTACACTAATAAAAATCAGAGTTTTTTTTAAAAACTTTTCCACGCACCTCAACGGGAGTACTACATTTAATGAAAACATCATGCAAGTGTATTAAAGAAAATCCAAACGCATCTAGTGCGTGCAATACAAACATAGCCACGTGGGTTGTAACCCTCAAAACCTGTTTAGAGTTTACAATTATCCAGAAAACAGTTCACAGCAGCGGAAATAAAACTGAGTTCAACATACTCAATACATAGTTTAATTCAGTTTAATACATAACACAAAATAAAGATGCTAAAACCCCATCCCCGTGTTACTACATCGTAGTGACTCAATAATCCCAAGAAGCATGGCAAGACCTTCACTCGAGAATCACCTGCATGTCGCCATGCAGCGAGCGCACAACATAAAAATGCTAGGGTGAGTCTCTTTATATAAATAATAACAAGTAAGATAAGCATTATATTCGGAAAACATCTAGCAACAACAATCCATAGTAATTAAGGCATTCACCATTCAATTAAAATACCAACAAGTCACAACAAAGGATTAATTAAGCATCAATGAGAATTCAAAGAATGCATGGTTGTATGCATGTGTGCAATATGCATGTAGATCCATAACCACCTCAAAAACCCCGTCGGGTAACCACCACGTTTTTGCCGAAGCCACCCACCACGTAATGCATATGATTTATGTGACACTATGACAAATGCATCACAACACAATAAGCACATCACATCAATTATTAACCACCACGTTATCAATTATTAACCACCACTTCATCATATGTTAACCACCACCTTATCAATGATTAACCACCACTTGATCATTTATTAACCACCACTTGATCAATTATCACCCACCACATCAATTATTAACCACCACGTTATCAACTATTAAATTAAATCTCACCTAAGGACCAAACCACCTCATAAGGACCTTTTCTACACCTAAGGACCATTTTGACACACTAAAGATTAATTTAGTACCCAAGGGTTATTTTAACACATTATGATTAATTTAGTATTTAGGAGCTTATGTTAACCTATTAGGATTAATTAAACAAAAACACTCAGTCAAATATCTAAAAAGAATAATGGGAAAATATTTACTTGGTTAATCAGTCGTGTTTTCGAAGGGAAGTACCTATCCGAGCAGACGGACTGCGAGGGAATTGTTCGCATATGACATTTCATGCAAATTTGAGAACACACGAATCGAACTATCCAAAGGACCAAATTTTCGTACACTGTCAGAAGATCGACTGTTTTCAAGAAGCCTAAGACAGATACCAAGAGCTTGAGACATAGTATCCTCATTTTCAGGGTGTAAACGAGACTGAAATATTATTGATATTGTTTGAAGGGTCTTCAGCTGAACACCTCCATCCACCATTTCAGCATGGTCTTTTAATGTAGATAAATCGCCCTCAGAGCGGATGGAGAAACAGCATCACGAGATATCACTTTTTTGCAGACACGAGAGTCCAATAATGCTGAGCTTTACTGATCGGACCTCACACGCCATCAAAAGATTCGTATTATGTCGTCATTATCAGCAATTTCGCCAGGACTTGATAATGAACGAAGCTTGAGGATTGCGTGCTCTGCGTCGTTTTTAACAGCGGAATAACAACGACGAGCTTCTGCGGAGAGAGCGCGGAGGTCAGATTCCAAGACCGCCATGAAAGTCATCTCAGAAGTGCGACGATGGAGCGAGTGTGGAGTGAGGACGCACGGGTGAGGGAGGAGCGGCGCGAGGGTTTTCTGTTGTTGGCTGCTGCCGTTCCTCACGCAGAACGCAGGGAAGAAGGAGAAGGGAATGGGTCGGGTTCGGTCCATTGGGCCACACGTTGGTCCGGTTATGTTTGTTTACTACAGGGGGGGTGCAAGAATCAGGGGTGGGTTGTATACGACTAAAAGATCTCAAACATCCCATTTAAATTATTTTCAATGCCCAATTTAACTACAACTATTATTTTAACACCTCAATAGACCAAAATAATGTCCTAAGGAAATAATATCTCCAACACTAATATTTTATAAAAACAAAATAAATAAGTATAAATATGAATACAATCATATATCACAAATAGCTTATAAAATACTTTTAAATATAAAAATATATTTATTCAACTAATTTAATGACTCAACACACAATAAATCAAAATAATGTAATCTTATCAAATCAACTCCAAATAATTTCTAATAAAATTTGGGGCGTTACAGTAAGCATGTCAAGGCTGTGCACTTGCAAGATAAACCTTTTATGTGTGGCTTTCCTGATTGTGGCATGAGATTTGCTTATAAACATGTGAGAGATAACCATGAAAAATCTGGTGCCCATGTTTTTACCCTTGTAAGTTTTTTTTGTCTTGGTATTCTAATCTATACAGTTGTATGATATACTCATTAAAATTGTTTGGTACAGGGGATTTTGTAGAAGCTGATGAACAGTTTCGGTCAAGGGAAAGGGGAGGGAGGAAGAGAAAGTATCCTACAGTTGAAATGTTAGTAAAGAAGAGAGTTGCTCTCCCAAGTCAACTGGAGTTACTTATGAACGGTATTGAGTAGATGTATAGTGCTTTCTATCCACTTTCCCCTGCAGTAAAAAAGCTAAGGAATATTTCATGCGTTGTCTTGTTTCTACTGTGTGCAAAGTACATAGGATTAGGAGTTAGGACAATAGTTTATAGCGTTGCTTTTTTGACAAGTGTTTATAGCGTTGCTTGTCACTTGTTTATAAAATTCTATGTTCATTAAAGAAAATCCACAATCAACATTAGCATGCTCATTTTTTCTATATTGTCTTGTTTGAAAAGGAAGTGTGTCTGTTTAAGGGTCAAAAGTGATTCTAGATAGTGTTTTAAGATATGAATTGGTGATTGACTCGGTCAAGACATTGAGTCACTGGGTCATTGCCTCATTGGTCCAACTGGAGGTTCACTAGTTGAACGGCATGAACCGGCTAATAAGCATAGTATCCTTTCAACAAGACCCATGCTTCTTCCAACCCCCTAGCTACTCAGTAGACACCCCCAACACGCGTGAAAAGACCAAAATACCATTAATGAATCTTGTGATCCAACGATGGTTCGGAGCACGGTTGACCGAACCGGTTCAGATGAGGTGCCACCGAACCGGTTCGGATTTGGAACCACCAAACCTCTCTGCAAGTTCATATCTCCATTCACGTTTTAATCTTCATTCCCATTTTCATATTAATAATTCATCTCCTTTCACTATTCATCTCCTCTTTCATTTTGCGTTGGATACTGCCTATTTTATGCTTACAGTAAATGTGAGAACGTGATTTTATTTTGTTCATCATGTTCATCTGGCAGTGTTTTGAAAACCAATCATTGGATTTTGATTCTACTGATCCAACTCTAAACCGCAACCCGATAAATGACTTAATTCATCTTTCAGTATTCAACTCTTTCAATTTTCTTCATCAAATTTCATATTTTGATGTTCATGCTTTTATTGGTATTATATATTGGTTAATTACTGCATCAGTTTATTAACCAAAAACATGGGTAAGAAGAGAAAACACAGTGATGTTGAACTGGTTCGGTGGAACCAAGTCCGAACCGGTTTGGATGACCGTGCTCCGAACCGGTTCGGACGTCCGTGTTCCGAACTAGTTAAGATACAGCGTGAAGGGGTGTCCACATGTGAGGGTATTTTGAGAATATTTAAGGGTTAGAGGTGTCTACTGAATAGTTAGGGGATTGGAAGAAGCATGGGCCTTCAACAAAACTTTGAAACAGCACTGTGGCTTAAGCTTATTTTTGCATGCGCTGGGCCTGGGCATAAAATCTCACCAATGACATTTTAGCCTTTTCTAAATTAATCAATTTATTATTTGCTGTTATTAATTAGTTATTTATTTCAGATTCAATTAATTAATTGATTAATTGCTATGTTAATACAGGGAATGAATCCTCTCAAGTGGGTTTTTTGCCCCATGCTTCTTAGAACCCCCCAAGCTACTCACCAGAGACCCCCAAATGTGGTTTAATCTTAAATTGCCCTCACGTGAAAATCAGGTGACAGACAAGAATGCACCGTTCGGCGCACAAGTAATCCAACCAGTTCGACTGGACCTCCATCGAACATTGAAAGATACACGGTTCGGCGCTACCAGATTCGATCAGGTTCGATTAATCGTGCGCCGAACCGTATGTAATTTTTAAAAAAAAATATAAAATCCAATTTTCAGTAAGGGTTTTTGGTCTTTTCACCCCATAAAGGGGTGTCTAGTGAGTAGAAGGGGGGTTGGATGAAGTATGAGCCTTTTTTTTTGAAGAAATAGTGTTAAAAATCTCACAGTTAGGAAATAACATTTAAATATCCTTATTATATATATATATATATATATATATATATATATATATATATATATATATATATATATATATTATGTTATATCTAATTAATTTTTTAGTTTTTTATACGTGCTTTTAATTTAAAATATTAATAAAATATTAAATTGTTCTAACTTTTATACTTTCTAAATATTAAAATATACAAGTAGGACTAACTTTTATCTTTTTAATATTAAAATGTTAAACTTTTGAATTTTAGTCTTACTTTTTATATATTTTTATAATTTTATTGTATTTTAATTTATATTTTTGTTAACTTTTAATAAACGTTTGGGTCCCCGTGGGGATGGGGATGGCGGGGATGGGGACGGGGTACAATTTGGGAGGCGGGGAGAGGGAGCGGGGGAGTACTCCCTGCCCCGTCCCGCACCATTGCCATCCCTAATCTCACCCTTAAAGCTCCTCTTTCTCCTTTATTATACTATAAACCCACTTCTCTCTCTCTCTCTCTAATGAATGGTTAAGATTTCACTGGACTCTCATTGAGAGGATCATTTACCAATGAATGACTTCTAACTCAATGCACGATAGCCAAGTCCACGAATGGCTTTTGCGGAACAACATCCTCTCCCATTACTAGACATTTCTAGTCTGTGATTCAAAAATCGGTCCAAACAGGGTGGTTCAACCGGTTGGACCGGGAATTGGACGTTTCGGCGGTTGGTTCAACCCCATTTGAACTGCAACCGAATCAAATCGTTTAGAATCGGGTTGGATCGGTTGAACCACGCTTCAACCGCTTTGAACTGGCAATTGGCTCGGGTTGAATCACGCGAAATGCAGTTTTTGATTTTTTTTTATTCACTTTATCTCCAAAATTTAATACTTTTCATATTTTTTATTTAATTATTATTCATCTGGTTCAACTATGGTTGAACTGAGTGAACCAATTGAACTATGATCCGGAGGTCTCTCTGGTCTGGCTATAAAAACATTGCTTTTAGTAGGAGAGACTGACACATTAAAGTATTATTGTCAGTTCGAAAATTTTGATACTTTTGATTTTTTATTTTTGTCTCAAAATAATTGTATTTTTAAAAACTCAATGTACAATTCACCAATTTTTTTTCAATTATACCCTTTATATTTGTTGAGTCTTTTATGGACTAATTGTCTAAAAACTCTTTTATTTTGACTTCAATTATCCCTATAAACTATGAATGAGATTTTTAGTACTTAACTAATACAAATTAATGATATATTAATTTGTGCGTAAGAAGTCAAAAGTATAAGATTTGGAATAGAGAGTATTATTTATATAAAATGTGTTTCTGCGTCTCTCCTGGTGGAAGTTTCAAGTGATTGGAGTCTGGAGAGGATCTAACTGTAGCTTTTGCACTGCCGAGGGCTTAAGCTATTCTTCATCTTCTTTTTCATTTTACTACCTCTTCCACATCTATTGTCTATTGATGCTTTTGACATTTGTTTTCTTCCCAAAATTATTGATGTCTTGTAAATTTCAAAGTGTAACTAGTTTTTCTCTCTCAAAATACCCTTATTTGATTCAATAGGGAGTATAAGAATTGACAACACAGTTTATTAAAACAAATAAGGACATTTTAGTGGAATTATAATAATTTTTTATCCCCTTTTTTGATATGGGATTTTTTGGGCCCATTTGTTATATATTTTTTTAATGGAGATAATAAATTTTAGAGGTTTTCCATATTTTTGAAACCTTTTTTAAAAATGAGAATCTAAAACCAATGTTTAGAAAATCAGAATGGTCATTGAACCAGTAAAGACACAGGTTCAAGGTTCAATGATCCACTTATGCTTGAATCGGACCCGTCAGTGAACTAGTGAATAAATAAAAAACTATGAATATGTAATTTTATAACTTGATTTGGCCTTTTATTTAACTAAAAATTAAAGTTTTTGAATATAAGACTAAATTTTAAAATTTTAAAAAACCGGTCGGTTCAAAGCGGTTCCCTCATCCGGTTTTTGGCCATTTCTCATCAGTCTTGATTTGTCCGGTTCTAAGACAAGCCGGTTCCATGGATAAATCCGTTTTCCATTTTTTTAATTACAGATTTATCCTAAAAATAGATAAACCCATTTTGCAATTTTTTTAAGAGATAAAATGAGTATTTCATGTATAGTGTGGGGGTATTAGGGCAAAGAGTGAGGGAGAAAAATTAACACCCTAAAAAATAAATGGGCAAATTTGGCCAAATTTGATTGGCCTGTCGTGTCCTCTCTCATATCAAGTGTAGGTTAACACTTACGATTATTCGACCAAAAAAAAAACTAAACATTTACGGTTAGATTGGAATTGACGGGGTTTACCATTGTGATCCAAATTTACACTTCTTTCTTACAACACGATATTATTGTTTTTGAGTTTCCAAAAATAAATTTCAGAAAATCAATCCATCGAAGAAATTATTGGGTTGAGTCGCGGACTAGGTCGCTCTCTTTAAGACGTTTCGTGACACTGCTCAATATTGTGCAGGCAGGCTATCAACCACGACGTCCCCAGGAAAAAAAAACCCAGTCAAAACTGTTACGAAATATCACTGCACAGTGAAATTTCGCTCAAGAAATACACCTTCATATTATGGTCCGAAGACCACTCAAATATGGTACGAAGACCACTCTAATTTAAGAAGAAATAAATTGGGGAGGGAGAAGATAATAGAAACTTGAGGAGAAAACTTTTGATTGTCAAGTTTCGGTGTGACTTGAAAACTGAGTGAATGTCTCTATTTATAAGAGACTTTAGTGACTTGGTGAGCAAGTAGTGGTTGGATAAGAATTCACAACGGCCAAACATAACGGCTATGTGTAACGGCTCTTTAACTGCTCAATTTATCTAGTCATTATTCAACGTATCTGGTCACTACTTATTACGCAAGTCAAGGATATGACTGTTGGCTGCTTGGTGATCAAGCCACATGTTAAACATGTGCTGTCACAAAAAAAATAATTTAATTTTTCTGAAAAAATAATTACATCACTCAGCCCAAGCTCGGGCTCGACCCGACCGAGCCAATCCGTCCAGGCGAACGGCGACAACAGGCGTGTGGTGGTCAATTGTGTGTTCTCTCCCCTCCATAAAATTGGGTACCTTTTTGTTGGAACCTCTCTCTCTTGCTCACTCACTCAATGAAACAGTTAGAGAGAATAACCAATGTTTAACTGAAAATTGATTCTTCTTATTATGGGTTGACTTACATTTGTGTATATATAGGACACAACTTGCAACCTACTTAGCAAGTCACCAAAGGGTGACATGTCAGTCACAATAGCAAACTAAGAAATACAACAGAGATACAAAACAATACACTTTATTATACTAGTTTGAATTATCACCAATACACCTCCTAATTCACACTAGTCAAGTTCTTCATTCCAATGTTCTTCCTCAGCTCTTCAAATCTCTTTATCTTCAAAGCTTTTGTCAAAAGATCTGCAGAGTTAGCTTCTGAGGTGCAGTGTTCTAACTTCAGCTTCATTTTGGCTACTTGATCTCTTAGGAAATGGAATTTTGTTTCAATATGCTTGCTCTACCATGAGCAATGGGATATTTAGCAAGATCAATTGTTGACTTGCTATCAATCGAAGCCTCATTGTCTTTGCTAGGCACGATATGTAACTCATCAAGTAGCATGTCAAGCCACGTGTGCTTGACAAAGCCGCCATAGTCGCAGACTATGTATTCGGACTCACGGAAGATAGAGCCACCACACTCTCCTTCTTTGAACTCCAAGCAATTGGAGCATTACCATACATGAAAATATATCTTTGCGAGTGCTCTTTCTCATCACCCTTATCTCCACACCAATCTGCATCTGTGAAGCCATATACTTCGGATCGAAATTCACCTCCTGCTTGGGATACCAGATACCAAGATCCACAGTTCCTTTTATTTACCTCAGAATACGTTTAACTGCCAGCAAGTGAGAGGTTGAGGGTTTCTCCATATATCTACTCACTAGTCCAACACTATGAGTGATATCTGGTCGAGTATGACACAGGTATCTAAGAGATCCAATCAACTGTTTATACAGAGTTGGATCAACTGGTTTTCCACCATCTTCGAGGAATCGGTTTCTTTGCGATGATCGAGAGGTGTAGATGATGAATTGCAATTCATCATATCATACCTTTTCAAAACATCACATGCATATTTCTTCTGGTGTAGCAAGATTCCACCATTAGCAGCACTAAATTCAATTCCAAGGAAGTATGACAGAGTTCCTAAGTCAGACATCTCAAACTCTGTCATCATATCTCTCTTGAATAGTTCCATTTCTGCTTCATTAGTTCCTGTCAACAGCATATCGTCCACATATAAACAGATAATCAGGTAGTTATCAGTTTTGGAGCCTTTGGAATAAATTCCATGCTCATTGATACACTTAACAAACTGATGTTGCAGTAGAAATCTATCAATTCTCTTGTTCCATGCTCTTGGCGCTTGCTTCAAGCCATATAGAGCCTTCTTCAACTTGTATACCTTGTCTCTCTTTCCAATCACCTCAAAACCTGGTGGTTGTCCAACATAGACTTCCTCCTCTAGGTACCCATTTAGAAATGCAGCTTTTACATCTAAATGATACATAGACCATCCCCTGGAGCTAGCTACTGCCACAATCATTCTGATGGTCTCTATCCTGGCTACTGGTGCAAACACATCAGTATAATCAAAACCAGGTCTCTGCAGGAACCCCCGAGCTACTAGCCTTGCCTTGTATCTGCCAATCTCACCATTTGGCTTCACCTTGGTTTTAAAAACCCACTTCACATCTATCTTGTTCTTTCCTTCAGGTAAATCAACTAGCTCCCAAGTATCATTCTTGTCTATTGAAGCTAACTCTTCAATCATGGCTTGTTTCCATTGAGATTTCTCAAGTGCTTCTTCAATGGTCAATGGCTCTGATTCTGCCATTAGAGCATCCTGCAGTACTTCACCTGTTTCTGTAATGTCAGAATCAGACAACACAACAAAGTCATTTAATCTTTGTGGTGGTTGTCTCTCCCTCCTTGGTCTTTCTGAATTAGTATCACCATGGTTGGTCACGGGTTCTGCTTCAACCTCTTCATTTTCTGGTTCGAGAATCACTGAGGCAGGTTCTTTGTTCTCTCCTGTACTATCCCAGTTCCAGCACTTGGATTCATCAAATCTCACATCTTTACTGATAACAACTTTTGATCTCAAAGGATCATACAATTTGTATGCTCCAGTTGAGTGATATCCCAATAGTACCATGGCTTGTGCTTTATCATCTAACTTCCTTCTGAGTTGATCAGGCACATGTCTAAAGCATAGAGATCCAAACACTCTAAGATGTCTAACACTTGGTCTTTCACCAGACCATGCCTCCTCAGGTGTCATTCCTTCAAGTCTTCTAGTGGGACTACGGTTGAGGATGTATACTGCAGTGGATACAGCCTCCCCCCAGAAGTGATTTGGCATTTTTCTACTTCTTAGCATGCTTCTTACCATGTTAAGAACAGTTCTATTCTTCCTCTCAGCAGTGCCATTGTGTTGTGGCGTGTATGGTGCAGTGACTTCATGCCTTATCCCCTCATTTTCACAGAATTCCTTGAATTCATTGGAGGTATATTCACCACCTCCATCAGTTCTTAATCTACTGATTTTCTTCACACATTCCTTTTCAACCATTATCTTGAATGTCTTAAACACATTGAACACATCACTCTTCTTATTTATTACATACACCCATATCTTTCTAGTGAATTCATCAATGAAGGAAACAAAGTAGCTATTACCTCCAAGAGTCTTCACCTCAAATGGTCCACACACATCTGAGTGGATTGCTTCAAGTTTCCTTATTGCTTTGATCTTCACCTCAGAGTTGTAAGAACTCCTAGCTTGCTTTGATTCACAGCACTGCTCACACACTTCACTAGTCACCTTGATTGTAGGTAGACCATGCACCATTCCTTGAGCTTCAAGCTTCTTCAAGTCCCTGAAGTTCAAGTGACCATACCTCTCATGCCACACCCAGCTTTCATTCTCAGTCACAGCACTAAGACAATCATCTTTCACAATGCTCATTCCCACCTTGAAAGTTCTATGTTTGTTCAACAAAGCCTTCAACACTTCATTTCCACTTGAGTCAAACAATCTGAGCTCTTTGTTTTCCGTTATCACTGAATACTCCTTCTCTAGCAACTGACCAATGCTGATGAGATTGCTTTTCATGGAAGGAACATATAGCACTTCAGTGATAGTACATATTCTGCCATCATCTCTTCGAATTCTAACACTGCCAATACCTTCACTTCTTATTACCCTGTCATCACCAAATCTGATGGATTTCTTAACTGATTCATCAAGATCAACAAACCATACCTTATTACCACTCATATGATTTGAACATCCTGTATCTAGATACCACATCACCTCCTTGTCACTTTCACTTGATTCCCCTGCCATAAGCACAATTTCTTCACTGTTTTCTTTATCAACTTCATCTGTTATCTCAGCCATAAGGACCACCTCATCTGTATCAGAGTCACCATTAGCAAATTGTGCTTCTTCTTGTGATTCTCTTGCCTTACATTCATCTGCGAAGTGTCCAAACTTCTCACAATTATAACACTGTACTTCCTTCCTGTTAATTTTCTTTTTCTGTCCTCTGTTTTTCCATGCTTCCTTTCTTCTTTGAAATTCACTCATTCCAGAATCATTCCTCTTGATTGAACTATCTACATTATTTTTACTAGTTTTTCCTTTCTGAAACCTAGCCTGTAGAACTTGCTCAGTAGGCTTTTCAACCGTTTTCTCTTTCTCCTTAATTCCAGATCTAACTCTAATTCTTGCTTCATTCGCTTCTAATGAACCTAACAATTCCTCTATTTTCATTGTTTCTAGGTTCTTCGATTGTTCTATTGCCGTAACTACATAATCAAATTTAGGAGGAAGAGTTCTGAGTACCTTTTCGATTTTCTTCAGATCATCCACCGTTTCACCGTTCGTTCGCATTTGATTTGTCACAATCGTCATTCTGTTGAAGTATTCTGAGATTGACTCCTTCTCTTCCATTTGAAGCAATTCAAACTCTCTTCGCAACGTCTGAAGTCTCACCTTCTTCAGCGAAGCATCACCAGAGTAAGCATTGGCTAACGCATCCCAAGCTTCTTTCGCAGTCTCGTATTGAGAAATTTTCTCAAATGCTTCTGCATCAACACATTGATGAATAAGAAATAGCGCTTTGCTATCTTTCTTCTGCTGCTCCCGTATTACAGCTTCAGTGCCGGTTGTTGTTACTCCATTTCGCACAATTTCGAGAACGTCTTGGTATCTAAACACTACCTTCATCTGAATTATCCATCGATCATAGTTCCTACCATCTAGAATCGGTAGTTTTGCTGGAAATTGTCCACTGTTGTTGCTGTTGTTTGCCATCGCCGCCGTTCACCACCGTGGACCGCCGAGCTCTGAGGCCAATTCTGTTGGAACCTCTCTCTCTTGCTCACTCACTCACTCAATGAAACAGTTAGAGAGAATAACCAATGTTTAACTGAAAATTGATTCTTCTTATTATGGGTTGACTTACATTTGTGTATATATAGGACACAACTTGCAACCTACTTAGCAAGTCACCAAAGGGTGACATGTCAGTCACAATAGCAAACTAAGAAATACAACAGCGATACAAAACAATACACTTTATTATACTAGTTTGAATTATCACCAATACTTTTGGGACACACCCAAAGGTATCAATCTCCACACTTATAAACACTCTTATAGTGTCTACTCTTTCCAATGTGGGACTTCCCAATTTTTTCAATTCACCAATAAGTTCCAACAACTTCAATTCAGCAGTAAGAGGAAAAAATTGAGACACACTATTTGGAGTACGGTGGTTTGGTGGTGTCTTTGATTGATGAGAAATAAAGTTATAATGAAAGTCGTGTTTAAAATTCTAAATTGAAAAACGTATAAAATATTTTTAAGCAAAACTGAAGTGTGATTAACAATGTTATATCATGCTTATAGAAAAAACAATATTTTATCATGATTTATCATGTTATTCTTTCTTTAAAATCTCAAATAGATGTTAAAATATAGACCAAGCCCTCCAAAGTCCTTTCTAACATACCCCAAAGTCTATTTTGTGCAACGAGTTGAAATATGCATTATACTTTCGTTAATTCACTTTTGCTTATAAAAAACGATTCGACTCCATGAGCACTTTGAATCAAAGTTTGAGTTACTCAGATACAAATACTTGATCTATCCGGCTGAAGTTGATAATTAGTCAAAACCTTATAATAGGGAGATAAATTTCTATGACAATATTTTTACACCGAAAGAAAAGACATTGAATTTACCTTTGTGAAATATATATATATATATATATATATATATATATATATATATATATATATATATATATATATATATATATATATATATATATATAATTAACAATCTAATATAGGAAGCATGGCGTGGAAGCGTAATCTTTCTTGTTCAAGTTTTTCTTTCCTACCAAAGTCCAATGAGGTAAAGGTAAGAACATTGAACCAAAACAATCATGAAATTCAAACATTGTACAACAAGTTTTGGACTATCATTGCTGACCAATATACATTGAACCCTTTAAAACAAGTCTTCATTTTGAATTCTGTTTTTCTAAAGTAGAGTTAATAGTGAAACAAGAATCACTCAAAATAAGCATGACAAAATTATGGGAAAACTGCCGACTTATTCCTTAACTTTTTTGCACTTTTTTGCAGTTTCGTATTTAAAATAATCAGGCAAATCAGTTTTCAAACTTCCAAAAGTGAGCGATGTGATTCTTTCATCTGGGTTCCATTATCTAAAATTATAAGTACAAAAATGTATATATCCAAATGCATGCATATAGTTTTCGGCATGATATAATCATCGGTGTAAAAAAAGTTATGCCGATAGTGAATAGCAATTAAATTCATATTTTAATGTTCACATTTCTGCCTAACCACACATATTTCTATTCATATAGAAAACAAGAAGAGCACAATCCTAAATCAATATTTTATGAACCTATACCCAAATTCAAGATGAAAGTAGAAATCAAAAGAGTATCTTTAGGATCCATGTAATTTTAATGAAAAGACAATAATCTTGATAGAGCAATGACCTTGCATTGTACATTCTTTAATTCCTTAGTTCATTTTCCAATGGGATAAAGAGCGAATCAATATTTTGTTATATTGTGTTGTCTACAATTGGGGACCATAACCAATTATTTATAAGAATCTCATGCTCTTTCATGAAGGGTCGTGATTATTCAAGTTTTCTTATTTCTATTTCCACCCATCACAAAATAGAAATAAGACTTTTGGTATCTACATAAACAGTGACTATGCAGAAGATGCTAATGACCGTAAAAGCATTCAGGGCATGTGTTCCTACTTGGAACAGGGGCTATATCATGGCCTTCCAAAAAACAACCCGTGGTAACTCTTTCAACCACTGAAGCAGTCACCTTTACTGCAACGTGTGCTTCCCAGGCTATTTGGTTGAGGCGAATTCTTGACAAAATGGGTAATACACAACTCTCCAGCACCAAATACTTTGTGATAACAGTTCCTCTATCAAGTTGTCTAAAAACCCAGTTCTTCATGGAAGAAGCAAGCACATTGATGTGCGATTCTACTATCTTCGTGACTTAATTAAAGATGAGATCATTGAAATGGTTCACTGCTGCATTGAGAATCAAATAGCTAGTGCTTACATTGCAGAGCACATAACATCCAATTTAAGGGAGGATTTGACAGGGTTGTATCTAGTAATTGGACTTTGTAATAGTATAAGAGGCCCAGCCTAATACATTCCGTTTTATTAGTTTTTGCTGTTTGTATCTAGTTAATTCAATTCAGCTTTTTGACAAAAAAAAAATAAAGTAAAAAATCAATTCAGCTCCATTGTAACTACTTGATAGAGATTCTTGGTGTACATATAGGCTAATTTGCCTCATATATCAATAAATACGGTTAGATTTCACTATCATTCAATCCTAATAGAATCAAGGCTAAATTACTGTTTTGGTCCTTTATCTTTGGTCTTAATTTCGTTTTGGTCCTTTATCTTTTTATTTTCTCGTTTTGGTCCCTTATCTTTCATTTTTGTGTCAATTTGATCTTTTTTTGTAATTTTCAATCCATGACTTTAACGGACGCCACGCTGGCAGTTAACTGCTGACGTGGCGTCCCAAATGTCCAATCTGACGTGTCATCATTAAATGACATGGCCAATGGGGGACCAATTTGAAACTAATAAAAAACATAAGGGACCAAATTGAACAACACACAAAACATAATTAATCACTCTCCATCATCTTCCTCCATCTTCATCTTCATCTTCTTCTTCTTCTCCGGCGAGCCACCACCACCTCCGGCGAGCCACCACCACCACCACAAATCAATCATTCTTTAACTCTTATTTCATGAGACAAATTCATCTCTTCAAAACCCAAAATCCCCAATTTCTCAAATCCCTAAATTATGTTTCAAATCCCCAATTAAATTTGGTTTTAAACCCAAAAAAACCAGCACCATGAGTCTGTAACACAGAAACCCATTTCCTTTTCTTTATTCTTCTCACTCCCCTTATAATGTACCTAATTAAACACAAAGAGCAATAATTATTGTTGCCTTGTAACACGTTTATGTTTGGTTTGTGTTCAGGTGGAGCATGTGGGTATGGAAATTTGTACAGTCAAGGATATGGTGTGAACACAACAACATTGATTTGGGGATTTGAAACCAAATTTAGGGATTTGACAAATTGGGGATTTTGGGTTTTGAAGAGATGATTTTGTCTCATGAAATAAGAGTTAAAAATGGTTGATTTGTGGTAGTAGTGGTGGTGGCTCACGGAGATAGTGGTGGCTCGCTGGCGAAGAAGAAGATGGAGATGGAGGAAGAAGATGGAGAGTGATTTATTATGTTTTGTGTTTTGTTCAATTTGGTCCCTTATGTTTTTATTAGTTTCAAATTGGTCCCCATTGGCCATGTCATTTAATGATGACACGTCGATTGACATTTGGGACGCCACGTCGGCGATTAATCGCAAATGTGCGTCCGTTAAAGTCATGGATGAAAAATTACAAAAAGGACCAAATTGACACAAAAATGAAAGATGAGGGACCAAAACGAGAAAATAAAAAGATAAAGGATCAAAACGAAATTAAGGCCAAAGATAAAGGACCAAAACAGTAATTTAGCCTAGAATCAACTAAGTCTCTCACCGATCGATGTACTACTAAAATTGACCAGGAGATTTAGTATAAAATGTTATGCGTGATTAAGAGTAGAATAATTAACATTAAATTTCGACCATCGATGAAGTTTTATATAGGTTAGGATCCTCTCCATTAAGATAAACACAATATTAGAAGTGGGGCCTAGAATTAAATTCATCGTAATAATTAATGTCATGCCCCACCATCAATATTGTGTCTATCTCTTTCCAAATGGAGTCTTCCATTTCTCCAAAGAAATGGAGAGGATCCTAACCTGTTTTATTGTTTAATTTTAGTAATACACTTTGATGGAATTAGTTAATCTCTCACACTACACATTTGGTCTTTTATCTTTGCTCTAGGTTTAACTTTGATCCATCATCTTTTTCTTGGTCTATTTTGATCCATCATCTTTCATTTTTGTTTGTATAATAATTCATTCATTGCAAGAGAGTAAAAACCAAAAAGAGGTGATTCGAACATTGCCTGGATTACAAACAAGTTTATTGTTCACCGTAACAAATCAATAATTGCTATATTTATTTATCATGAGAAAACTAGATATTTAAGGCAAAAAAAGATGTCGATAATGATGGTAGATTTTCAGACAAAGAAAATCTTAAAAAAAAAAGAATGTCGTGGGACCAAACATAATTCAACGGCGGCGGCTAACGCCAACGCGCGATTACCATGTCACGTTATTTATAAATTCTCACCAATCCCTCTCCTTCTACTACACATTCTCACATTCTGTTACCTTTTATTTTTTCCAATCTTTTTTATTCTATATAAATATTCGTCACTTACATAAAGTTTTGCTTTTCTACCTCGTCGCCGGAACCTTACACAACAACTACCGCAGGTGGTGGCGGAGTGAAACAAAAAGAGTAAATGATGCGGCTTTTCAGCGTGGGTTCAATCCTAATTCTAGCAGCACTGGCTGCGTCTATGGTGGTGCTGCCTCTGATGTTGCCGCCACTTCCACCGCCACCGTTGGTATTTCTCTTCTTTCCCGTTGGGTTAATGGCGGCTCTCGTCTTGCTCGCATTCTCGCCGTCGGAGGCCGCAGTTGCAAGAAACGTCGTCGTTTAGTTATGAAGCGTGGGAACGTGATCACTTAGCTTGCCACATTTTTCTTCGCAGTAAAGAGATTCTTGTTAATCTGTTATTGTGTAGATTAGCTTGTTCTCATTTTTGAACATACAATGAGTTTGTATAGAAATTTAATTACTAATATAGCATGCTGCATATGTTGTTTATGAATTATTACAAAGTATTTGTTTCGAAAATATTAGATTCAATTACATACAATCGACATGTTTATATTATAGTATTCGTTATCTAACTTAAAGCGTGAAAGTCATGGTCACATTAGGGTAATTTATAAGACAAATGTGTCTTAAGAGATGAAAGAGTACTGTGTATTATAAGAGTGAGATATACAGAGAAAGTCTAGATGACATTTTTGACTTAAATGTAAAGAATCTGTGTCCTTTTTTAGGCTTGAACCTTTCTTTGTTTTTAAGATTTTTTTTCTCATATTTTTTAAAGGCAAATATAGTATTATAAAATATATATAAAAAGATAACTGATTACAAGGAGTACTCAACTCAATACAAGGATAATAGTCCACACACTCAAAATGCCCAAAACAAAAAACTAAGATCGAGATATACAGTTAAGAGGGTCAACATTCCACTCATAAAAAAGACAGGAAGACTTACCCCAATCTTGGAACCCACGCCAAGATAAAGATAAGATCCGGTCAAAAGATCTCCTAAACACGGGAGAGCCTCTAGAAAAAATACAATTGTTCTTCAAGTTCCAGATGACCCAAAGAACCGTATGGCAAATGAGCATTAAACCGTGTCTGCCTCTAGCTCGGCCACCGACATGGATAAACTGAAGAAATAGGAAAGCAAGGTCCTACTGCATCAAAAAACTGAAACCCAACCAAATGACGACCACAACCTAGAAGCAAATCTGCAAATAGAAGTGGAAATATTAGAGATCACCCCTCTACTAAACAGGTTAGTCAGAGTAGGAACTCTATCCCCGCAAAAATAGCAAATAGTTGTGGAAATATCAGAGATCATCCCTCTACTAAACAGGTTAGTCCGAGTATGAATTCTATCCACAAGAAGTTACCAAGAGAATACAACAACCTAGGATGGAGCAGAACTCTTCCAAACCGTGTATAGGGTCTGAAGCACCTGATCAAAAAAGACCAAAATCTATCGCTGCTGAAAAAGAAATCGATCCTAAAGGTTCAAGGAGCTCCCCCAGAAGTACCCCCTCCCAGGAAAACAGCTGGCGCATTTAAGGGATGGCGCAGACCGCCCCCACACCCCCCCACCCGTCGACCCAAGAGCTACACGTCCTAACTAAAGCATTAGGATCAACTGTAATAGAGAAGAGGCTAGGAAATCTAGACCTAAGAGATGAATCCCCCACCCAGACATCATGCCAGAAGAGGGTAGCATTACCATCCCCCACTCTCATCCTGCAATGATTCGAGATCCAATCTCCCCTCAGCCCGCCAATTGCCAATGTAGCAGAGATCCTTCCACAAAGCATCACCACCCATAAGAAGCTATTAACGCCACTTACCTAGCAAGCTAATATTAACTACCTTCAGATCCCTCACACCGAGCCCTCCACCACTTTTAGGTTTACAAACATCCGACCACCTAACCCACTGGATTTTTTTCACTCCTGATGTTCCCCCCCCAAAGGAAGTCCCTCTGATGTTTTTCACCCCTAATGTTTCTCATATTATCTTATCTTTATGAAGCATTCTGATTATGTTTGGTATCAGAGCTTATCCAAGATCCGTTGAGCCATTCGTTATAGGTGACACTCTATTTATCTAATCATGTGCAAGATGAGATGTGTGTCAAAAGTGATGAACCAAAGGGATTGGAAATGAAATAGAATTCTTTCTTTCTAACAGAATTTCAGAGTTTTACATTTGCAACTCTATACATGATCTGTTGTGCCTTAGATAAGAGAATCAGAACTGTAACTACATTTAATGAGCTAACTACTTTGCCTATAGTAAGTTAAAACAAACTAGTGTAATAACTATACAATGAGTAATGTAGATAACTAATACTCCGCCTCAAGTTGGATTGTATACAAATCAAAAATTCCCTACTTGGAGATAAGTGACATAAATAAGGGCTTGGGTTGGTGAAGGGATCGGCTAGCTGATGCTTGGTGGAGACATGAATTTTTTTGATGAACTTGCTATTGATGTGCTCACGAATGAAGTGCACATCAATGTCAATATGCTTGGATCTTTCATTTAATGTAGGATTACTTGCAAGTTGAATAGCAGACTTACTATCACATAAAACCTTGCAAGAGGGTACTTCAAGTTGGAAAGTTCGCAGCAGCTGCTGAAACCACAACATCTCAGTAGTAAGCAAAGCTAGAGCTCTGTATTCGGCTTCTACAGAGGACCGTGAAACAATGAGTTGTTTCTTGGACTTCCAAGTGAATAAAGAGTCACCACTGAAGATGCAAAAATATGCTGTTGACTTCTTGGTAGAGGTACAACTATCCCAATCCGCATCATAATATGTTGAGACAACTACATAAGGTCTGGAAGAGAAAACAAAAGCCTTGACCAAGACTGGATTAAATGTAATGCGATATGTGGTGAATTGCCTCTAAGTGTTGTGACTGAGGTGCAGTCATGAATGGGCTAAGTTTATTCACTGCGAAGGGGATGCCTGGCCTTGAAATGGTAAGGTACATAAGTGGTCCTATGAGTCTTCTATCTTGAGAAGGATCAGCAAGGAGGTCACTATTCGTGGCAGACAACTTCAGATTTGGATCCATGGGAGTTGGGAGCAGATTGCAATGAATGAAACTAGTGTTTGTTAGCAATTGTATGACATGTTTTCTTTGACTCGATTATATACCCTTAGGTGAGGTTGCAATCTCTAGGCCAATAAAATACTTGAGAGGGCCTAGTAATTTCAGCTTGAACAATCCTTGCATCAATCATGTCTTCAAAATACATTGTGAGGTGGGGCTGGCAAGGTTAATGTCATCTACATATAGTAGGAGTGCAACAAATGAGTCACCTGTACCTCTAGTGAACAATGAAGGGTCAACACTTGATTGAGAGAAACCATGACTAATGATAGTAGTTGAAATTTGGTAAACCATTGTTGTGAGGCCTGTTTCAATCCATATAAGGATTTATTGTCGTGAGGCCTATTTCATATTACTTGTACCCTTTGACACCATAGGATACCCTAGAAATACTCATGGGAAGGTTCACAAAGAAAGAAAATATTGGATATCTTCGCGGCGATTCATTACCGCCGTTGTTGTTCCTTAAAAAATAAATCTTTTGCTGCGGTTACAACCGATGCAAACCTGAACGTGGAAGCCAATTGTCTACTTTGCAGCAGTTATGACCCGACACTAAAATTGTGGTTGTTAGAACCGCTGCTAATGAACCTCTCGATGCTGAAAATTGCGGCATTTCCTAAACCGCCGCCAGCATCAAATTTAAATTACAACGGTTATAACTGCTGCCGCTTATAAAATGAACTGCAGTCCTACATTAGTTTTGTGGTAGTATATCTTTATCTAAATTCTTGGATCTTTTATTTGGTTCCAAATTGTGTTGCTTTATTGATTACTAATAAAATGCTATATTATCAAGAAAATATTTATATTAAGACTTGTTAATGAGAACATTGTGTTTGTTTAATTTCTTAATCAGTGTTCAATAACAAGATGGTTACGTTTATAAACAACTAGCCAAAAACAATGCACTTGGTGAGATATTTACTATTGAAGAATTAAACAAAAGTTTTGTTGCACCTTTATGGTGAAATTTCTAGGCAAGTGATGACAGCAACTCCAAGTCATTTAATTTGTCAACAACCACAACGAATGTATGTACGTACCTGCAGATTTCCATTGAACTTACCATTTCAAGTTTCATACACTACAACAGATCTAGTAGATGGGCAGCGTTTTTTTTCATCCATGGCGGCGTTTTTGGCTATTCTGCTGAGCGTGTGCTGTGGGTATTCACTCCAACAATGGCAGCGCTTCCTAAAAAGCGCCACCCATTGCAAAACACGCCCTCCCAGATATCGCAGCGCTTTTTAAAAAGCGCTGAATATTTGCAAAGCGTCCTCCCGAGATCTGCAGCGCTTTTTAAAAAGCGCTGAATATTTGCAAAGCGTCCTCCAGATCTGTGCAGCGCTTTTTAAAAGCGACCAATATAGCCCCATTGCCTTCCTGGATCTGCGGCGTTTGTAAAAAAGCGCTAATATTGCCCTTATACGCAGCGCTTCACTAAAAGCGCTAATATTGCCTATTTGTGTTACTAAATACCCAGTAGCTTCATTAAAAGCGCTAATATTGTCTAAATTTTTATTTTTATTTTTTTCTGTTTTGTGTGTTTTCCTTTTTATATTTGCAACAAAAACATTAAATCATACATCCAAAATATTTTTAATAGTGATATCTACGAATTTGTTGTATTTACACACAGATTAAATCATACATCATAAAAAAATTAAATCATACATCCAAAAAATAAAATCATACATCCAAAATTAAGTACAAATGTATAAGTAGTCATTTAAAGGTAAACCGTCTGTAGTACATGTAGGGAATTTTGACATCATTTGGTCTATATAGCTAACCACACACACACACACACACACACACACACACATACACACACACACACACACACACACACACACACATATATATATATATATATATCCTATATATATATAATATTAATATATATATATATATATATATATCTCCTATAGTTATGATATTTAATATTTAAGAACAACAATGAACAACGACCAAGAACTGATGAAGACGATTACCAACACATAATTAAGGTGAACAATGGCAATTAAAACCAATGCTTTAAGATGAATGAAATTACCAACACAAAATCAAATGCTGGGAGGAAGTCAACTTGATGAGTCACCAGTAAGACAGTGAGGTCCCCATAAGGAAGCAACTCAAGGTCTTTCAACAGTGAAGACTTTTCAAGTGAAAAAAAAAACAAATATTCTTAGATTTCATATCTAAATAATCAGCAAAACATAATAATTCAATGAACTCAATGAGTAGGTCCCTAATTATACAATTTTAATGAATGTAAATTACCTTACACCATTTCAGAATTTGGGGTATCAAACTCAAAAGCTAACTTTTGTCTAAAAACAAGACAACAAACTCAGAAGCTAACTTGAGGAAAGAGAGTTGCCCCAACTTATAATTACAATTCATGTCATAACACTACCCAATATGGGACTCCAACAAGGTATGAAACAACAAACATAGGAAGTGTCGCAAAGGATTTCTTTAGGTGGCTAGTACTTTAAACCAAAATATCAATAGCACAAAAGTGACCATTTTAATCAAAAGATCGCATTGCCTCGCATAAATGATCAAACCAAATGTGAACCACCAAGTTTCACAAAATGTTTAAAATCCTAAACCCAAAAATTAACATGCCCGCCTTGTTGAGACCAGAGACCCAACAAACCTAGGAATCGCTTAATGACCGCCTCGGAAGCTAAGAAGGCATGGTATTTTTGGCTAGCTTCTTCACCAACTTCTTATTTTTGTTGAGCTTCTTCAAAGCTTCAAGATCCATGTAATCCAACCCGATCTTCTCTGCTGTGGATTGGAGTTAACGAGAATGAGCAAAACACAATAGCTAAAAATTGAAAGATATCTAAACCACTAAAAAATGAATATTGAACCAACACCATCAAAGCTACATAAACAACACTATTATGAATTGAGGTTATTGATATACATAACATTATATCGTTTCGTAATGGTATCAATCAAGAATTCAAAATTCAAAAATCACACAATAAATAAAATTGGCTTGTAAGTCGATTTTTTTTTTTTTTTAAAAAAACTCTTTAACTTCTACACTATCAACTGTAAGTTTATAAACAACGTCATACATAAAGAATCCTAAACTAAGTTAAAATGAAATGATCCCGTAAGTCCCAAGTTAAACCAAATCAATCCATGTTACGGTTAAAATACATAAAGAAAGAGTGTAGCATAATAAAGCCAATGTTAAACGTTTGGAGTTCACCACAAGACCTAATTGAAGATCCAATGAAATGAGATAGATAATTAGAGCAGATAGTTACCTCTTCAACGTCTTTGAGCATCACCAAGCATGCAAATTCTCATCTTTGGGCGAGAGATATGGGGAAACTAGTTACATTATAGAAGAGAGACAAGGATAGTCGGCCTTTGATTGCATCCCCATCACCAATCAATTGTAATGATCCACGACCATATAAGCCCGTGTTTGTAGTTGAACTAATGACGAAACTTTCTTTGCAAATAGGAAACAATAATATGAGATAGGTAAACTAATCTCATAGAACACCACCCATAGAACCTTGTGAATACAAGTTTGCATCAAAAATTGCAGAACCCATACCTTCTCGATGCTTCCTTCTCAAAGAAAATTGCTGACCAATCTCTGTATCAATGGTTTTTACTGCCTACAAAATAGTATATAGTATTGAAGTCAAGAAGCCACTAAGAAAACAAGTGTTATGATCAACCTATGTTTACCACTGTGAATTCAAAATCATTAGAAAAACTGAAATCAAAGCTACTAGTATTAACCAATAAATAAATTTGTGTCATTTGTCAAAATAGCAGCCGTATTTGAGGTTTGTGCATTTTCATACATTAACTTCAAACCAGCTACCATGGAGTATACAATAGCAAATAGATACAATACAATCATAAAGAAAGCAAAAAGCTTCAAAGCAAAAAAAGCAACCTCATAGTTGAGTAGTGGTGGAAGGATGACGAAAAAAGATGCATTAGAGCATCCGCTCTTGAATTGTCCAAAGAAGCACACTACCACATCAATGGTATCATAGTTAGATTTAAGCAATAGACACTCAACAAGAATTGGGATTAAACTAAATGCTGAAAATATAAAGCAATAAAACCTTAGATGTAGAGTTTAAATTATGCAATAAAGCATATGTGCAAACAAAACATATGACATTTGAGAGAAGGTTAATACCTCAAACAGAGCTTCAGCCAACATGACTATTCTTGAAATACTAGCTTGAGTGCTAGATTCCTCAGCCATTGGGAAAGACTCACATGAGCACATACCATCTGCATGGAGTCCTAATGGACATGAAGAATTCAGCCGACCAATCTACATAGAGTAATGCAAACAGCTTAAATTACATGAAAGGGATCACAAACCCAGTTAACAAATGCAAGTAGGTGACATAAGCAATTTGAGGCATCCTATACTTCAAAAATCGAGAATCACCTCGGATCTAGAGTGTCGCATCCGTTCATTCAATGCATGAATTCTTCGACTCCTATATCCGTAACCACCAACCCCTTCATTTGATAAATCCTCACCAAAATCAACAAGCCACCGATCTTGAGATCCCGAATCATCAAGCACCTCCAAAGTGGAGAAAACAATGGTTGGAGAATCACTAAGCCTTCGGAACTACGTGTGAAAGCATCAAGAGCATAAAGAAAGCAAATAAAATTTCCCAATACTTCCACTTCCACCACCACCCTTAAACTTTCCACCTCCAACAACCTCATCATCATCACTACTCAACCGAAATTTCCTTTTAACATTCACATTAGGTTTTCCTTTCTCAAATCATCACCACCCTTCGCTTCCCTTCCCCAACGTAGAACCACCTCTACTACCATTCCTCCATGATCCAAACCGTCCTTCTTCTGCGGTCAAGCCTCTAAGACGCGTCGGTGGAGGGTTTCTCAATTTGGGGTGGAGAAAAAGTAGATCTAAGAGATAAGGGTTGTTTGAGTGTTAAAAGAAGACGAAGAGAGGAGAGGAGGAAGTGGAGGAGTTGGACGGCACACGGAGGAGGGGAAGGCGAAGAGGGGAAGACGTAAGAGTGGGGAAGAGAGGGAGAGGGGAAGACGTGAGTACGGAGGGGAAGATGAAGGTCGAGAGAGAAAAAGAGAGAAATGAAACTCAACGCTTTTTAAAAAAGCGCTGGGTATTGGGAGAAACGTGTGACCCAATACCCGCCGTTTTTAAAATGCACTGGGTATTAGGAGAACGCGTGAAGTCATACCCAGCGTTTTTAAAAAGCGAGTAGTATTGAGAGCGTGTGAAGCCATACCCGCCGCTTTTAAAAACGCTGGGTATGGCTAGTGCTTTAAAGGCAATGAGCGACATTTTTTTAAAAACGCTGGGTATGGGTTAGCTGTTTTGGCTATGCGTGGCGTTTTTACTTAAAACGCTGCTTATAGGAGCGCTCTTTTTTGACAAATCTGGCGTAGTGATATATACTGGCAGTGGAGCCGTCTAAGATTAGACTTTGAATGGCAGAGGCGTAAAAAAGGGTGCTCGATCCGTTCACCTCGCTTCAATGTATACTCCTGTTAGCTTTATTTTATATAAAAAACACTTTTTAGACTCATCTATAATTTGTCTATATTTTTTTATGACAGTATTTTATCTATATTACAGACTAAATACATCAATTTCCTTATATGTGACGGTATTAGTTATTCATTTTAACAATTCATATACTAGAAATCACTATATTTATTTGTAATTTATTGGCACCCATAAATCCCGGTGGTTGCTGGGTGGGGTGGCTTGTGTTAAAGGTGCCAACATATCTTCACATCGTGTAAGGACCCGTCAACTTTGTGAAAAATATAAAAATAAAATAAGTTTCACGTTGAAGATTAAAAAATAAGGCAAGTCAAATTCAAGGCTTCAAGTCATATTTATTATAAGTTATAAATTAAATTAAATACATTTCTTCGCATATTTGTTCCAAATGGTTTAAATAAATTTAATTTAACTACAAACAAGGGTTGGTCCAGGTGGTAACTAGACTTGGAGTTGGATCCCACCTCAAGGTTTCCAGTTCGAATATTAAATATAACAAAAACTCTCAACGTAGATTAGTCATCAGCAAAGTCGTGGAAACTGCGCACCAAATGGTAACAAAAAAAATTAATTTAACTGAAGTCTTGATTGGATCCATTATAATAAACGTGAAAAGTTACAATTTCAATATAAATTATTAATTTGTTTTACATCATTTAGTTATTTAATAATATGTGTTTTGTGCCGTTGATTATTATATTTACATGATTTACATGATTTACATGATTACTTTTGCCTTTTGCTCACTTGTAGTACAAGATTTAACAATCCAACGTTCAAGTCACTACCGTGAAAATGTATGTTAAAAAACGAGTTAATATATGCCCAAATTAGTCTTTGAAATTCTACAAATATTTTAATTTAGTCCACAACATTTACAATATATCTATATAGTCTCCTTTTTTCGAAAAAATGTTTCAATTTATAGTCCCTACGTTATATCATTTAAAAAACACTTATAACAACAACAAACTTTAAATACATATACAATGTCAATATTAGATCGAAGATTGAAAGTTTTTGCGCAATATTTAGTGTCAGTTGTTTCTATAACGATTATAAATGTGTGCTAAAACACACATATAGAGTCGATTGTTTGTTTGATCGGATCCAAATGTTAATTTTTCGCAATACATTTAGAGTTGGTTGCAGAAACATTTGACTCCAAATCCCTTTTTTACTCAATAATTATTGTTCCGACCTGGGCCAAAAGCCCCATCAGACATTGGGCTTGGATAAGGTAACTTCCCGAGTTCAGGATAAGGTATCCACTCTCGAGAACGACACGCCAATGCCGACTACTACTTTTGATTCTCGAGAAGCGGAACCACTCAAGCTCCTCAAATAAGGTAACTTCTCGAGTTCAGGACCGAACATTGGCGACCACAGTGGGAGCCCAACACTCTCACTCAGTTCCTCTTCTTCATCGAGACTCTTTTGCAAGACATGCCGCCTCGGGGATGCCCATCAACTCGGGCCCAATCCCGAGTTCGGAATGCCAAAACCTCGGCACCTCCTCATCCCGGTTAGACTCCCGAAGGACATGTCCAGACGCTGCCTCTGAAAGAGACTTCTGCTGCTCCGACCGCAACCAAACCACCTCTTCCTTTTCCACCGCCGCAAATTGATCCAGCACCAGCGCTTCAAGCGGTAAGCCAGCTTTTGGACGTCTTGGAACGAAGGAGTAGGGACCTCGTTCAGTAGGAGCAATCCCGGCTCAAGATGGCTGCCTTGGCTCGAGTTCCTACCGTGTTGCCTTCTGTACAGGTCCAGCCAGGATCACCCCAAACAATAGTGTCTCGACAGCGTTGGGCGGCTCCACGATGCCCGACTTACGACTCGCCGGTTAGAAGAGAAAAACACCAAAGAAGGCCTCCGACTCCGCCATCTCCGCTTTACTCTGGATCAGAAGACAATCGCGGCGATTCTTCCTCGGACTCTTCCTCCTCGAGAAGCCCTTCCTCGAGAAGGAAAACTCGCAAGTCCAAGCTCAAGGGTAAAAAGCGCAGTTCCGGCAGAAGTGCTTTCACTTCCAAGATTCAGGACTACAAGATCCCCAAATCATGGGAGAAACCGCCACCTTTGAATTCCTACGATGGGAAGACAAACCCTGACGACCACGTCGATGACTTCAACAGAATCTTAGACTACAGGGTTGCCCCCGAGGAGGTACGATGTAAGCTTTCCCCTCTCACGCTGAAGAAAAACACTTCCAAATGGTTTAGGGACCTCCCGCCGGATCGATATCCTCTTGGAGGCAACTCGCCAAACTCTTCACCGCTCGGTTTACTGCCTCGAGACTAAAACCCAAGTCCGTGGACATTTTGCGTACCATCTGTCAGGGGAAACTGAATCCCTAAAGGCATACATCGAGAGGTACAACAAGGAGGCCGACGATGTCCACAACGTATCCGACGAGGTTCAGATGATATTTATGAGGCATGGCCTCAGGAAAGGAACACTCTTCCACGTCAACGTCGGACTTCGCCCGCCGGAAACACTGGACGACTTCCTAAGGCGAGCCCAGCGCCACATTGACTTCGAAGAGTCTAACGAGGCCATCGAAGGAATCTCGACCTCGGCCCCAGCAAAGGGCAAGGAAACAAAAGATAAGCCGAAGAAGGAAGGCGGGGGAAGCTCCAAGGAGTGGTGCTCTATGTTTTTCGACTACTCACCCCTGAATGCCTCGCAAACTCAGAAAGTAATGTAAAAATATTTCCGATCTATTAATAAAGAAGAAAAGATTGCCGAATACTCCTATCAATACACAATTGTTTTCTGGCGAGACTCAACGCCCCTCTCCCTTGACTCTAACTTTGGGATGGCCACCTAGCGGATGACGGGATGAGGCGAGGCCGTCGCGAAAGAAAGTCCTCCGCGATCCCGAGTTCTTACGCTCCATCGTGGGGCATCGACGAGACCCACAGCGGCTCAGGTCCTTGCGACCCTCTCTTTTGCCTCGAGCGATTGTGCCTTCCACTCTGGTGTCCGAGGTACTCATCTCCACCAGACGGCGAAGGAAGAAGTCCTTGCGACTTCGCCCCCTCTTTCGCCCCGAGCGATTGTGCCTCCTCCTTTAGGTGTTCGAGGTACTCATCTCCACCTAAATGGGGGAAGAAGTCCTTGTGGCTTCAGTCAAAGTGAAGGCCCGGATCCACAACAATCCAGGTACCAAGACCTCTCTGATGTCAGAACTGTGTTACATCAGAGAGCCCGGCGGCAAATCAAGCACACACTCGAGGTACTCTATTCTACTTAGCCACCTTGACTATGTTTTACTGTGTCTCACTCTTGCTCTCTTGTTAAAACCTCACCACAAAGTGGTCCTCGGACTTGGTGCTGGTACGACTAACAGAGGTGCATCGGAAAAGAAACATAACAAAACATAAGTAAAAGGACAAGTAAACTTCATATATTTAAACATTGTTACACCCGGTTTATATGCCGAGGAAGAAAGAAATACAAGCTAATCACTACTAACTGATAAAGACTTGCCTAAAGAATCTTCATCGGATTGGTCTTCGCTTGTCTCTTTTCCTTCCACTTCTAACCACCGCAGGGGACTGAAGACTGTCTCGGCCTCTTCAAGGGGGGCCTCAGCCTGGGGTTTCACTATTTTCCCCTCGAAGACGACATGTTCCAAGTCCAGCTTCTTCAGAGGCACCTCGGGATGGATGACACCGATCTGTTCCTCGGCCTCTTTCGCCTTCACAACCACTTGGGAAACATTCACTCGGCCTCGGGTCCTCTCAACTTCTGCCTGCAACTCTTCCAACTCGGCTTTCAGAGAATCATGCTCGTCGGCCTCAGCATGATAAACAACCATGTAACGCCCCAAATAATTTAATTATTTATTTAATTGAGATATTTAGGTATTTTATCACTTATAATTATATTAAAATAATAATATGGTGTTTTATTAAATCAGGGGGTGGTGTTAGTAACTAAGTAAGTGGAAAAAAAAGGGCCCAAGACACAAGAGCCCAATGATATAAGTAATAGGGTTAGAGTTATTTGCACAATTAGAGAGCAAAAGAGAAAAAGAAGAGAAGGAGAGCGCTAGAGAGAGGGAGGACGGAGATCAAGAGAGAGAAGAGGGAGAAGGAGTTTCGTTGCTGTGGTTTCTTTGGTGTTTTCGTAGAAAGATCCTCGTCTTCGGCAAAACTCTAAGGTAAGGGTGGGTTCTTGCTCTATAATAGGGTTTATGATGGGGTTTATGTGGGAGTTAGGTCCTAGGTTGTGATTTGATTATGTTTGATGTGCTATTTGATGATTTTGATTGTATTTGTGATGATTATAATTGGTTTTGGTGATTGATCATGATGAGTTTTACTTGCTTATGGTTTTTGTGCGTTTCTGGACACTGTTTCGGTCTTTCTGAAACTGGTACTGTTTGGTTGACCCAAAAATTATATGGCTGATTGTTTTTGAAAATAGACTTAAGGCCGGTCGTTTTGGCACTGGTTTCGTTCAATTTGGAGTTGTGTAACTCAAGTTATGAGTCTCCAAAGTTAGGTCAAATTTCTGGAATCAAACTGTGAGTAGGTTCGGTTTTTGCAGGTTTTGTGTTTTCAATTGAACTCCGTTTTGAATGATTCTTCTTTCATTGAACAGTAGACTTAATTCTCTACGAAATACACACTGGTTTCACGAAATTTCATTAAGATATGAGAAAGAAAATTTGGTTGCAAGTTGGGTAAAGAGTCCTGTCCGATTTTGGTACCTCAGTATAGTGTTTTGAAAAACTGTACCAACTGGATACTTATTTTGGAAAACGAAAATCATATGTAGAAACTACACTCAGAGAGCTTTCCAATGAGTGGTCTTTTGTTGAAATCCGATGTCGTTTGCTATTTTAATTAATTCGCCGAAGTAGGTGCACTGCTGTAGGAATTCAACACTTGTCTTTGTGTTCTTTTTGCGGGCGCTCGTGTTGTGTCTTGTGGTCCGAAGCCGTAAGCGCGCTTTTGTGTCTAAAAGCGTATTTGCGTTTTTGTGTCTGAAGTCGTGTTGCGTTTTGTGTCTAAAAGCGTATTTGCGCTTTGTGTCCGAAGCCGCTACTGCGCTTTGTGTCTAAAACGTATTTGCGTTTTGTGTCCGAAGTCGCTACTGCGTTTTGTGTCTAAAAGCGTATTTGCGTTTTGTGTCTGAAAGCGTATTTGCGTTATGTGTCTAAAATCGTATTTGCGTTTTGTGTCTCGAAATCGTCTTCTGCGCCTGCGTGTGTGTGCATGTGTGCCACCGGGCGCCGCTTTGTGCTGCTTTGGCGCCCTGTGTGGCTGTGTTGCCACTGGGCACCAGTTTGGGTCTTTGACCATTTTGTTGTTGATGATGATAGATCTAATGACCAAATTATGATGATGATGATGATCATGATGATGATGATGAACATGGGTCTATGACCTTTTATTTGATGTTAGTGTTGATGTTGTTGTGTCACTTAGATGGCTATGAATGTTGATTGTCCATGGTGTCACATGCATTACATGTGCATTATTCGAGTGATATACGGCTTCGGCCTTCGAGCTATAGATGATGATGATGCTCAAAAGCGACGATATGCCCGATTGGCAAATTTATTTGATGATGGTACCTCATGCATATGCCCGATGTGGGTTGCATTTCATACATATATTCATATCATTGTGATATTTCCTTGGTAGTTATATATGTATTGATGTGGTTGTGTAGTAGTTGATGTAGCGCCGTACTCTAGTATATTCTCTATCATTTATGCTATTATATTGTTAGAGACTCACCCCTTCTGTTTGAATGTTACCCCTATGTGGGTAACATGCAGGTGATAGTGAGTGAAGGCTTGTCTACCTTCGTCAGCTGAGTCGGTGTCGTCTCTGATACGTAACACTCGGGGAGGAGATGAACACTGTGTTACCTAGTTGTTTTATTGCTTTATTCGGTTTGAACTTAAAGTTGGGGAATTTAAATGTCGAATGTGACACTCCATTGCATGCTTAGTTTTAAATTTCCGCACTCTGATTTTAATAAAACGAACGGGTAGATTTGGGGTGTTACAAACCACCTGAGCTTCAAGCACGCCCAAGCCACTGTCCGCAGACAAGACGTACTCCAGCTCATCACGAAGACTCCTGTTTGACTTGTAAAGCTCCGGGATGAGGACATCTCGGACACACTCCAACTTCTCTTCCTGGTCCATAAGATCGTCCTCATCCCAAAGAATTTGGTTCTCCAGCCTCCTGAGCTTAGCTTTATACCAAGCAACCCTTCCGCCGGCGGCCTGCTCTTTCAGCGATTGGCGAAGGGATGCTGCAACTTCAGACACTCGACGACAGGCTTCAAGGTCGACCTCCGAAGGCATCTCTATGTCCTCCACTGAGATAAGCTTGAAACGGTTCCATGCAGGGACGCTTGAGTACAGCACCTCCGGTTCCCTCCTTTCTTTTTTGCCTTTGCCCTTGCTTGCCTCAGTGCTGCACGGGCGAATTACAAATGGTTGAGGAAGTCTCCTGAGGTCGACCCCCTGACCAGATCATCTGCATAAATAAATCACAGAGTAAACAATAGAGATTAATCACCTGGTCGGATAAATCCATTAGGCGGTTAAACGAAAACTTACCAAGAACAAATTTCAATTTGTCCTCGGACTCCGAGGCAGCTTCGATGATCACTCTGCACCGAAATTTCCGTCCTCCTTTCTTTTTGCCTAAAAGATGTAATATCATGTCTCATACTAGCATTTTTTATTGGAGGAAAGTATTTACTTAAAAATTTCTCATCTAGTTCATTCCATGTATGAATAGAATGGGCTCCAAAGAGTTCAACCATGATTTAGCCCTATCTTTCAATGAATATGGAAATAACTTAAGTCTAAATGCATCCTCACTAATACCAGGAATGATAAAGTTACTACAAACTTTATGAATTGCTTTATGAATTGCTTTAAAGTTACACCAAATTGACCAATTGTTTGCAACATTTGAAACATCATAGGTTTAAATTCAAAATGAGCAGCATCAATACGAGGTCTAGCAATACTAGTTTGTATATATTGCTGATCAAATTGGGCATAGTCCCTCATAGGCCTATCCCTATCATTAATCATACCTATTGGTCCCATTTGAATGAATTGTTGTCTGTGATCTGCTTCACCTTCAGGTTGTTGTTGTGAGTTAGGTGATAACTCATATTTATATGAGTTATTTATACTTATTCAAAGATAAATCATGCAAGTTCTCTAGCAATAGTAGGTTGATTCTATTAGTTTTCTGTTAGTTTACTGTGTCTTAGTTAGCTAGGGGCTAAATTACGAGTTCTGTGCATTTTGGCACCAATTGGTGCCTTTGTGAGCATTTTGATGCTTCTTGTGTTTGTGCAGTAAAAAGCCGAACGTCGTAACGTCCCTCATCACATCTGAAGAAGGGCAGCAGAGCAAGAAAGAAAATATCTCATGTGTGGTGCACAAGCAATGATGGTCAAAGATCTAGAGCTGTAGAAGATCTTCTCTCTCATCAAGATCGACGCTGGCCGACGATCAGAAAGCGATCTTTGTGTCATTTCAAAGAATATTTTATTTACAAGCAAGCTTGGTAGGTGGGGAATGACATCGGCAAGCATGTGACCCTTTTCTATAATTACAAGACTTATCTCTCTCTAAGGACACACTCGCATCATACCACCACACATTCATCATCTACCTTCCTCCATTGTTCGTAAAGAGTTTTCTAAACGAAGTTCGGACACGACTTCGGTTTTTGAACTCTACTCAACTCCATTTCCAAATATAACCACTCATCAGTGAAGCTCGGGACGTTGTAACGCCTTTACAGCGTGTGCATGCGGGAAGGTTACTTAGGTGTATCTTTTGCGCTCGCTTTCTTTTCCTCTATGTATGGTATTTTAACTCCTTATCTTTCTGTAAAGATGCTCAGCATGAGCTAAACATTTTGTAGTTGGGTTGTTGTTTTGCATGTAATGAATCTCTAGTTAAATGTTATGAAGTATTGACGTTTATGTGTTTTAAATCTTTGCATGATAATATTTCCAAACTTGTTTTGAGGCTGGCCTCTTAAAATAGGTAGATTCATAGGTACATACATGGTCTATGAAAAGAACTCAAAGATTTATATGAACGAAAAGGTGTACTAAAGACATTTAGGCATTTTTATCTAAGTCTAGACATAGAATGGATAATAGTTCATAGAACATTGCTGTGGGTACTTAAAATACAGGAGTGGGTCTACTTAGAACCTAGACATAGGACATTCTAGTACTTGAAGCTCTGACGTTTTGTGACTGAAAAGCACAGCTCTTTTGCAACAACGTTCAAACGTTATAACGTCTATACAGAATAGCATTTGTACGTAATAGCGTGTAAACGTTATAACGTCTGATTAGAGAGGAATTACTTGCATGCAACAATCCAACTCATTCTCATCCGTATTCACAACCAACACCTATTTACTTGCTTTATTTACGTTTCTAGTATTAACACCTACTTTTAGTGCCAATTTGTTACTTGTTTCACTTGTGTTTTGAGACTTGAACTTTTAAGAGTAAACCAATCCTCGTGGGAACGATCTCTTACTTTTATCCACTTTATTACTCGTACGACGTGTATACTTGCACTATTATTGTGAATATCACACGAATGCAACAAGTTTTTGGCGCCGTTGCTGGGGATTGAAGTTAACTTTTATTGTTCAAAAGTATTAAAACACAAGTTGAAAGAATTTTACTGTGCTTAACCCTGCTCATCTACAAACAGGCATTGCAAGACCAACCCTTCATACTGGTCACTTTGAATTCAAGCCAATGATGTTCCAAATGCTGCAAACTGCAGGGAAATTTGGGGGTTTTCCTCAAGAAGATCCTTATGCACACCTAAGGCAATTTTTGGATGTGTGTAGCAACTTTATCATCCCTGGAGTCTCAGAAGATGCTTTCAGATTGAAGCTATTCCCATATTCTCTCAAGGATAAGGCCAAAAATTGGTTGAATTCCTTGGAACCAAATTCAATTCACACTTGGGATGAGCTAGCTGAAAAGTTTCTTGGAAAATACTTCCCTCCCAACAAAAATGCTAAGTTGAGAAATGATATCACTTCCTTCAAACAAAGGGAAAGGGAATCATTATTTGAGGCTTGGGAAAGATGGAAGGAGTTACTGAGAATGTGCCTACACCATGGCATTCCTGTGGTTATTCAAATGGAGACTTTCTATAATGGTCTAGATCAGCCTACTAGATTGATACTTGATGCTTCATCAGGTGGTGTCATTCTAAACATGTCCTTCTCTGAGGCATGCAAGCTCATTGATGACATAGCCACCCATAACTCCCATTGGCCATCTGATAGATTTACTCCTGGGAAGAAGGCTGGTGTCCATGTAATAAGTGAAGTAACTACTCTTTCTGGTCAGGTTGCTACTCTGACCAACATGATCAAAAACATGAATACTTCAAACGTGGCCACGTTTGAGAAACAGATCTATTGCGGTGTTGCCAGAACCCACGCGTTCGTCAGGGAGTAGTGTGTGTCTATTGTGAAGAAGGGCATGTGTACGAAGAGTGTCCCTATAACCCTCAGTCTGTAAACTTTGTATCCCAGAACAAAGGTAACAATCCTTACTCCAACTCTTACAACTCAAATTGGAGTAATCACCCAAACTTTGGTTGGAAAAACAACAATGCTTTAAATGTTAGCAATACTGCTCCTGCAATACCCCCAGGATTTCCCCCTCAACAACAACAGAGGCAGTATGGGTAGAATAATAATAACAGCAATTTGGAAGCCATGATGAAAACTTTCATAAGTGATTGTAAGATAACATTGCAAACCCATGAGTCTTCAATCAAAACTTTGGAGAACCAAATTGGACAGATAACCTCAGCTCTTACTCAAAGGCAGAATGGATCTCTCCCATCTACTACTGAAACACCATCATCGTCTAATCCAAATGTTAATAATGTGACGAATGCACAGGTAAATGCTATCTCATTGAGAAGTGGTGACTGAGTATCCCAACCCACTATGCCCGAGGAAAATGAGGTGCCGTGGAAGGAAAAAGAAAAAAAGGGAAGGAGAAAACCAAAAGTGGAGAAAAAGAGAAGAATATTCCAGATATTGTGATGTCCCAGCCAGACGTTACAACGTCTAGTTTTGAACCAGGAATCAAGACTGTACCCAAGCTTGTACCTGAATACCCTCCTCCACCCTACCCTCAAAGACTAAAGAAAGCTCATGAAGACAAGCAATTCAGCAAGTTCATGGAGATGGTCAAGAAGCTACACATCAACCTTCCTTTGGTAGAAGCTCTACAGCAGATGCCAAACTATGCCAAGTTCCTAAAGGACATCATCACCAAGAGAAGAAGGCTAGGGGAGTTTGAAATCGTTGCTTTAATCAAGAATGTAGCTTAATTATGCAGTAATAAACTCCTAGAAAACTCAAGGATCTGGCGCTTTACTATACCATGCTCCATTGGAGATTTTTACATTGGCAAAGCTTTCTGTGACTTGGGAGCAAGTATTAACTTGATGCCCAAATCCATATATGATAAACTTGGTATAGGAACTGTCAGACCTACTTCTTTAAGTCTCACTTTAGCTGATAAGAGTAGAGTATATCCTGAGGGCATATTAGAAGATGTTTTGATTAAAGTTGACAAGTTTGTGTTTCCAGTGGATTTTGTTATTTTAGACTTTGATGCAGATAAAGAAGTTCCTATCATTCTGGGGAGACCATTCCTAGCTACTGGAAGGACAATCATTGATGTGCAGAAAGGAGAAATGATCATGAGAGTCAATGACCAAGAAGTCAAGTTCAATGTTCTCAACGCACTCAAGTATCCAGAGCCTCACACAGAAGAATGTTCTTATGTGGTTGCCCTTGACCATGTGGTTCAAAAACAATCCAAAGCAGCCAAGCCCAAACCACCATCACCAAAAGCCAAACAACCCAAACCCTCACCTAAAGAACCATCCACCTCAAGGCTTAAATCTTTACCTAAGAAGCTCAAATCTAGGCGATCAAGACCTTTCAAGTTGGTGAAGGTGTATCCTAACAAGATAGTGAAACTGTTTGAAGAAACCACTTGTTCTACACTGAAGATCAATGATGAAAGGGTGAAGAAATACTGTGGAGCACATGTGGTGAGGGACAAAGTCTCCACCAAGCTTCAAGACCTCTAACGCTAAAGAGGAAGTCTGGCTGAAGACTCTTAAAGCAAGCGCTCTTGGGAGGCAACCCAATGGTTTTAACTAACCAACAATTTTTGTCTTTTAAATTTTTGATTTTGTGAAGGAATGGAAGCTGAAGGAAGGAGAGATTCAAGTGTGGTAGACGTTATAACGTCTCGGCGTACCTAGGACGTTGTCACGTTTGCTGTCTGGAAAAGGTTTAAATGAAAAAGGAAAAGAAGAAGGCGATCGGTCAAGCAGGCATCCCCACAAGGCAGAGTGGAAGGCTCAGGTCTGGTGCTTTGAACAAGTAATTTAGCCCTTTCTTTTTAGCAGTAGAGTAGTTGTAGTTTTAATTTTAGTAAGAATAAACAACTGTCCAACGTGATAACGTCTGTTTCAACGTTGGATGGTTAGAAGATAGTAGTTGTTTGTTTGTCTGTGTTCTGTTTGATTGTTCCTCCCCATTTTTTTTAAAAAAAAAAAAATTCATCATTGAGTAGTGGGGACACTGCTCAACTTTAAGTGTGGGGGGGAGGATCCTGATGTCCTAAGTTTTTTGTTTGTTTATGTTGTTATGTGCATGCATGAGATCAAATGCAAAATCAGTTTATATTCTTACTCTGTTAGTCATTAAAAATATTTCTCTTTGGGCTAAATCTGGTGATGATTGTGTCTGAATATGTGTGAGTAGCAGATGCATGTTTAGATGAATAGAATTGATTGCTGCTCCCACACAAACTCTGTTTTGAGGAAAAATCTAGTTAGCTAGGGAATATTTTATGCTGAAGCTAGTTTTGGTTGACTATGGTGATTGTAAAACTTGATTAAAAACTGAGAGTAGCAGTAGAAGCTACGTTTGGGGGTATATCAGGTTGTACTAAGGCTGGGTGCAAAGACTGTAGGATGGTTAGTGCAGGTGTAGGTTGAGTGCAACGTTGTAACGTCTACCCGTAACGTTATAACGTATGCCGTGTGTGTTGTGTTTTGTGTTTCAAACGTTATAACGTCCCACCTATAAATGTTGTAACGTCTACTCCAAAAAGATCAAAAAGAGTGTGTTGTTGTAAATAAGTGGAAAATCCACACGTGCTCTGTGTTTACTGCAATACCCTGAAACAAATGCTGGGCACTCCAAAATGAAAAAAAAAGTAAAAAAAAAAAAAAAAAAAAAAAAAAAAGAAGAGAAAGAACTCCAAAGTGGAGCAAATAAAAGAGAGTTACTCAGTAATGAGGGGGTTGCAGTCATTTGCGTGTGTGAGTCAGAAAAATAGTTGCACTAATCTAGTCATAGCACTCAATTAAGACCCTTTGTCATGCTTTAAATTAACCCTCATTTCCTTTGTGAAAATGTTAGCCTACTCTTTGTTTTGAAAGATGTTTTGCTCTCACCAAATGGAAACCACTCTTTCATAGGCTAGAATAGCTTCTGAACCTAGCTAGGAATGGAATTAATGCAGAGGTCACACACTCACTTTGGGCAGTAATGAATCTAGAATTTAATTGTGCATTGGTGCGTGAATGTGTAGAGAATTAGCCCCTTGAGAATAATTTTTGATCATATGATTGAGTAGAATGCAACCTGCTGGTGTAGTTGATTTCATGCATTTCTGTTAATTTTGTTTTGTCTTGATTGCTTGAGGACAAGCAATGATTTAAGTTTGGGGGTGTGATAACTCATATTTATATGAGTTATTTATATTTATTCAAAGATAAATCATGCAAGTTCTCTAGCAATAGTAGGTTGATTCTATTAGTTTTCTGTTAGTTTACTGTGTCTTAGTTAGCTAGGGGCTAAATTACGAGTTCTGTGCATTTTGGCACCAATTGGTGCCTTTGTGAGCATTTTGATGCTTCTTGTGTTTGTGCAGTAAAAAGCCGAACGTCGTAACGTCCCTCATCACGTCTGAAGAAGGGCAGCAGAGCAAGAAAGAAAATATCTCATGTGTGGTGCACAAGCAATGATGGTCAAAGATCTAGAGCTGTAGAAGATCTTCTCTCTCTCATCAGCACCGACGCGGCTGACGCACTGTAGCAGTGCTGTGTCATTTCAGCAATATTTTATTTACAAGCAAGCTTGGTAGGTGGGGAATAACATCAGCAAGCATGTGACCCTTTTTCTATAATTACAAGACTTATCTCTCTCTAAGGACACACCTGCATCATACCAGTCCACACATTCATCATCTACCTTCCTCCGTTGTTCAGAAAGAGTTTTCTAAACAAAGTTCTGAACACTGACTTCGGTTTTTGAACTCTACTCAACTCCATTTCCAGTCATAACCACTACTGTAAAGCTCAGACGTTGTAACGTCTTTACAGCGTTCATGCAGGAAGGTTACTTAGGTGTATATTTTGCGCTCAGTTTCTTTTCCTCTATGTATGGTATTTTAACTCCTTATCTTTTTGTAAAGATGCTCAGCATGAGCTAAACATTTTGTAGTTGGGTTGTTGTTTTGCATGTAATGAATCTCTAGTTAAATGTTATGAAGTATTGACGTTTATGTGTTTTAAATCTTTGCATGATAATATTTCCAAACTTGTTTTGAGGTCAGCCTCTTAAAATAGGTAGATTCATAGAATACAGGACATGGTCTATGAAAAGAACTCAAAGATTTATATGAACGAAAAGGTGTACTAAAGACATTTAGGCATTTTTATCTAAGTCTAGACATAGAATGGATAATAGTTCATAGAACATTGTTGTGGGTACTTAAAATACAGCAGTGGGCCTACTTAGAACCTAGACATAGGACATTCTAGTACTTGAAGCTCTGACGTTTTGTGACTGAAAAGCACAGCTCTTTTGCAACAACGTTCAAACGTTATAACGTCTATACAGAATAGCATTTGTACGTAATAGCGTGTAAACGTTATAACGTATGATTAGAGAGGAATTACTTGCATGCAACAATCCAACTCATTCTCATCCATATTCACAACCAACACCTATTTACTTGCTTTATTTACGTTTCTAGTATTAACACCTACTTTTAGTGCCGATTTGTTACTTGTTTCACTTGTGTTTTGAGACTTGAACTTTTAAGAGTAAACCAATCCTCGTGGGAACGATCTCTTACTTTTATCCACTTTATTACTTGTACGACGTGTATACTTGCACTATTATTACGAATACCACACGAACGCAACATTAGGTCCTCCTCTAACTGAGGTTTCTTCACTGTGGTGAGACATAATTCTGCAGCTTTGTTGTCCCTGTCTTTGTTGTCTTAGCAATCTCCTAAATCTTCTTTCAATTTCTGGATCACAATCAAATTCTGGTGTTCTATTTCTGGGCATGTGCTATTGCATCTGCACTAAGTGTGTCTGCACTAAATGTTTCTGCACAGAAAACAGAATATCAGTAATAACAAAATAAAACACTAAATTAACAATCTAAACAACAAAATTTTACTATAATCCCCGGCAACGGCGCCAAAAACTTGGTATGGAAAATAGTATGCAAGTATACATAGTCACACAAGTAATATAATGATAAGAAAAGGTCGAACCCACAGGGATTATGTAAAGCTTTGTAGAGTTTAGAGAGTACACTTAGTGTGTCTACACTATTCACAGTTGGTTGGAATATACAAAGTGAATTAAAACAATATAAACAATAAATATGTGTAAGGAATCAGTGAGATAAAGTAGTTGAGATGTTTTCACCAAGTAAATCATTTCTAAGAGTTACAGTGGAGTAGGTAGTGTAGGTACATTGGATGCAGCTGCATGAGTCTGTGCCTTTCAGTCACTTTCTTCAGAGTTTCATTACAAGCTTCCTATGTCTAGGCATGCTAAATAGGTTCACTCTTGCCTCTTAAACACCCACTGTATCACCCTAAGAACTATGTTATCCTATGTCTAGGACTTAACATGGTTTTAACAATCAATTCTTCATTAAAACTAGTCTAACAAAGAAGATGTTACAAACACTCATTCTTATTAACTCTTGATTTCTTAAATGTAACCCATGTCCGCTGTTACAAGTCTACCTATTCTAAAATGATCAAGTTCAGAATAAACTTTGAAAGAAGTATTGCACAAGAGTTAAAATGCACACACTACATAAACCACATTTACTTACTTAGAAGTTCATTACAAGGCTACTGTTCCGGTCTGGGCAAAAAGCCCCATTAGACATTGGGCCAGGCCCAATTTGTAACACCCCAATTCTACCCGTTCATTTATTTAATTATCAGAGTGCGGAAATTAAATTCATCATCCATTAGGGCGTCACATATCAACTTCTCAATACTTAAACAATGCGTGTTCATTTAGAACTTTCAAAAAGATACGCAGCACATCGTAAAATCATCTCAACATCATACAATCCATAACAAAAATCCGAGAACATAATAACAGAGGTCTAAAAACCATAAAACAACAAATAGACTAGCGTTCGTTTCCCCCAGGTGCTACGTATCAGAGCAACCGACATGACTCGAAAGGGATGAAGGAAAAGGAGTCCTTCACTAGCGCGTACCTGCACGTTACCACGAAGGTAACATTCAACAGTAAAGGGTGAGTCTCTAACAACATAAAAAGTATATGATAGGCAATACACTAGAGACTAGCAGCTATAATAACCATAGCATAACAACGTTACAGTACAACCATCACCGAAAACATCAATAAGCCACAACAATAGAGCACATCAGCAATTAATCTTATCATCATTTATGTATATGCATGAAAATGCAACCCACGTCGCCGGGCATATGCATGAGGTACCATGTCGCAAAAATAGCCTATCAGGCACAAACGTCGCTTTGAGCATAGCTCCAAGACCGCAGCCTACATCGTCGCAATAATGCATATGGCATGCATGAGACACCATGTACATCACCTCGGAAAACAATCAACAACAACAATAGCCTCTCGGGCACAAACGTCGCTTTGAGCATAGCTCCAAGACCGCAGCCTACATCGTCGCAATATCATCGTCACCTAGGTGGTCTTACTCGACCCATCAGAATCATCAACATCACCATTTTTAGTTCGTCACTTCGACTCGACAACTACAACATCAACCATCTCGTCATACTTGACACAGCGTCGCTTTTACTGTTAATCACTCTTATCTGACATTACAAGACACCCCAACCTTGGGCAGCACGATATGGCGCCCTAGAAGTCGACGCCCCAGAAGTCGACACACTCCAGTGTTTGACACACCCTAGAATTCGACACAGGCGCACTGGGCAGCACACAATGGCGCCCAGAATTCGACACGCCTCAGAATTCGACACAGGCCACTTCGACACAGGTCAAAATTCGACACAGGCCAACTTCGACACACGCTCCTTTCTTTCTTCACCTCACTTCAACCACCTCAGTCACACTACCTCGGTTACACTTCCTCACTTCACCTCACTCACCTCGGTTACACTACCTCGGTTACACTTCCTCACTCACCTCGACACTCATACGCTGCACTTCGACGCGTATACACTGCACTTCGACATACATACGCTGCATCTCGACACATACACACTGGCAACACCATGTCGCCAAGACAACACAATTCGTCACACAACAAGGTAGGCATTCTCACTTTACCTAGACGTTCTATCAAACACCTCGGTGCAACATTTTCAATCCAAGCCAATCAATTCTCACACAACACCAACAACATTAAACATGATCGCATTCAGGCCAAACAAAACAACAAAACTATGATCCATCACCAACATCATCAAGACAACATATAATTCATAGATCGTCAAACACATCGTCAAACATAACACAACAATACCCAGGCATTATAGAAACTACCCTCCCATATACAACCCAAACATAACCCTTTATACTATGAGACTCCCCTTACCTTAAAGATTGATGAAGAAGAGAACCTTCCAAATCACCACACCAGAAAACGCAGCAACAATGCCGAGTTCCTTCCTTCTCCTTCAACTCGCGAAATCCTCTTCTTCTGTCACCGTGCCGTTCCTTTCTTTTCTTCTCTTCTCCTTTCTTTTTCTCAAGAGATGCGACTCGCATCACTAACCTAGCGCCTATATCTCGGGCCTAGGGTCCTTGGGCCGCTTCTTTCCACTCCGTAGTTACCGAGTACTACTCCCTTCATTATAGTGAAACACTATATTAATAATTTCATATAATTAAGTCAGTGTAATACTAAAATAATTTAATTAAATAATTAATTAAATTATTTGGGTGTTACACAATTCCTCCGCACAAGCACGACCCAATTACGCTAAAGACGCTAGACACGGCATGTCCCGCTCGGGCATACAAAGCCGACGGCCAGGATCGCTAGATCAAATCCAACGGTCAAAACTGAGCTCTCGCGTCTATAAATAGAGCTGCAGGGCTCTCAATCCAAGTACGCTCTCATTCTTGCAACTCTCGCCTATTCTCTCACTGACTTAGGCATCAAAGTGTCTGCAGGTACACCCCCACCCGGCGTGGACCGCGAGCAAGCTCGGACTGCCGAAGACACCTCTCCAGTTCCGAGGACCATCCACCGGCTCCGAGGAAGCAGGATCCAGCTCACTCTTCGAACAAGGTACACTTCCGAGTTCAAGATGGAACAACTACAACATCTCAACTAAATGAATTTAGCTCATATTACTCATTATATAATAGAGAAATTCTGCAAAGAACATAATCATATGAATAATATTACAAAAGAACTCAAAAGGATAGAGATTACACAAAGAAGTGATCTTTTGTATGAGCTTCCAAAGTTGAAATACAATATGATGCCTTACACAAGTTTCCTCCAAGTAGAAGTGAAGGGAGTGGTTGTCGAGCACTTCCTTACCTTCCTCTCTTCAGAAAGTTAATGAAAACTAAAACTAAATTACAAATAAAGAAAAATAAGTGATCCTTTAAGAACTTGGATGAAAGATGATCTTCAAATGAAGAAATGGTCTCTATTTATAGGCAAGTGAGCTTTCCTCCCTTGGAGGGTTTCCTTTGGCGCGAATTTGTAACTGAGATCAGTAACCATAGTTACTTGTAGCCTTCCCATCAAGCAAGTTGCTCTTTTGCATGAAGTTCACATGGGGTGGTCCAATAAAGAAGTGCCACATGTCCTTGAGTAAGTGAGCTTCTAAACTTGTCTTTCATAGTAGGCGCTGAATTCTGCAAGTGGATCTGCTCCATATGACTAGGCATGACATCACATATCAAGTGTTGAAGCATCAAAAGATCTCAACGCTCGTCAAGCCGAGGCCGAGCTCACTATTCATCCGACCTCGACTTGGGGGGCCACTGTTCCGACCTGGGCCAAAAGCCCCATCGGACATTGGGCTTGGCCCAATCGCTTCCAAAGACCGTGGCCCAAGCAAACGCCCTGACTCCCAACGTCCTGTCAATCAAAGCACTTAAGACCGACTGTCCAGATCTACTATTCAGATCTGACGGACCGGATCGGGCACCCTCGTCTATAAATAGAGGTGCAGGCCTCCAATTCCAGGTACGCTTTCTCATTGTTGCACATTCTGCCTATTCCACTACTGACTTAGGCATCGGAGTGTCTGCAGGTACCCCCCACCCGACGTGGGAAGGAATGCAACTCGGAGCTCCCAAGAATGACACGCCAACGCCGACTACTACTTTTGAGTCTCGAGAAGTGGAACCACTCAAGCTCCTCGGATAAGGTAACTTCCCGAGTTCAGGACCGAACATTTATATAGATTCAGGCTTGTTTTACACAACATTCCTCGTGTGTCGACCCTAGTTTTTCGTATCTATCATGTAGTTTATTCATTATCTAGTATTTCTCACCTCCCGTTGTTGTCGTCGCCTCTCATTGTTCTTTCTTGCCTCCCATAGAGTTATCGCCTCGTCATTCTCCCCGTGAACGAGGGTCTGTCTTGCTCCCATCACTCTCACTGTGTCGTCGCCTCTCCACCCTCCTCCTCTACTCGTGTAAGCTCTTCCTTGCTCTTTCATAAGTGTTTATTTCAAATACTCACAATTGTTTGTTTATTTTTAAACAATATTATACAACCATCTTGTTTCGGACCAGGCCAAGTGTTGTGTTAAAAACACACTTAGAGCAAGTGTACTCTTTCGCAGAAGTAGTATAAAAGATTATCGTATCCACAGGGATTAATTAGCAAGTACCAAACTAATCGAGATTATATATTGTTTAGACGAACAAATAGTTTGAGTGTTGTAGAAACTAAAATAAAAAGCATAAATAGCAAGAACTAAAATACAAGTTAAATAAATGGTGAGAGGCTGAGATCACTTGTTTCACTTGCAAGCTTTGATTCCCCTATGTCTAACCCTACCTGAATTCCCTTATTTTACTTAATTACCAATCCCTTTACTAAAACTATTAATCCGTTTGGTCATTCGCGATTAATATTCTTTTTCCTAAATTAACCCTCATTTGGTCATGCAAGAATTTAAATTCAGGAAAAGCATAAAGAGCAAAAAGGTTGAATGATTGGAAGACTAAATTATGGTTTGGTCATGCCCTAATTATAGCCCCAATTATCCTATAGGTCCACCAACTAATTGCAGTACGGTCGCTGATCAACTAATTGATTATAAACATGCAAAGGGTAGCTAATCCTAATCATGTGATAAAAACAATAGGACAATATCAATTAAAATAAAAACAGGAATTCAAACTAGAAATTAGAACATAAAAAGGTCTCTAATCATGCAAGATTCACCTAAGACCCTAGAAGAGGATTTAGGTATCCATAAGTATCAAGAACAATAAAATAGAAATTAGAGTCATGAATTACAGAGATAAAAATAACCCGGAAATTAGAGGAATTATTATTCTGAGTCTTCAGTCTCTTTTTTCCGCTCCAGAGCTCCCTCACAGTGTCAAAAACGGTACCCAAAATCTTCCTCTCTCACGGTATGCGTCTGTGGTGTGCGGCTCCCTCCGTTACTGTGCGGCTCCTCTCTTGTGAATGATGCATTCTCTATTTATAGCCAAACCTTTCTTTTCAATTCACGGCACTATTCCCTCCTTTCCTGATGATCACGTTCTCTTTCTTTCATTCATGGGCTAGATGCTTTTAATTGAGTTCATGGGCTAGACTTGTTTCCACGCCCCCTTTTTACTTGGCTGCAACTTCCTTCCTTTTATATATATATATATATATATATATAATTTATTTGAGTGGCATTAAGTTGAGTTTTTATTCCTTTTCATATTTTCTTTCTTTCTGCAAAACAAAGAGCAAATTAAGTTAGTAACTTATACAATTGATAATAATTGCTCTAAAGGTGACTCAAAAATATCACTAAAAATGCATCAAATTAGAGTTTATCAACTCCCCCACACTAAACATTTGCATGTCCTCAAGCAAATTCTCTGGCTCAAAAACTTTTCAAATAAGTGATAGAGAAAGTCAAATAAGAGACCCAAAATTAGAAGCACAATGACAGACAATAGATAATATAGCACATATGAGATGTCAAAAGGTTGCCCAATTAGAGGCTCAAGTCCCCGAAGAATACATTTTTGTGAACAAGGGCACTCGCTCACAATCTCTCTAAGTGTTTAGGGACTAGTGAAAATATACACTCAAGTTTCAACAAAATGCACATTACCATAAGCTTGTAATTTGACCAAATCTCCACTAAATAGTTTACATGCATGCAAAAGATGGGGTTTCATGGGTTGTAATGGGGCCAGGGTGAATTCATGTAGGGTAGGAAATAAGAAGAGGGAGATAATCAAATGGCTAAAAGAAAAAACAAGAAGCAAACAGTAACCATTGAAACCAAACATGGAGATTCTATCTATTTTACAAATTTTGTCCAGACTCCAAATTAATTTCACTCTCATTCTTCAATCTTCTTCTATTGAATCAACTCTCTTTGATTGAGTAGACCCTTTTTTTTTTTTTGGATTTGCCCTTTGGCTCTTGCATTCTTTTGATGTGTCTTTTCCTCCTTTACTTTTCTCTTTTTTTTTTCTCACATTTTCTTTTTTATATTTTTTTTTTCATTTTTTTTTCTTAGGAGGAAAAGGTAAGTAAATGAAAACTTCTATTTTGTTTCCTTTGTAGGAAGATATTCTTATAAGCACATGATTCACTCATTTTTTTTCTAACAAGATAGACAACTAAAGTAGGTGACAAAATTTCAGTCCTGAAAATATAGACCACTAAAATATAGGACGTAATTGTAATTTTCAATAGTTGCTCCACATTTAATTCCAAATGGTTACCAAATTATAGAAGAAAAAAAGAAAAATATATCTGGGTACCAAAGAACAAAAATTATAACAATTAGGCTCAAAGGGGACAACTAAGGGATAAATTCAACAAACAACTCTGTGGCCAGAAAAATACCTAAATTTCCCAAATCTTTTTAGATGATGCAAATCACTTTTCGCCTTGAAATGGTCAAAAGACAAATTTTAGAATGTAGCAAATTGGGAAACACACTCATAGAAAGAAAAGGGGTAAAAATTTATGATTTAGTAGCAATCCCCTTATAAAGGCTCAGATCTCACATTTAGAAGCTAGTTCACAAAAAGTGCTCAAGAGGGACAAATGCTAATTATCAGCTTCCTTAGGACATCCTCACAGTTACAATTAAGCACAAGTCTGTCAAGTAAATTAATTATGGGATCCCCTAAAGGCATAATCTCTATTTTTTTTCAATTTAAGCATAGTTCATGCAAAACAAGCCAGAAAAATGCTATCAACATTTATAGTGGGTATATGCATTAACAAAGATCAAGTGACAACATATAATATCCTCCCCCACACTAGCATGAAGCATGGTCCTCAATGCAAAATATCAAATTAGCACAAAAACAAATAAATGAGAGAGAGTAAGAGCGACTTCCCTGAGAGAGCTTGCAATCTGAGCTTATTCCTAAAATCAAAAGAAAAGAAAAAACAAAATAAGAATACTTGAAAATAAAACACAGGTTGCCTCCTGCGAAGCGCTTGTTTAACGTCATGAGCCTGACGATAGTTGGTGCTCAATCAGGTGGCTCTCCAAGAGCAAATTTTACATCTAACGCAGTGCACCTTCTTAGTTTTCTAACCATGTGGTTGACATTGTTTTTTCTTTTTCCATGTGGTGGATGAAATTCAAAGGATTGTGGAATTTTTGTTTTATCTCTATCCACCACTATGTTAGGATCCTGCAAGTTAACATATTTTTTCAAAAGGTCCTGCATCTTTAGATCACAAACACTGTTAGTTTCAACCACATCATCAAAATAAGGAGAAGTTAAAGAAGATAAATTTTCGTTGGAATTTAAAGCTTCAATAACATCATCTTCTTTACCACTCCTTAAAGTTACCTTTCCCTCATTAACCTCAATTACAACATCACCAATGGTTAAAACAACTTGCCCAAAAATTGGGGCTTTCTCCTCTTCCTCGAACTCATGAACCAATGGATCTTTTTCATTCTCCTCAGAACCATTCTCATCAGTATCATCTTTTATTTCAATATAACTCCCTTCAGTAGGAGCTATTATTTTTATTTGACTCCCTTCAGTAGGAGTCTCTTCATCTTTCTCGAGAGCTTCTTCCTCTATATTATCTTCCATGGAGAACTCTTCATCACTCCTAAGAATATTTTCTTTGTATTGCTCAGTTTGTAAATACGGAGTTTCTTGGACCTCTTGAGATAACAAAGCAATGATACTTGATAGTTGACCATTCAAGCTTCTAAATTTGTCGTTCATGGTTCCAAGTTGGTTCTCCATACGGTCAAACTTTGCATTTATATCCTCAGATACATCATTGGTGTCTGGTGTCTCCTCCTCTCGCCTCTGCACTTGTAGTGGGTCATAAATATTCCAGTGGGAGGAATAAGGAGGTGGCTCATAGTCATCCCAATAATCCAAATAAGGGTAATAAGTAGGAGGAGAAATAGACATTTGGCATTGTGGCATATACCAATATGAGTTCTCAAATTTTCTTTGCGCCTCTGCTTCTCTAAGATAATCTCCATGTGTTTTAAACATGATTTGGATTTTTCTCTGCAAAACAAAGTGAACTACAACGAGCTCTTGGGAAAATGTTATAATTTTTTTTTTTGTATTTTTATAATAGCATAAAAAAAACAAAATTAAAATAAAAGCATAAAAAAATGTCTAAAGCAATAAAAATCTTTTTCGTTTAATATTGTTAAATTAATCCCCGGCAACGGCGCCAAAAACTTGTTGTGTTAAAAACACACTTAGAACAAGTGTACTCTTTCGCAGAAGTAGTATAAAAGATTATCGTATCCACAGGGATTAATTAGCAAGTACCAAACTAATTGAGATTATATATTGTTTAGACGAACAAATAGTTTGAGTGTTGTAGAAACTAAAATAAAAAGCATAAATAGCAAGAACTAAAATACAAGTTAAATAAATGGTGAGAGGCCTAGGATCACTGTTTCACTTGCAAGCTTTGATTCCCCTATGTCTAACCCTACCTGAATTCCCTTATTTTACTTAATTACCAATCCCTTTACTAAAACTATTAATCCGTTTGGTCATTCGCGATTAATATTCTTTTTCCTAAAATATTAACCCTCGTTTGGTCATGCAAAATTTAAATTCAGGAAAAGCATAAAGAGCAAAAAGGTTGAATGATTGGAAGACTAAATTATGGTTTGGTCATGCCCTAATTATAGCCCCAATTATCCTATAGGTCCACCAACTAATTGCAGTACGGTCGCTGATCAACTAATTGATTATAAACATGCAAAGGGTAGCTAATCCTAATCATGTGATAAAAACAATAGGACAATATCAATTAAAATAAAAACAGGAATTCAAACTAGAAATTAGAACATAAAAAGGTCTCTAATCATGCAAGATTCACCTAAGACCCTGGAAGAGGATTTAGGTATCCATAAGTGCGTGACCGGGATCTCGACGTTGACGGCTCAAATATAAGTTATTCGAGGAGTCGCCACCCAATTTATTAATAATAGGAAAATTGAGAAAAACCTAATTTAAAGTTATTTGGTCCAAAGTTTAACTAGGTCGGATTCGGGAGTCGGTTATGCATAGGGAAGGGCGGAAACCTAATTCCACTGCACCCCTAGTACATCTGTCCTAGGACAGTTACCCTAACTTTGATTGTGCAAATAAATTACAAATTATTTTACCCCAGAAATAATACTTAATAAAATTTAGTAAAAAATTAATTATTTGTAAAGGCCTAATTTAAGAAAATTTAATTTTGACTTTGACAGGGAGACCCCCGCGCCTACGTACTCTCTGGTGCGATGAGAGACTCAAAAGTCACGTAGTTCTTCCTGAAAATTTGTTTGTTGGTTGATTTTAGTTTTGAAAGGGTTTAAGATCTAAGTTGTACAACTCGAGTCTCTTAAACCGGGATTGACAAGATGTACATCTCGGTCGAAATCATTTTTTTTGTATTTTAAAGAAAATAGGTGCTACATAAAAATAAACTGATTGGAGATTTTTTTATTAAAAAAAATGTTAATTTGTTATTTAATTTTAAATTTGAAGGGGTTTAGGACCAAGTTGTACAACTCGGGTCTCTTAAACCAGTATTTATGGGTATGATAAGATGTACATCTCGATCAAAGCCTAAATTATTATTTTTAACAAATATATAATGTCCTAAATTTAATTTAATAAATATATAAATAAATAACAAATAAACCTAAAGATACAAATGTAAAAATAAAAATAAAAAAATAATACTAACATGATGGTGGGGATCATCAGGTCACATAGAGTGTGAAGAAAGAGGGGGTAGGGCGCTAGATTTTAAGTGTCAAATGTCACTTTGATCAAAAATCAAATGATGGTTAATTTAAGAAAGGAAAAAAATATAATATAAATAGATAATAAAAAAAGACAACAAATGAAAGGTGAGAGGGACTTGAGAGATGGGACACGTGATGCTGGAATCACATGTGTTCAGACTCTACTTTTTCCTTTCCTTATTTTTATTAAAAAAAAAACTTTAATTCAATTTAAAATAACAATATAGTTAGATAGATAGAGTATACCAGGGAACAACAACCACATACTTCTACTTCCCCAACTCCAGCGACACACATCGGTTGAGAAGAGGGAGAGAGTTTTTTTCAGTGAAGAGAGAGAGATGAGAGGAAGAAAGGAGGGGGTGGACGAGAGTCAGTCATGGTGGTTCATGGCGAGGAGAGAGAAACGAGATGGTGGTTGTGGGAGAGAGAGACAGAGGTTGCGATGGGGAAAGAGAGGAGAACAGAGGTGGTTTCGCGGCTGAAGGAAGGGTTGGTTTGGGCGACGGTTTGGGGTGTTTGGTGGTGGCTACTGTTTGGTTTTGGGTGATCTGTGGGTGGCTTGTGGTGGTTGTGGGTGAGGGTGAGTTGGGGTGGTTTGGGTATGAGATGGAGATGGTGGTTCCGTTTGTGAGACGGTGATTGGGGGTGAATTTTTATCGCCGTCTCCGTCCCCCCTTTGACTGTGTTTAGACTCCGTTTATATATTAAAATTTTAGGTCTCTGCATTAACTACGGTTTGACTGGGCCTTGACTATTGTCTTCAGGTGTGGGCTTTGGATCGGACCCAACTCAATTCCTACTGCTTGCTGACCCCTGAATCTGATGGAGCTGCTGTTTATTTATTAATTTAGTGTTTATTTTATTATTATTTTGGATTAAAAAAGACATAATTAAACAAATTAAATAACACTACTATTTTTGTAAAAATTTTGAATTATATATTTTTTTGTTTTGTTTAAAAAGAGTAAAAATAATGCGACAGTGACAAAAACGAGTAAAATGACGTATTTGAAAACTAAAACACGCAAAAAGTGCATATTTTTGTAATTTTTCGAGAAAACGTCAAAAATACCGTTAAAAATTGAGTGTTCATATTTGCCTCTCCAGAAGCTTTTTTTCTTACCATATAATACACAAAACCATGTTCTCCATGTTTTGTCGTATTATGAAGGTAAGAGATAAGTACGGATATGAACCTCAATTTTACCGGTGAAATATGTGATTGTCGAGGCGAATCGAAAAACACAAAATTTAAAAAGTACGATTGCAGTGCTATATTACGATGGAGACGATGCTAGGGCGAAACCGATAGCAGGAAATTTAAAGACAATGCCAGGGCGGAACCGATAGCAAGAAAATTAAAGACAATGCCAGGGCGGAACCGATAGCAAGAAAATTAAAGACAATGTCGGTATGGAACCGATAGCGGGAAATTTAAAGACAATGCTGTGGGCGGACCGATAGCAAGAAAATTAAAGACAATGCCGTATGAACCGATAGCAAGAAAATTTAAAGACAATGTCGGGCGGGCTGGATAGCAAGAAAATTAAAGACAATGCCGAGCAAGATCGGCCAAGATGTCGAAAAACGTGTCGTGGCAAGACCGATAGCACGAAATAAAAGCAACGCCAGGGCAAGACCGATAGCGTGGAAAATAAAAAGACAATGCCGGAGCAAGATCGGTCGGATGTCAGAAACAAAGCGGTGCGAGGCAAGACCGATAACACGAAATAAAAGCAACGCCGAGGCAAGACCGATAAGCGGGGAAAAATAAAAGACAAAGCCGGAGCAAGATCAGTCAGCTTGTCAAGAAACAGTGCCAGGGCAAGACCGATAGCAGGAAAAATAAAAAGACAAAGCGGAGCAAGATCGGTCGACAGTCGAAAAAGCAGATGCTGTGGCAAGACCGAGCGATAGCACGAAATAAAAGCAATGTCGTGGCAAGACCGATAAGCGGGAAAAATAAAAAGACAAAGCGGAGCAAGATCGACTCGTCGTAAAAAAGCAAGGCGAGGCAAGACCGATAGCACGAAATAAAAGCAACGCCAGGGCAAGACCGATAGCGGGAAAAATAAAAAGACAATGCCGGAGCAAGATCAGTCAGCATGAAAAGTAAAGCGAAGAAGCGAGGGGTTTTGAACAGTTAGTCTGAAAAGTAAAGAGTGTACCATGCACATCTTGCTTTGAAAGATTCCTTTTTATTTTTATTTTTTTTTATTACTTTATTTACAAAGTACGGAATACAAATGTATGATTCTAGTCATGAAGTGGAATGCATGGATATGGATGGACATGAAATGTATGCAAACTATGACATGAAATGCATGAATTATGCATGAGTCTTTGAGTTGAAATTGAGATGCACTCGTTTTAAAAAATTAGATTCACTTAAAACGTTTTTTTCTTTGTGTATGTTTCATTTGAAATCAATCAAGCTTGTCCTCACATGGAAGATTATCCCCACCTTGCTAGCTTTCTTAGACCCTTTCTCTCTTTTTGATCACTTCTCACACAACACTTTTCAAATTTGACATTCGCTCTCTTTTTTTCTCCCCTTTTTTTTTTCATGGATCGTCATTAGATCTCTAAGTCACATCACTGATTCCAAGTTGATTATTTTTGAAGCATTACTTAACGAACACGCATGGACTCACAGGTATTTGAGAGTTAGGCTTTTGTGTTTTTTGGATTTTTGGTTTGAAAATGGAGGGTGCTTTTGGAGGGAAAATCTAGGACGGACAAAGGCGACACAAGGTGGTAGGGAAAAAGGTATTAAGGCAACCCCGAGTTATTGGGAATTCCATTTACTTGAGGTGCCTTACTTGCTAGCAATTGGTGAGGAATTGGGTTTTATCCCAGAGGGAAGACTACCAGGCATAGCAAGCGAAATTTGACTCATCAGGGGTCGAGCAAACATTTTTGCCCCTGTGTTGGTAAGAGGTATTGCCCCAAGAGAAGGCTACACGGTGTACCAAACAAAGTTTGACTCATGAAGGGCCCTGTAAAGATTTTGCTTCTGTGTGGCAGCAAACATTCCTGAAGAGAAAACAACAGGTGTGGAAAGAGGTATTTGACTCGTGCAAGGTCTTGCACCAGTTTTGCCCCAGTATTGGTAAAAGTTGTTGCTCACAAGAGTACTGGTGTGGCAAACAAAGTTTGACATATGTAGGGTATGGTAAGAATTTTGTCTCATTTTGGTGAAAGACATTTCCAGGAGAGAATACTACATGGTGTAGCAAGAAAACTTTTAACTCCTAAAGGGTCTTTACGAAACCTTGCCCCAGTGTGGGGTTTTTACCCTCCAATAAATTTCCCCAATGTACACTTTTGTTTGGCCCAAGTGGAAAAAATTTCCCGGTGAACTACATATATTTCTCATTGTAAGTCTCACTCCCCTTTTGTGCCCTAATTTTTGTCTAGACCGCCTTTGCAGGTTTTCAGTCTAGCGGGCTTCTCTTTTTTTCACTTCATTTTTTTTATTAGAGCAAAGAATAATTTACAAGGAGCAAATGATTTATCCCAAAATTAACATTAAGAAAATGAAAACAATCATTCATCAATCAGAGTGGACATTTGGAGGCTTGTAACGTGGCTATGGGTTACAGGTTATTGAAGAAATGTGATTAGAAGGCTCGAAGTGGTGTGCTTTAAGGGTTGGGTTACGGTTTATAGAAGGAAAATGAATGGAGGGCTCACAGAAATGTTTTACGGATATGGGCCGCGGAAGGAAAATGAGTAGAAGGTTCACAGAAATGTGTTACAGGTATGGGTAATGGGTTATGGGAATGTAATGATTTGAAGGCTTAAAGAAATGCCCTGCGTGCATGGGTTATAGGTTATGGGAATGGATCAAGGATCTTTTTGTGCATTCAGCTCTCTATTGTGTTCCTCACATCATTCACACTCGTTTTTTTTTTTATTTATTTTCACTTCTCTGCTTTTTCATTACTCTTTCTTTTGTGCCCTAATTTTTGCCAAGACTGACAATAGTTGCTTTCAGTCTTGCGGGCTTTATTCATTTTTCTCTTTTCCTCTCTTTCTCTCTCTTTTTTTTTTGAACTTTTCTCACTCTCTCTTTGATATCATATCTTTGGAAAACTGAATGCACTAAATTCTATTGTAGTGTTGATCCTTGTCCAGGGTTTAGTGAAAAGAAACTGTAGGCTCAAAGACAACAATGAGGGTTCTTTTTATGGGATAGAGAAAAATGGCCACTCTTCATTTGAAATCATGATTTCACATTTTCAAAAAATCAATCTCGAAATAACATTCACTCTTTTACACATCCTTTGCTCTTTATACTTTTTTTGTCTATTCTTCTTTTTTTTTTTTTTTTTAGGGAAATGGACCTTTGAGATCTGATATTCGCTCACTGGTTCATCTTTGAATGGCACAATCAAGAGGGCCTTAAGGGATATCACTTGAGGCAAGAACTCGAAAGAGTCCAGTGTTTTAAGTGAACATGGGTGAGGAATGATGGGAATGAGTTTTTAAATCCATGCAAATCCATTAGTGAAGCTTCAACTAAGTTAACTTGGTTTCAAGCTCACATGATTAGACAAGCGCTAATGACAATCCTCTCTTCTCTCTCTTTTTGCTTCGAGCTTTTACCCGAGAACTGATTGCCAACCTTATGCCTCCATTTTCACTCATCTTTTCCCAATACGCCCCTGTGTTGTGCCCCATGATGTCCTTCCTCCCAAGTGACTTCTCTAACCCTCTAATGATTCCCAACAACTTTTCAAGAGAAGGGTCCAATTCCGTGAGTATAAGCTTGATTGGTATCCACTTTCCACGCGAGCACAAAAATGTTACTGTTCCTATTAATGGGAAGATAACATGAGTAGACGTCAATGACTTCTTCAAAACTCATTTTTTTTATTGATTTTCTTTAAAGAGAAAAAAAATGCTACATGAGAATGGGTCAAAGAAACCAATATGCTATGAAATGCACGATATGAATGCAATCACTATCCTAAGATGCAACATGCATTTGCTTTGTAAATTTTTATTTTTTTTTATGCAAGAAATGCAATGATTTTTTTTTTGCCCCATTCGAAGGGAATATGGTATGAGTACCTCAAAAGGAAACATAATTTGTTTTATGATGAATGATGAATGATTTTGGCAAATGAAAATGATGAATGATGAATAACAATGCAATTTCTTGTATTAGCTTATGAAGATGCACTCTATAGACGAAAAATAAACCCTTTTTTTTTTCGAAGAACTCATGCAAAGAAAAAAAAAATTAAATGCAGATGCATGTATCGTTTTCAATGACATATGGTCAATGAGGCAAGATTGATAGTTTTTTTATTTTATTTATTTATATGAAATGCATTTTTTTCAAATGCAACATGATTTTTTTTTATTTTCATGCATGAAATGCAATATGACCCCCTTTTTTTTTAATGCTTGATATGCATGAAATGCAACATAATTTTTTTGATGTTATTTTTTTTTATGCATGATTTTTGATGCATGTTTTTTTTTATGCATGCAATGCAATATATTTTTTTGATGCATGATTTTTTTTTTATGCATGCAATGCAATATATTTTTTTGATGCATGATTTTTTTTTTATGCATGCAATGCAATATATTTTTTTTTGATGCATGATTTTTGTGGGTAGACTCATGAGTGATAACGAGGAAAAAAAAACAAAGATAAGAGGAAAAGTAGCTCCCTTTGTGGTCTAATTTGGTTAGCCTGTGTTTTTGGGCTTTGGGACCTATAGGGCTAATGTCTTTATTGTGAGCACTCACAGGGTGGTAGCTACATCCTATGGAGATTTAAGGTCTCTAGAGCCAAGTACCATTTTAGAGAGTTAAACACAATAGGATGTACATCCCGGAAGTGAGTACCCGCATAGAAGGATCGTGCTCTAAATGAGGAGTTCATGGAAGTCACATAGGATGTACATCCAGAATGAGTCCCACTTATCCTCGTTCTAACTTAGGTGTTTTTTTGTGGCTCAGGTATGAGCTCAACTCTCAGTGTGTGCTCACAGTGTAGGTGTAGTGTGTGAAGAGAGCTTACAAAACCTCAAAACTTAAAAAATAAAATAAAATCATAGAATATTTCAAATCATACAACCAAACAACCAATAATACATGTCATCTAGTTTAGGATTTATAAGGAACAATATAAATATAAAAATAAGATATATACAAAGAAAAACAATAAATAAATAAGAAACTAAGAGGGGTAAACAAAGCGTACCTTATAATCATTTTGCACAACCCAACATACCGGGCTTGACTCTCACTATCCCCAGCAGAGTCGCCATCTGTCGTGACCGGGATCTCGACGTTGACGGCTCAAATATAAATTATTCGAGGAGTCGCCACCCAATTTATTAATAATAGGAAAATTGAGAAAAACCTAATTTAAAGTTATTTGGTCTCAAGTTAACTAGGTTGGATTCGAGTCGGTTATGCATAGGGAAGGGCGGAAACCTAATTCCACTTTGCACTTACTAGTACATCCGTCCTAGACAAGCACTAAATTTGATTGTGCAAATAAATTACAAATTATTTTACCCTAGAAATAATACTTAATAAAATTTAGTAGAAAATTAATTATTTGTAAATGCCTAATTTAAGAAAATTTAATTTTGACTTTGTGAGAGACCCCGCGCCTCGTACTCTCTCTCTGCGATGAGAGAGACTCAAAAGTCACGTAGTTCTTCCTGAAAATTTGTTTGTTGGTTGATTTTAGTTTTGAAAGGGTTTAAGATCTAAGTTGTACAACTCGAGTCTCTTAAACCGGGATTGACAAGATGTACATCTCGGTCGAAACCATTTTTTTTGTATTTTAAAGAAAATAGGCGCTACATAAAAATAAACTGATTGGAGATTTTTTTTATTAAAAAAATGTTAATTTGTTATTTAATTTTAAATTTGAAGGGGTTTAGGACCAAGTTGTACAACTCGGGTCTCTTAAACCAATATTTGTGGGTATGATAAGATGTACATCTCGACCAAAGTCTAAATTATTATTTTTAACAAATATATAATGTCCTAAATTTAATTTAATAAATATATAAATAAATAACAAATAAACCTAAAGATACAAATGTAAAAATAAAAATAAAAAAATAATACTAACATGATGGTGGGGATCATCAGATCACATAGAGTGTGAAGAAAGAGGGGGTAGGGCGCTAGATTTTAAGTGTCAAATGTCACTTTGATCAAAAATCAAATGATGGTTAATTTAAGAAAGGAAAAAAAATATAATATAAATAGATAATAAAAAAAGACAACAAATGAAAGGTGAGAGGGACTTGAGAGATGGGACACGTGATGCTGGAATCACATGTGTTCAGACTCTACTTTTTCCTTTCCTTATTTTTATTAAAAAAAAAACTTTAATTCAATTTAAAATAACAATATAGTTAGATAGATAGAGTATACCAGGGAACAACAACCACATACTTCTACTTCCCCAACTCCAGCGACACACATCGGTTGAGAAGAGGGAGAGAGTTTTTTTCAGTGAAGAGAGAGAGATGAGAGGAAGAAAGGAGGGGGTGACGAGAGTCAGTCATGGTGGTTCATGGCGAGGAGAGAGAAACGAGATGGTGGTTGTGGGAGAGAGAGACAGAGGTTGCGATGGGGAAAGAGAGGAGAACGGAGGTGGTTTCGCGGCTGAAGGAAGGGTTGGTTTGGGCGACGGTTTGGGGTGTTTGGTGGTGGCTACTGTTCGGTTTTGGGTGATCTGTGGGTGGCTTGTGGTGGTTGTGGGTGAGGGTGAGTTGGGGTGGTTTGGGTATGAGATGGAGATGGTGGTTCCGTTTGTGAGACGGTGATTGGGGGTGAATTTTTATCGCCGTCTCCGTCCCCCCTTTGACTGTGTTTAGACTCCGTTTATGTATTAAAATTTTAGGTCTCTGCATTAACTACGGTTTGACTGGGCCTTGACTATTGTCTTCAGGTTTGGGCTTTGGATCGGACCCAACTCAATTCCTACTGCTTGCTGACCCCTGAATCTGATGGAGCTGCTGTTTATTTATTAATTTAGTGTTTATTTTATTATTATTATTTTGGATTAAAAAAAGACATAATTAAACAAATTAAATAACACTACTATTTTTGTAAAAATTTTGAATTATATATTTTTTTGTTTTGTTTAAAAAGAGTAAAATAATAATGACAGATGACAAAACGAGTAAAATGACGTATTTGAAAACTAAAACACGCAAATACGCAAAAAGTGCATATTTTCGTAATTTTTCGAGAAAACGTCAAAAATACCGTTAAAAATTGAGTGTTCACAATAAGTATCAATAACAATAAAATAGAAATTAGAGTCATGAATTACAGAGATAAAAATAACCCGGAAATTAGAGGAATTATTATTCTGAGTCTTCAGTCTCTTTTTTCTCGCTCCAGCTCCTCACGCGGTCAAAAAACGGTACCCAAAATCTTCCTCTCTCACACGGTGGCGTGCGTGGTGTGCGGCTCCTCCGTTCTCGTCATGACAGCTTGATAAACTCTAATTTGATGCATTTTTAGTGATATTTTTGAGTCACTTTTAGAGCAATTATTATCAATTGTATAAGTTACTAACTTAATTTGCTCTTTGTTTTGCATAAAGAAAGAAAATATGAAAAGGAATAAAAACTCAACTTAATGCCACTCAAATAAATTATATATATATATATATATATATATATATATATATATATATATATATATATATATATATATATATATATATATATATATAGAGAGAGAGAGAGAGAGAGAGAGAGAGAGAGAGAGAGAGAGAGAGAGAGAGAAAAGGAAGGAAGTTGCAGCCAAGTAAAAAAGGGGGCGTGGAAACAAGTCCAGCCCATGAACTCAATTAAAAGCATCCAGCCCATGAATGAAAGAAAGAGAACGTGATCATCAGGAAAGGAGGGAATAGTGCCGTGAATTGAAAAGAAAGGTTTGGCACGGATCCCTAGGATAAAAGATTATAAATAGAGAATGCATCATTCACAAGAGAGGACCAGGCCAAGAGGCCCTATCCACTTAGAAAATAGCTCATTCTGGCGTTAAAACCGGCCCAACAGCTCCCAGCGAAGGCAAGCTCGAGATCGACGATCCAGATCAACGCGCCCTGATCAAACGACCTGGGATCGGTCAGGATCTGCGGAACCCTACCACTTACGTCTATAAATAGGGTACTACCTTCGCATTTCAGGTACATTATCACTCATTTGTACCTCTCACTGATTTCTAATTGTTGATTTAGGCATCGGAGTCCTTGTAGGTACCAACCCCGTCGAGTCTGAACTCAGGCAGAGACGATGCTGACTTCGGAAGATTTCGACCTCCGCACAATTTACGACTCTACCAAGACTTAGGTACCAACTGCACATCAGGGATCCAGATTCCCGAGCAAGGTACCAAACACATCTAATATCTATTGATGATAATTTGGTCATTTATGAGTTGAGGTTTAGATTAAATTTCGTCTATTTCATTATTTAAGTTTTTTGCACGTGTGATTAAAAGTTCGTATTGGAATTCTTTGAGTTTTCGATTTGTTCTAACACTACAAAAAAAGGCTATTATCAACTGGCAAAAGCCATTAGGAAGCCCAAAAAAATGTCGGTAACAATATGTTTTCGACGGCTTATCGATGGATTGGGGGTTGGCGTTGGAAGTAAGTTGCTCGCAAACACGTACCGACAATCAAATTAAATATGTTGGTAACTACTAACAGCTTTAGCCATCGGTAATTAACGAAGGCTTTCGTGGTTGTCAGTAATTATCGACGGACATGTACGTTGGTAGTCATAACAAGTGACAAAACTCCCAACGGCTTTGCCAGACGGTAATTACCAGTACAATTAATACTTTTTTCAAATCTGCTTGCTACCAAATTTTTTTTATTTAAATATCAAAAAGCAATATAAATTAAACCATTCATCGATCAAAATATAAAAATTCGTCAAAAATTATATTAAACTCACAATGTTATAATAATCCAAATGTACATAATCGCAAACAAATATAAAAATCTAAAAACTACAAAAGAAATCCTAATATCCGACTATGCCACCATCCTCAGAACCATCACCATCAGAGCCAGGTCCTAACTCATCATTATCAGAGGACTAAAATGTCTTCCTTGGTTGGGGAGGTCTCTGTTGCCTCTTCCTATACAACATAGTCATCTTTGTTTAACACTTGCAGGGGCTGTATCAGAAACTGATGGGAGGTGCAAATAGTGCAAGCCCAACTTGCACAGCCTCATCCAAATGATGCTGAACAGCTATGCCAAACAAATTTTATTGGTGGGTCGTGCGCACCCAAGCCCGACCCGATTGGAAACACGCGGATGCTGGCTTGACTCAGAGTATATATTCCTTTTCTTCACTCTCTCTCTCTCAGAAGTCTAAGAACCACTTTCTTGTTTCTCCGTTCTTCTCTCTTCTCTCTTCTCTTCGCCGGAGACCTAGCTTCAGCGGTGCTCTCACTCCGGTGATAGAAGCGCCGTTCAAGCTCGATTTCAGGTCAATGATGATCGTTGACGATGAAGCAGTAAAACCCCTTTGGTTTTACTTTGATTCAAACAACCTGAGACCACCAAAAGACACTTCTCACTCTTCGATAAATCGCAAACCCTAGTTTGCCTCGATCTGCTTGATTGCTTCAATCAAGCTCACGATTCACCTTCCGTAAGGTTGAATCCCTTCTTTCTTTACAGTTTTCTTTAATTTTCCTTTGATTTTAACACTGTTGCAGAAACCCTAATTTCTACAACTTGTTTTGCAGGTGAAGAACAAACTATAGAGATCCTCAGTGATAAATCTCACACCCTTGTGCCTTTTGATTTACCTTTTCTCTGAACTGAACAGAAACCCTAATTTCCTATGTTCTTCTTTGCATGCACTTGATGAGCTTCGCCTTTGAAGCTCAACCCAGAATCCTTCTATCAACCACCTTCAAGAACCCTTACTAAAGGTAACTACAAAACCCTCTTTGATCTCTCTCTCAATTTCTCTTTGATTCAGTCACTGAATTGCCTTCTAACCTAATTCTTCTCTTGTTCTTGCGAGGTACAAACACTCTCTGTTTGGACTACGTTGAACCCAGAAAAACTATGAGGAAGATGAGAATATGGAGCAAACGTTACAGGGAGTTGTAGTATAGCGTAGAGTAGAAAGAATAGAATCACTTAGTCAATTTTCAAAACTGTAAAACTATTTCTCTTATTCATTATTAATTGTATGTATAATATGTATATGTGCTGAAAACTAGTTGTTAGAATTAGTTTGTTGCTACTCAACAAACTAAGTTTGTTACAATAACAAACTAGGTAGTTAGTTAGTTTTTCTAACTTCCCACATGTTTGTTAAGTAACTACCAACGGTGCTATTTACAAATTATAGCCGTTGGAATTTTTTTAATTAACCTTAGGTTTGAATTTGATTATAAATCCAACAGATTTAAGTTTCAGTTGTCGATTTTATCTCTGCGGTGATAAAAACAATTTAAGTTGTTATTATCATTATTGATCATTGTGGGCAAGAACGATGATCTAGAGATACAAGGAAGAGACAAGAGATGGAATGTGGAGCAATAAGTTGGATGACGAAGAACGACGGCACCGACAATGCGGTGGATGACAACGGGGATCTTTTTATCTCACTGGTGTAAGGAATGGTGACCCAATTTTGAGGGGGCATAATCGATAGTTATTAATTGGCTCAATGAATAAACAAGAAATTCATTTAGGCTTTTTTTTTCATCCCTCTCATTATCTGCTACACCCCCATAAATACCATTGTGGACAAAAATGCCTCCATCATGTTACAAAATTTTGGAATTACAAGTGAAAAGAGGTAAATCCGGGAGGGGGTTTGGGATTCCCGGATTTACGTAAAAGTGGAGGTAAATTCGGTTCACATTTATTGAACCGAATTTATCTCAACTTTTAGGTAAATCCGGGAATCCCAAACCCTCTCCTGGATTTACCTATTTTCACTGGTATTTCGGAAAAAAAAATTAAATTACTTAAAAACAACTTAAAATTAATTAAAGAAGCATTTTACAACGATTATAATGCCGAAACGAAATAAGACATGAAAATTCTGAACGGAAACAACAAAACAAACAACAAACAAAATGAAAACACGGTAGAAACTAGTGAGATGGTGGTTTGAAACGACAAAGGATCTCAACAACGGTCCTTCTGGTTTCGACATACAGCTGCAAATGACTCCACATCTGAAATAAGTCAAAACGGTCCATCATTACTCGAACGTCATCGTTGTTCTTCACATCCATGGTGGACCACTGAACACGATTATTATCGCCCATAGTGGGTTAGCGATAAATGATCCGGGTGACTTCTTGCTTGTCACCCTCCAGCTGCACCTTCGTTGTTATTTTTTCTTTCAGTGCTTCAAAGGTGATGTCGTCTTTAAGCCTGCATAAAATGGAGTTTGGACTCTTGAAATGGACACCATTTTCTCTGTTGGTGATTGTGCCCTGTGGTGAAGGGCAGTGAGTGCAGAATCACGAGAGTATTGTGTATTCAGAGTATCCATGAGAGGCTACTTGTGTGTGAAAGAAGTGAAATGCAAAAGGTCTATTTATAGGGAAAAATGAAACCCTAGAATGGATTTCCACCGTTGATGAAAAGTGGTCGGCAATATCTGGACCGTTTAAAGTGTCGGCAAAATCTAGATCGTTTAAAAGTGGTCGGCAATATCTGGACCGTCAATTAGTAATTGAATAAAAAAACATGTTTCTAAGTTGTTGCATCTCAGTCATACTACCTCTCTTTGCCTTTCGGATACTGTTGCGGGTTCTATACAGCTGAGTAATGTTGCTCAAGTTGTTCTTAAATCTGATCTTTAATGCATCAAGACTTTTTTGTGCTTTCACTCCCAAAGACAGATGCTCCTCAACAACTGACCGCTCCTCCTTGGTAAACTTACCAAATATAGCTGCTCCAAACAAAGTCTGATGAGGCTCATGATTGTGAATCCCATACACAACTCTCACCTTCCAATCAGAACTAGGAGGTAACATCGGTTTAGCTTTCAATTGAAACCTACAACCACATCTTTTTGATGTCTTGTGTCTACCAGCAGAACACCCAACATCTATTCGACTGTATGTGCTCCGTCTCTCACAGCCATAAACAACCTTGTTCTTTTTCCCTTTCCCATTCTCTGTCGTCTCGATTCGAACAATAACCACAATGATTCTGTTGGCTTTCCCGGTATCTCTAGCCTAACGTGTCATTGCATCTCGAGTGGGAAATATCTCAGATGTCGTAAAGGCAGCGGATAAATCTATAATAACCATCTATTTAAAATAAATATCAATGTTCCCAAAAAAAAATTCCGGAAATACCTTTTTTAGAGGTAAATTCGGTTCACAAAATGTGAACCAAATTTACCTTAAAAGAAGGTATTTCCAGGAAAAATTAAAAAAATAAATTCGGATTTACCTTTTGTGAAGATAAATTCGGTTCAAAAATCCTGAACCGGAACTACCAACTTCTCGCGCTAAATCCGGGAAAAACAACAGCAAATTCCCAGAATTACCTTTTTTTAAAGGTAAATTCGGGATTTCTGTCGGGTGGTGGGGTCTGGTCCCTTTTTTTATGAAATGTAAGGGGCATTTTTGGGTTTTTTGTATTTATGGGGGTGGGAGTGACAAGGAGGGAGGTGAAAAAAAAGCCATTCACTTATCCTTTGGATTTTTTTCGTACCCCCCTCATTATATCCTGCACCCCCATAAATACCATTCTGGACAAAAATGCCCCCATCATCTCAATTATTCTCGGAATTACGTATGGTTGTTGGTAAATCTGGTTGGGGGTTTGGGGATTCCCGGATTTACCAAAAACTGCAGGTAAATCTGGTTCATAAAAAGTGAACCGAATTTACTGCAGTTTCTGGTAAATTCGGGGATCTTCAAACCCCCATCTGAATTTACCTTAAATTGATGGTATTTCCGAGAAAACAAATTAGTAAAAAACAAATTAAAATTAATTAAACAAGCGTTTTACAACGATTTTGTTGACGAAACGAAATAAGACATGAAATTTCTGAACGAAAATAATAAAACACAACAACAAACGAAATGAAAACACGGTAGAAACTAGTGAGATGGTGGTTTGAAACGCCGAAGGACCTCAGCAACGGTCCTTTTGGTTTCGATATACAACTGCAAAGGACTCCGCATCTGAAAGATGTCATGCCTGTACATCATTGTTCGAGCGTCATCGTTGTTCTTCACATCCATGGTGGACCACTGAACACGATTATTATCGCCCATAGTGGGGTAGCGATAAATGATCCGGGTGACTTCTTGCTCGTCACCCTCCAGCTGCACCTTCCTTGTTATTCTTTCTTTCAGAGCTTCAAAGTTGATGTTGTCTTTAAGCCTGCATAAAATGTGGTGTGGACTCTCGAAATGGACACCATTTTCTATGTTGGTGATTGTGCCCTGATGGTGAAGGGCAGTGAGTGCAGAATCACGAAAATATTGTGTATTCAGAGTATCCATGAGAGTGTTGTGTGTGAAAGAAGTGAAATGGTAATGGTCTATTTATAGGGGAAAAATGAACCGTTTAAAGTGGTCGGCAAAATCTGGACCGTTTAAAGTGTCGGCAAAATCTAGATCGTTCAAAAGTGGTCGGCAATATCTAGACCGTCAATTAGTAATCCAATTAAAAAATGTTTTTATTGGTTTAAGAAAAATGACTTTTTAACTACGTTCTGGTCAGTTTTTACCATGCGTAATTTTTTTTTTTTAATTTTTTTAAAAATTATGACCTTGTAGACAAAGTATAATACTACGATGTTGAGGTTAAAAAGACGAGTTGCAAAATTATTTACGAGCTGCAATTGTACACCAAAGTGGCATAAAAAAACATGTTTTTTAGTGTAAAAAATGACTTTTTAATTATGTTTTGGTCAGTTTTTACCATGCGTCAATTTTTTTTAAAAATTATAACGTTGTAGACAAATTATAATACTAAGTTGTTGAGGTTAAAAATACAAGTTTTAAAATATTCTAAGACTATTAACATGTACAAAAAAACACCAACTAATAATGTAAAATTATATATAATCCAAGAATACACAATCATGTAATGTCTACATAATCAAGTGGTGTCTGTGGAACATAATCTGGAACAAAAGAGGCCCATAACTGCAGGCGTCCAATGTATAGATATTGCCACGATCTAGCTTCATCTGAAGCATAGTGACCTGTTGTGCGAAAAGTAGTTGTGCAAATGTACACAATCGCAACAAGTAATATACTGATAAGTAGAATTCGTCTCCACAGGGATTGGTATTAATTTTAGAGTTTAAAAAGGAATTACACTTTAGAGGAACAAGTAGCAAATAGGTTGAGTAACAAAGTTTCAGTTGAACAAAGGTTGTAAAAGTAACAAGTTAACGTTGAGTTAAAATATAGGAGAAATAAGTTGGATTGCTTTCACTATGTAAATTCCCAGAAACAAGACGCTATAACGTCACACGCTATAGCGTTAAGCGCTGTTGCAAATATTTTGTGCCTTTCAGTCACTAGCGCCAGGGTTTCACTACAAGAGGCCTATGTCTAGGTTCTAAATAGGTTCACCCCTGTATAATCAAGATCCCACAGCTTATGCTTTATAAACTATTGCAACTTCTATGTCTAGAGGAAGCAAAAATTGATTAAATGTCTTCAACCAACCTTATCATTTATATTAATCCTTGAGTTCTTTCTATGGTTCATGTCTGAATCCACAGAAGTACTTGTTTTACGTGGCCAAATATAAAACAAGTTTGGAAGAGTTATCACACAAGGATTAAAACACAAAACGTGAGAAATTATATACGAAGCATTAATGGTTCATTACAAGCTATAGCAACCCAACTTAAAGAGTTTAGCTCATGTTGAGCAACATCAAAATAACACAAATAAGACTACTTGTATTACCGTAGGTAAGAAGGAAAATACAAGTGCAAAAGATACAAGCTTGAAGTCCCCTAATCATCCACGCAAAGATGGCTCATCATCAGCCTTACACCATGAGAAAAAGTACAGAAAAATACAAAGGAAGAAAATAAAATAGCAAAAGCTTCTAAGGTGTATCAATGGAGAAGAAGAAGTGTCACACTTTTTCTCTCTACCAATACTCTCTCTCTATATCCGCTGGAAGTCCTAAGGTATGGGAAGAGAAATCAGCAACTCTAGTATATCTAGCATGAGGTACAACTCTCCTCCAAAAGTCAAGAAAGGTGATGTTTACTTTTTCACCAACTCCACTATTCCTTTACTCATGCAATGACAAGTGTCCACAAAAATCCAATAAAATCCGCACATGTCAGCAAGGTACTGTGGACACAAGATATGGAACATGGATTAATGAGCTTGGCGCCAAAATTTCACTTTTCCTTTAGATGCTCAACTGCGCTGCCTTCTTGACGTTATAGCGTTAGACGCTATAGCGCTAAACACTGCACTACTTCACAAAATACATCAAAATAATCACAAGGGCACCAAATGTGCCAATTTCATAGCAAAGCAGTGTTTAGCCCTTCCTATCCTAATATTAATAGAAATGCAATAAATACTATACTAATATTACTTGAGAACTTACTTAATTTAATGATTAGAGGTATAAATAACTCATATAAATATGAGTTATCACACCCCCAAACTTAAACCATTGCTTGTCCCCAAGTAATGACACTTGCAAAGACAAACAAACTGACACACATTTACAACACACATGCCCTGATCAACACTTCATTTTCACGCACACTCATTGAAATATATTCTCAATGGGCTAATGATTCAGATTCACACTCACACCAACACACCAATGCATTTATTCAACTTCTAAGCTTATTACTGCTCAATAGTGTGTGTGTGTGTGATCTCTTGACTCATCTCAATTCCTAGCTAGATTTGGATTTCTCTTTAGCCTTGGAAAGAATGGTCTTCTTTTGGTAAAACCAAGAACTCTTTCAAAACAATGACTAGATTAACATTTTCACACAGGAATGGGGATTTTCAGGCATGACAAAGGGTTTAACTAGGCACTTCAAGTCTATGGTCAGTGTTCCTAACTTATTGAATCTAAATACTCACGCTTATAGCCTTTGGCGCTATAGCGCTTGGACAAAGATAACAGATTTATTTACTAGTCAGTAGTCCCCTCATTACTTGCTCCTCAAAGAATTATTATTTTTTTTTTTTTTTTTTTTTTTAACATGAGGCTTTGCCTCATTGCCTTTAGGGGACACTTTAGCTTTTGTTTTGGGCAACTACTGACTTTACAACATATTTACATTAAACTTCTAAGTCACCGACCACCCTAAGACCTTTGTACCTAACCTTTATATAGCCCAACACCCCCAAACTTTTGCTTCAAAACTCTTCAAGTTTTTAGTCAAGCCTTGATCTCACCTTGGTTAACTCAGACTAGCCTAAACCTCAGATAGTCCTTGGCTAGCTAAGTTTCTTCTTAAGCACAGAGATTTACGTGTGAGAGCAATAATAAACAAAGATTTCATCTAAAAGCACGGCTCTCTTACTCACTCACACAATTATCACTACAATTAGCCCAAGGGGAACGCATTCAATGACTATACTTAAAAATGAGGCACTTGAAACAGAACATTTTTGAAAAACATTAACAAAAACATCAAAAACATTAACAACTTTAGGTCCTCCCCCCACAACAAAAGTGAGCAGTGTCCTCACTGCTCTTTAAAGAACTAGGGAGAGGCCTGAAATTAACACACCAACAAAGTAAACCAAGTCAAGCGCAAGACAGACGCTATAGCGCTTCACAATTTATTCTTGTCACAAAACAACTAAACTACTGCAGCAGAAAATTAAAATCACTTCTTAACTAGACCAGACATGGTCCTTGAACTAACACGGGTTGGTTGATGAGGATTTGCAGCCTTTTTCTTCTTTTTCTCTTCCTTCTGCCCTTCCTCATCCGCTATAGCATCAGACGCTATAGCGCTTCCACCAGGAGCTGCCTTCTCTTTTTCTGCCTTCATCTCTGCTAACTTGCTAGCAGCCTCCTTCTCCTGTTCAGACACTTCCTTTCCAGACTGTTGCGCTTCTTGCTGCACACTTTCTTCATCCTCTTCCTCAATCACAGTCAGCTTGGCTCCTGGGCTCCTTCTTGCAGATACATATGTTGGCCTTTTTGTTGCCACATGCTTCTCCTTCAGATTTCTGCTTGGAGTGCCAAATGGCACTGGGCCTTGGGCTACCTCCCTGGGAGGACTCTCAGCCATAGCCTGAGCTTCTTCTTCAGAACCTGCAATAATGTTAGTTTTTGATTGAGGGCTCCTTTGGGCTCTTTGTTTAAGCCTAGGAGACTTTGTTGCACTTGACACGATGATCTTTGGGCTTGTCTCGAGCCGCAGCGCTATAGCCTCGACGCTATAGCGCTAAAGCAGGCCTCTCAGCAGGATTTTGGGAAACAGGTTGTTGTGGTGAAACAGGTGGTGGACTTTGTTCTTTTGTGGGAATTGGGGATTGGACTGATGGTTCTGGTTGTGCTGGTTCATTTAGGTTTGGTGTTTGTTGAGCAGGTGAGGGTGACTTTTCTTTTGTTGGCTCTGGTGGAGGTATGGTTGGTTCAGATTGTGGGGTTTCAGGAATGAACTGGTCTTGGGCTTGTGGTGAGGATATTTGTGGTGAGGGTAGTCTTGTGGGGCTAGGTGTGGGATCAGCAGTCACTTCTTCATATTCTTCATTTTCTGATCCTTCCTCCTTTTCTGGGCTCTCTTCACCAGACTTCTATTCACTCTCAGAATCTTCTTCCTCCTCAGAATCATTGACTTCTTTCATCACCCTCCTTGTCTCCTCTTCATCTTCGTCACTGAGTTCTTCTAAATCCTCAGTGTTGAGGGATTCTTCACTACTCACCTTTGCTTTCTTCTTAGCAGGGCTCTTTATCTTCTTCAAGGCAGGGCTCCTGGCTCTCTTCTTGATTGGATTTGCAGCAGCCTTCTTACTCACCCTTTCTTTTGGTTGGGGTGGCTCCTTCACACCCTCATCTTCAATTAACCATTCTGGGAACACAGGGGGTTCCATTAACTCCTTGCCCCTAGATAACTTTTCCAGCACAGCCTTCTCCCATTCAAACTTAGCCTTCACAAATTTGCACAAGGCCTGCTGATTCTTTTCAAGCGATTGAGCGCTATAGCATCGACGCTATATAGCGCTAGCACTTCTTTTGTCCGGGCTTAAAAACAGCGGTATATCTCCTTGAGGAGTCCTCCTTTCATCACGAATCTCAATTTCTACCTCAAAGACTCTTGCACAACTCAAGAATTAAACATGGAAAGTAAAGATTACCGCGCGGAGTCTTTAGCTTTGCTTTTCTCAATTTCCCTTGCAATGATCTTGCCCACGTCAATGCTCTCACCTTCCAGAATAGCATCTAGCACTATCAACCTGTCCTTCTCCACATTGGTTGTGTGGGAAGTAGGCATGAGTGAATGTCTGATGAAAGTAAACCACATTGCAGCCTCATCCACGTAAATGCTTTCTTGACTTTAAACTCGATCCAAACCTCTCCCATGTAGCTTCCTCCACACATATTCTCTTCTTGACCTCCTCCATTTCATCACATCCCCACGTATCAAGCTTCTTCTCCAGGGCCTTTCCAGAATAACCCAACTTGAAGTGGTCATTGATAGCACTTGGGCTAAAATCAACCATTTCACCCCTAACCATAGAATATGTTTGGGGCTTTCCCCCTTTTGGAGGAGGAATTCCTTTGTAAAACTCTCTCACCAGAGGCACCACAAATTCCCCTCTGTGCTTGATGAATTTCTGCCACCCTAACGCTATAACAGTGGATGTGAACACGTCAGGAGCTTTTTCTGTTTTGAAACCCCTTTCTGCGATGAAGTTCATCTTCCAGTAACGCGTAGGATCGTCCTTTGGGTCTATGGCTCTTGAGGAACTGGGTTCAGCGGTTTTGGTCTTTCTCTGGGGTTTTTCAATGGAATGTTTCTTCACCATTTTGAGATTTTTGAAGAGATGAAAGGGATTTGTTAATTTGTGAACTGAAATGTGAGATCGGTTGCAGAGATTAAGGAATGAAGTTATGGAAGAATGGGGGTTAGGGAAAAAGAAAGAGATTCAACGGTTAGAAAGGGAGAAAGAGAAAGGAGTGGTTGAGTGAGAGGTTATGGGGAATTGAATGATTTGACCGTTGTTGATGGGTGGAGTGACTGAAGTGATTGGTGCAGTCACACGTGGGTGCATAGGGTGAAGCAGTTGAACTGCACAGAGCGCGCGTGCCACGTGTGATAACCGTCCCATTATTTTCAATTAAAAAGCCTATTGCTGCCACCTCTTGACGCTATAGCGTCAATATCACATTTCAGGCCTTCAAGTTTCCAAATTCCTCAACACAAAAATTTTTCCTCCTGCAAAATAAAACCAAAATAAAGAAAATGTTAATTAAGAAAACCTTGGGGTGCCTCCCAAGAGCGCTTGTTTTAAGAGTCATCAGCCTGACTTCTTCATTTGATGTTAGGGATCTTGAAGATCAATAGAGGTCTTGTCCCTCATCACAGTGTCACCGTGGTACTGTTTTACTCTCTGTCCATTCACCTTGAAAGTGGTGTTGGTTGCTTGATCATATAAATCCACTGCACCATAAGGGTAGACCTTGACTAATTTAAAAGGGCCAGACCACCTTGATTTGAGCTTGCCAGGAAACAATTTTAATCTAGAATTGAAAAGGAGCACTTGGCCTCCTTCAATCAGCTCTCTGTTCTGGATCTTCCTGTCATGCCACATCTTTGTTTTTTCTTTGTAAATGGCTGAACTCTCGTAGGCAGCATGCCTAATCTCATCAAGTTCATTTAATTGCAGTAGCCTAGCCTTACCGCCTTACTATCACACCAAAGTTGAGCTTTTTATGGCCCAATGAGCTTGTGTGTTGCACTCAATAGGAGGTGACATGCTTTCCCAAACACAAGTCCAGTATGGAGACATTCCCAGAGGTGTCTTGAAGGTCATCCCCCAGAAGCCCATAATGCATCATCCGGATGGAGGGACCAGATCCTTTCTTGAGGGTCCCACCATTTTTTCAAGCATCCTTTTGATTTCTCTATTGACAATTCACTTGCCCATTTGTTTGTGGGTGGTATGCAAAGGGCAATTTTGTGCCTCACTCCATATTTTCCCAATAGAGACTCAATCAACTTGTTACAAAAGTGAGAACCCTCATCACTGATAATTGCTCTTGGTGTACCATATCTGGTGAATATGTTCTTCTGCAGGAACTTGCTGACTGACTTGGCATCATTGTTGGGAAGGGCCACAGCTTCAACCCATTTGGAGACATAATCCACAGCCACCAGTATATACAAATTCCCATGAGAAGGAGGAAAGGGACCCATAAAATCCATGCCCCATACATCAAAGAGTTCAATCTCTAAGATGTTGGTTAAGGGCATTTCATGCTTGTTTGAAATGTTCCCAGTCCTTTGACACCTTGCACAGCTCTTTACCCATTCTTGAGCATCCTTGAATAATGTAGGCCAGTAATACCCACATTGCAGTACTTTTGCAGCTGTTCTTGTTCCTCCAAAGTGTCCACCACATGGTGAAGCATGACAATGCTCTAACACTTGAGGTTGTTCTTCCTCTGCAAGGCACCTTCTTATCACTTGGTCTTGGCACTTCTTGTAGAGAAAAGGTTCATCCCAATAATAATCTTTCACTACATGGAAAAACCTTTTCTTTGTTGATAATTCGGATCTGCGAGCACACGCTTACCAAGTTATTCACGATATCGCGAAACCACGGAGCGGTGTCTTGAGACGCTATAGCGTCTGGCGTTATAAGCGTAGCCGCTATAGCGTTACACTTTTCACACTGCTCTCACAACAACTTCTCATCCGGAAGATTTCTTTAATCTCACCCCGCTCTGCACTGCATTTTCTCCTTCAAGTCTAGACAAATGGTCAAGAACTTGGTTCTCCACCCCTTTTATCATGAATTTCCAAGTCAAATTCTTGGAGGAGGAGAACCCATCTTATTAGCCTTGGTTTTGCATCTTTCTTAGAGATCAAATACTTGATGGCTGAATGGTCTATAAAAACAATTACTTTTGTGCCAACCAAGTATGATCTAAATTTATCAAAGGCAAAAACCACAGCTAATAGCTCTTTTTCAGTAACTGTGTAATTTAACTGTGCTTCAATAAGTGTTTTACTTGCATAGTAAATGGAATGAAAGATTTTCTCATACCTTTGACCAAGCACAGCTCCCACAGCATAGTCACTTGCATCACACATGAGCTCGAATGGTTTACTCCAATCAGGAGCAACAATGATAGGTGCAGTAATCAGAGCTTTCTTTAACTTCTGGAAGGCTTCAAGGCATGCATTATCAAAATTGAATGTGGTGTCATGCTGAAGGAGTTGACATAGAGGCTTTGAGATCTTTGAGAAGTCTTTAATGAATCTCCTATAGAAACCAGCATGCCCAAGGAAGCTTCTTATACCTTTGACACTTGAGGGTGGTGGCAATTTTTCAATGACTTCAATCTTGGCCCTATCCACCTCTAAGCCTTTCTTGGAGATTCTATGCCCTAGTACAATCCCTTCTTGCACCATGAAGTGACATTTTTCCCAATTAAGCACAAGATTTGTTTCTTCACACCTTATTAGTATCTCTTCCAAGTTGTCCAAACACTTCTGAAAGCTATCCCCAAATACAGAGAAGTCATCCATAAAAACCTCCATAGATTTTTCAATGAAGTCAGAGAATATGGACATCATACATCTCTGGAAGGTTGCAGGGGCATTACACAGTCCAAAGGGCATTCTTCTAAAAGCAAATGTGCCATAAGGACATGTGAATGTGGTCTTTTGCTGGTCTTCAGGAACTATTGCTATTTGGTTATAGCCAGAGTAGCCATCAAGAAAGCAGTAATAGTCCTTACCAGCAAGTCTGTCCAACATTTGGTCAATAAAGGGGAGAGGGAAATGGTCTTTCTTTGTGGCCTTGTTCAATTTCCTGTAGTCCATGCAAATCCTCCAACCAGTCACTGTTCTTGTGGGAATCAACTCATTTTTGTCATTTGTGATCACAGTGACACCACCCTTTTTGGGAACACACTGCACAGGGCTAACCCATGCACTGTCAGAAATAGGATACACAATCCCTGCATCCAACCACTTGAGGATTTCCTTCTTCACCACTTCCTTCATTATGGGATTAAGCCTTCTTTGACCTTCAATGCTATGTTTAGCATTTTCCTCTAACACAATCCTGTGCATGCAGATTGTAGGACTTATCCCATGTATATCAGACATTTGCCAACCTATTGCCTTCTTGTGCCTTGTCAGAGTTGAAATGAGCTCCACCTATTGGTTTTTATCCAAACTAGCAGAGATAATGACAGGCAGAGTCTCATTCTCCCCCAGATATGCATACTTCAGGTGCTTGGGTAATTCTTTCAACTCTAGATCAGGTGGTTGAATAATAGAAGGAACACTCTTCTTGAGGTTTGAATTTTCTTGCTCTAGTGACTCATATCTCCTAGCCCAAACCTCATTCACACAAATTGCTTGCCTTCTTGAAATTCTTCTTCTTTCAACAATTCATGTTCCTCAAGATTGTTTAGCACCTTTCCAAGTGGTTGTTAGTTTTTGAAAATGTTTTGAACCACTTGGTCAAGAGAAACCACAAAGGAACACTCTTCATATTGACATCCGGAAGTTTTAATGCATTGAACATTGATCTTCACTTCTTGATCATTAACCCTCATTGTCAATTCTCCTTTTTGTACATCTATGAGTGTCTTCCTGTAGCCAAAAAGGGTCTACCTAAAATGATAGGTACCTCTCGCATCTCGCTTCAAAATCTAGAATAACAAAGTCAACAGAAAAACAAATTTATCTACCTTAATTAAAACATCCTCCAAAGATTCCCTCGGGATAGGCAAGTGACCTATCACCTAACCGAGGCTTACGAGCAGAGCCCGGCGCCTCCTATACCCAATTGTGTGTAAATGGACTTAGGCATTAAGTTAATACTTGCCCCTAAGTCACATAAAGCACGACTGAATAAAAATTTCCAATGGAACAGGTATTGTGAAGCTACCAGGGTCCTTTAATTTTCTGGGAGTTTATTTTGCATCAACATGCGCATTCCCGATCATTGCCACGATTTCAAATTCTCCCAACCTTCTTTTCTTTGTCAAAACATCTTTCATAAATTTGGCATAGTTGGGCATTTGTTGTAATGCCTCAACTAGAGGAACATTAATGTGCAATTGTTTTAACACCTCAAGAAATTTATTAAATTGTTTGTCCTCATGTGCCTTTTTAACCTTTGAGGGTAAGGGGGGAGCAGATATTCGAGCACCAATTTAGGTTCAGTGTTCTGTTTGCATTTGACGCTATAGCGTCAAAAGCTATAAGCGTCTGGAAAATTCTTTTCATTTCCAAAGAACACTTGACTCTAAATTCTTGGGTGCAGTAGTTACCTCTTTACCACTTCTGGTGGTTATTGCTTTCACATGCTCCTTGCCTGGTGCATGAGATGGAGAAGGTTCAGTAGTAGAAGGAAGTCCACCATTCTGCCTTTGTGTGAGAGCAGATGCAATCTGTCCCACTTGATTCTCCAGAGTCTTGATTGATGCTTCATGAGTCTGCATTGTTGTTTTACAATCACTGATGAATGACCTTAGCAGAGACTCCATTGAATTGTCCATAGGAGGAGCAGGAGCATTCTGTCTAGGAGGTTGTTGTTGTTGTTGTCTTGGGAATCCAGGGGGAATAGCAGGAGCATTTGTGCTTGTGTTAGCATTATTTCCTCCCCACACCGGTTAGGATGATTCCTCCAACCAGGGTTGTATGTGTTAGAATAAGGGTTGTTGTCCTTGTTGTATCCCACATAGTTAACAGAAGCAGGGCTTGTTGTACATTCTTCATACAGATGAGCCCCTCCACAATATACACAACTGGCTTCTCCAGTGGAGCTTGTTCAATAGGCTGCTGCGATGACGCTTTTTCAGTATTTATAGCATCGATGCTATAAGCGTTGGCGTGTTCACTCCTTTATCATATTAGTCAGAGTAGCCACTTGGGCTGAGAGAGCAGAAACCTCACTCACTTCATGAACCCCAGCTACTTTCCTTGTAGAATTTAACCTTTCAGTAGGCCATGAAGAGTTGTTAATGGCAATGCGCTCTATAAGCTCACAAGCATCATTATATGATGAGTTCAGAATTACACCTCCAGATGAGGCATCCAACATGGACCTAGTAGGTGCCTCTAGCCCATTATAAAAAGTCTCCATTTGAATTACAATAGGAATTCCATGATGTGGACACTTCCTAAGCAACTCCTTCCACCTTTCCCAAGCCTCATGTAATGATTCACCTCTCTTTTGCTTGAAGGATGTGATGTCATTCCTCATCCTTGCATTTTTGTTTGGTGGGAAATACTTCTCCGTAAATTTCTTTGTCATGTCTTCCCAAGTAGTGATAGAATTAGACTCAAGGAATTCAACCAAGCTTTTGCTCTGTCTTTTAAAGAATAAGGAAACAGTTTGACTGAATGCATCCTCACTCACCCACAGGATAATGAAATTACTCAGATACTTCAAGGAAATTTCTCGGATGAGCAAAAGGATCTTCTTGAGAAGAACCTCCAAATTGTCCAGTTGTTTGGAGCATTTGGAACATCATAGGCTTGAACTCGAAATGAGTAGCAGTCACAACAGGCCTAGTGATACTTGTTTCCATGGAATGTGGATCAAACACAACATAATCTCTCATTGGCTGTCTCTCGTCATTCACCATTTGATCGTGTCCTTGATTAATGAATGCATCTGCATCACCGGTATTCATTATCAACTTCGATATGGGTAAAAGGACCTTGCCTTCCACCTCTTGGACCTCTTCCTCCAATTTATGAGGGAGTTCTTCCCCCAAGTGTGCCTCTACCAGTATGATGAGAGTGATCAGACATAGTTAGTCTGATTTGTTGTAACCTTTGTTGGCGTCTTAACCTTCTGAATCTTCTCTGCGTTCAGGGATCAAACTCAAAAGTGGGTGGTTCGATGCGGGCATACGCTATAGCATCGACGCTATAGCACTTCCCGTAACACAACACAGAAAAATTGCCAAGGTAAAACCTCCTAAGGATGTAATAATTTCTTAAACAATAAAAATTAAATGCAATCCCCGGCAACGGCGCCAAAAACTTGTTGTGCGAAAAGTAGTTGTGCAAGTGTACACAATCGCAACAAGTAATATACTGATAAGTAGAATTCGTCTCCACAGGGATTGGTATTAATTTTAGAGTTTAAAAAGGAATTACACTTTAGAGGAACAAGTAGCAAATAGGTTGAGTAGCAAAGTTTCAGTTGAACAAAGGTTGTAAAAGTAACAAGTTAACGTTGAGTTAAAATATAGGAGAAATAAGTTGGATTGCTTTCACTATGTAAATTCCCAGAAACAAGACGCTATAACGTCACACGCTATAGCGTTAAGCGCTGTTGCAAATATTTTGTGCCTTTCAGTCACTAGCGCCAGGGTTTCACTACAAGAGGCCTATGTCTAGGTTCTAAATAGGTTCACCCCTGTATAATCAAGATCCCACAGCTTATGCTTTATAAACTATTGCAACTTCTATGTTTAGAGGAAGCAAAAATTGATTAAATGTCTTCAACCAACCTTATCATTTATATTAATCCTTGAGTTCTTTCTATGGTTCATGTCCAATCCACGTAAGTACTTGTTTTACGTGGCCAAATATAAAACAAGTTTGGAAGAGTTATCACACAAGGATTAAAACACAAAACGTGAGAAATTATATACGAAGCATTAATGGTTCATTACAAGCTATAGCAACCCAACTCAAAGAGTTTAGCTCATGTTGAGCAACATCAAAATAACACAAATAAGACTACTTGTATTACCGTAGGTAAGAAGGAAAATACAAGTGCAAAAGATACAAGCTTGAAGTCCCCTAATCATCCACGCAAAGATGGCTCATCATCACCCTTTACACCATGAGAAAAAGTACGAGAAAAATACAAAGGAAGAAAATAAAATAGCAAAAGCTTCTAAGGTGTATCAATGGAGAAGAAGAAGTGTCACACTTTTTCTCTCTACCAATACTCTCTCTCTATATCCGCTGGAAGTCCTAAGGTATGGGAAGAGAAATCAGCAACTCTAGTATATCTAGCATGAGGTACAACTCTCCTCCAAAAGTCAAGAAAGGTGATGTTTACTTTTTCACCAACTCCACTATTCCTTTACTCATGCAATGACAAGTGTCCACAAAAATCCAATAAAATCCGCACATGTCGCCAAAGGTATCGTGGGACACAAGATATGGAACATGGATTAATGAGCTTGGCGCCAAAATTTCACTTTTCCTTTAGATGCTCAACTGCGCTGCCTTCTTGACGTTATAGCGTTAGACGCTATAGCGCTAAACACTGCACTACTTCACAAAATACATCAAAATAATCACAAGGGCACCAAATGTGCCAATTTCATAGCAAAGCAGTGTTTAGCCCTTCCTATCCTAATATTAATAGAAATGCAATAAATACTATACTAATATTACTTGAGAACTTACTTAATTTTCTATGTTGGTGATTGTCTTTAAGCCTTCCTTGTTATTCTTTCTTTCAGAGCTTCAAAGTTGATGTTGTCTTTAAGCCTGCATAAAATGTGGTGTGGACTCTCGAAATGGACACCATTTTCTATGTTGGTGATTGTGCCCTGATGGTGAAGGGCAGTGAGTGCAGAATCACGAAAATATTGTGTATTCAGAGTATCCATGAGAGTGTTGTGTGTGAAAGAAGTGAAATGGTAATGGTCTATTTATAGGGGAAAAATGAACCGTTTAAATTGGTCGGCAAAATCTGGACCGTTTAAAGTGTCGGCAAAATCTAGATCGTTCAAAAGTGGTCGGCAATATCTAGACCGTCAATTAGTAATCCGAGTAAAAAATGTTTTTATTAGTTTAAGAAAAATGACTTTTTAACTACGTTCTGGTCAGTTTTTACCATGCGTAATTTTTTTTTTAATTTTTTTAAAAATTATGACCTTGTAGACAAAGTATAATACTACGATGTTGAGGTTAAAAAGACGAGTTGCAAAATTATTTACGAGCTGCAATTGTACACCAAAGTGGCATAAAAAACATGTTTTTTAGTGTAAAAAATGACTTTTTAATTATGTTTTGGTCAGTTTTTACCATGCGTCAATTTTTTTAAAAAATTATAACGTTGTAGACAAATTATAATACTAAGTTGTTGAGGTTAAAAATACAAGTTTTAAAATATTCTAAGACTATTAACATGTACAAAAAAACACCAACTAATAATGTAAAATTATATATAATCCAAGAATACACAATCATGTAATGTCTACATAATCAAGTGGTGTCTGTGGAACATAATCTGGAACAAAAGAGGCCCATAACTGCAGGCGTCCAATGTATAGATATTGCCACGATCTAGCTTCATCTGAAGCATAGTGACCCCGAGAAGGATGAGCAGGAGGCATAATTGGGCTAATGCGGTTCAACTTAACTTGGATCCAATGATTCTTTTGGATGAACCTAACACAAATCAGCTAGTTCTGACTGGAAACACAATCTCCCCTCAATATGAAGAATGTCCAGTTTTCATGAGGTGTCAACATAACCAATGGTCTTTGATATCTAGTAGCTATGAGATGTCCCGTGTCAGGCATAGTCATCCACTTCTCAATAGGTTCTTCCTCTTGGTTTGGGATAGGAACCATGGATGTAGTGCCTCTGAATACATAATCATCAAGACCTCTCTTCCAAACACATCTCTCCTCAAGGAGCATGTCATTCCATTGCCTCCAAATCTCCTCTATTGTATAGCTTAAGTCACCTCCATGTGATGCTTCTTTCACCCGCTCCTCATCCATTGCCTCCAAACTCAGTCTCTTCCAATGAGAGTCGGTCATATCCAATGATATTGGAAGGCCTTGCATGTACAAAAAATCAAGCTCACAAGAACAAGGTAATCCATGAGTAACTCTAATCACTCAACCAACACACTTCCCCTTATCCGTGTCGACACCATCCATCATGTTATCAAACTCACCAGCAATATGATTTAATGTCTCGAGAGACACCAATCAGTGTAGATTCTTGTAGAATGGAATTTTGTGTTGGGCATCTATACGGTTGATTCTCTTTTGAAAAGAATCCACAATTTTATTAATCTATGCATTGACTCCCAGCTTCTGCATAAATCACCACCACTAGAACCCAGTGACCTCTTCAATGCCCAATGGGCAGCCTCAACCCTATGACACATAATGATAAAATTAAAACAAAAAACGAAAAACATGGGCATAAGCTTTAAACACATAAGAAAATATTAGCGTACCTATTAGTCGTGGTATTTCCATGGTGTCTCACTTTATCCGTCAACGGCCCACAAAATCTTTTCTTGTGAGGATACAACCATTGCTTGTTCACATATGCCATAAGCTGGGGAATATCAGTAGACGATTGCTCGAAGTCATGCAAAGCCTCATTACACTCAAAATCAAATATAGCATCAACTACATGATGCCAAAGTGTCATCAGTGACTCCACTCTATCTCCCTTCGCCAGCTTCTTAATGTGAGCATTCACATTTTTGTTAATACCGACAAAGCAAATTTATTGCCTCCGGAAACACAACCTTGATAGCATACATCAATGCCTCCTCACAATCAGTCAGGATAACCTGATAAATATCCAGACCTTCAAATAAGAAATGGAAAAAAGAAAAAACAGTAATGTAATGCCAAAAAAGAAACTCAGTTAGGATTGGATTGCCTGAGGAAGTTCGATATCACACACCATCAAATCTCTTAGGCTCTGAAGCACCCACGTGTAGTCATCATATCGCTCATGAGATAGATATGCAAGCGCAATAGAAAATGTCAACTCAGTGGAAGTGACACCAACAATCTCCAGTAGAGGCAATGCATACTTGTTGGTCTTAAAAGTACAGTCCATAATCAAAACACTCGGAAACATCCTCAATAACTTGATACTATTAGGATGTGACCACATGATCTCCTCAACAATATCAGTACCTTTAAGTCGTCTCGTCCAACACAAATAATGATTCGCCTGAATAAGTGTCATAAGCTGATGCATCTCAGTCATACTACCTCTCTTTGCCTTCCAGATACTGTTGCGGGTTCTATATAGCTGACCAATGTTACTCAAGTTGTTTTTAAATCTGATCTTTAACGCATCAAGACTTTTTTGTGCTTTCACTCCCAAAGACAGATGCTCGTCAACAACTGACCGCTCATCCTTACTAAACTTACCAAATATAGCTGCTCCAAAAATAGTCTTATGAGGCTCATGATTGTGAATCCCATACACCACTCTCACCTTCCAATTGAAACTTACAGCCACGTCTTTTTGATGTCTTGTGTCTACCAGCAGAACACCCAACCTCTACTCGACTGTATGTGCCAGTTCTGTCACAGCCATAAACCACCTTGTTCTTTTTCCCTTTTCCATTCTCCGTGGTCTCGGATCGAACAATAACCACAATGACTCCGTTGGCTTTCCCGGTATCTCTAGCCCAACGTGTCATTGCATCTCGAGTGGTAAATATCTGAGATGTCGTAAACGCAGCGGTTAAATCCATAATAACCATCTATTAAAAACAAATAGAAATGTTAGATAAAAAAGCAAAAAAAAACCGGAAATACCTTTTCTAAAGGTAAATTCGGTTCACATTTTTTGAACCGGATTTACAGTTAAAAATGGTATTTCCGGGAAAATTTTAAAAAGAATTTCGGATTTACCTTAGACAGAGATAAATTCGGTTCACAAAAATTGAACCGGAATCAGGGGATCTTGTGCCAAATCCGGAAAAAACGCAACAAAATTTCCAGAATTACCTTTTTTTGAGGTAAATTCGGGAATCTGGAGTTGTGGTGGGGTCTGAGGCATTTTTTTGGGAAATGAGAGGGGCATTTTTGGGTATTTGGTATTTATGGGGGTGGGAGAGATAGGGGGGGGGGTCCGAAAAAAAAAAACCTGATCCTTTTAGATATTCTCTAGGACAAAGCTAAATACTTTAATGTAATATACCATTTTCAAATAAAAATGCTAGTGATTTTTGCAATTTGTGTTGTCTTAGTAAAACTCATAGCTAGTTTACCTTCCCATGCTTCCACTAATATTCTTAATGCACCTTTTGAGTTGGTTTTCACTGAACTGTGAGGGCCTACAGCTCTGGTCTCCTCCTTAGGTCACTACTACTATATGGCCTTTGTTGATTCTTTCTCACGATTTACATGGTTGTACTTACTTAAGAAAAACTCGGAGTGAGAATAGTTCGTACAGTTACTAGTTTGATTACATGAGAGAAGGTCTCCTTGTAATCAGCTCCATACCTCTGATGAAAACCTTTGGCGACTAAGCAAGTCTTATACTTGTTGAGAGTGTCATCCGGATTTTTCTTGATCCTAAATACCCATTTGCATCCAATTGGGGTTCTATTGGGTGGTGAGGAGACTAATGAACAGGTGTTGTTTCGTTGGAGAGCATCATATTAATCCTTCATTGGGTCTGATTTTCTCCCAGCTCTAGTTCCTTTCAAAACCGTAAAAGGAGATTCGATATAAACTTTTCCTCCATTGGGGTGTTTGATGTTCTGGGTGACATTCTCCTCAATTGTTTCCCTTTTCGGATTTCTCCCAAGCTTGAGGGAGCTATCTCCAAAGAGGATGGGTTAATTATCCTACCATCAGGGTTAAAAAATTTCATAAAATTATTTCAACATTTACATTATTGTTAACGTAAAAAACCATTTATATTTTTGCTAGTACTAGTATGTATCACCCGTGCGCTGCACGGGTGTACATATCATATGGACTTATATTGTAGTAATTTTGTAAAAGAAATACAAATTATATCTTGGTAATAAGTTGACAAAATTATATGTAAATGAACATTTTTGTAGTGTATAGCATTATTTCAACGAAAAGAGAAATTGCAATTTGTATGAACATATATATATCAAATTAATGCGATGCTCAAGGGAGAAATTTTATTTTGCACCACAACAGTGCAACTACAACATTGTTTGTTTCTCCAGCTAAGATGAACTCCTTAATTAACCTAACATATTCTCCGAATAATGTGACGGTAAAACGATAACTGCGTATTAATTAGAAACATACATGACCATTAGGTAAACTCATCCAAATCGAAAGGTACCACACAATGTATTAAATATTGTAAGAAAATTCTAACCCTAGGTTCTCCAAATCAATCTTCATGAAGATTTGCTTGATGGTTTGGGAACTCATACTCTGCCTGCACTCTAATCAGGATACAGACAATATCTACGAATACGGAAATTTAAAGATCACAATTTAATGCCAAACACAAAAAACATCATCAAAATATTAAATTAATTAGGAGAGAAACCATACCAACTAAGTAATCTTGGTTAAACCCAACTCAAAGCAATCAGCTGGTGGGGTGAAGATAAAATTGGGATCCGGGATCAAGTGGCTACGGGCAGCAGGGCGTATAATGGTCTTCATGTTGAGTTTCAACCTGTAATTGTGCCTTGTGGCACGAAACTTCCTCTCATTCAGTGCTACCACGTATTTTGATATGAGGTACATGACCTTCGTGAAGGTTCTTATCGTGATAGTAGATGTGCAACCTGTCAATATGGCCTTGTATCTTCGTTCCCTGTTATTTCAAGCAGACGACTTAAATGGTCATACACATAAAATATGGGCCTGTTTGGATAAACAGATTAATTAAGCGCTTATGCAAAAGTTGTTTTCATAATAAAATATAAAAAAAAATGTTAAAACTGTTTTTCTATAAGCTATCCTGAGAAGCTTATGGAAATTAACTGTAAACAGCTTATGAACATGACATAAGTTGTTTTCATACGCTCTCCCAAACAGTATCCCAAGTACTTATGCCAGTAGATAAGTCCAAATAAGCAGATCCAAACCGACCCTATATATAAAATCAAAATAAAAGTGGGTCGATTTTAAAAAAAAAAGATATAATTGCCCATTTGTCAAAAAAGTATTCATCATCCATCCATACACGTTGTTCATTCCTCCTAAAACCCTATCAATTTCGATTTGATGAAGTGAATAAATTACTTAAATCCCAATTAGTTTTAATAAAGTGTTGATAAAAAGCTTTGTAATAACATATGGATGTAATTCTTCGTTGTTGCCTCGTGGGTGAAAAAAGCTGCATATTAAAGTTTGTTTTTGATCAAATGAAACAACAGTTTTCTTGCATGTTTAATATGTTGCCTCTATATGGTTTAAGAGACCAGCTTAGTCCTACTGCAACCAAATATTATCAAGTAAAGGAACAAAACCTAATTAAGGCCTTGATGCAAAGTTGTCGTCTACTTTGGTGACCAATTTAGGTGACTCATCTAATTGACCCTTAGATATAATAAGGCGTTTAGAAAGATGTATAAAAAATATGAAGTTAACGATGTAATGATTAAGGTTATGGCAATAAAAACTGATCATATTAAACAAAGTTCTATTTTTAAGTTTGCTATATAAAATCAAAATAAAAGTGGGTCGAATTTTTAAAAAAGATATAATCGCCCATTTTAGTATTACACGTTGTTCATCCCTCCTAAAACCCTATCAATTTCGATTTGATGAAGTGAATCAATCACTTAAATCCCAATTAGTTTTCATAAAGCGTTGATAAAAAGCTTTGTAATAACATATGGATGTAATTCTTCGTTGTTGCCTCATGGGTGAAAAAAGCTGCATATTAAAGTTTGTTTTTGATCAATTGAAACAACAGTTTCCTTGCAAATTTTATGTTGCCTCTATATGCTTTAAGAGACCAGCTTAGTCCTACTGCAACCAAATATTATCAAGTAAAGGAATAAACCAAATTAGAAGAAATTTAAGTAAACATACATTATATTAGAAATGTCTGATTAAGTGTTATTGTACTTTTTATCCAAATATTGATTTCTCTCTATGATACGCTTTTGGCAGAACGTAGAGGGCTAATCATTAGCTACGAAGACAACCTCAAGCGCAATAGGTGAGTTGCCACCGTACGAAGGATACACGAACCACCGTCGAAGCAACTTGACCATGACAAAGGATGACTCTGTGCCTGCCTGGTTCGACATTGGCTAATGGTTGAGCATTTTTGGGGAGAGGAACGACAACTTTGGAGGAGGAGGCCATTTTCCTCTTATGTGCTTTTTTCTGAATTAATAGTATTGAGATATATTGCTTTTTAGGGTTGACATGCAATATGTGTAGAACAAGAATCCTAATCCTAGCTATATATAGTTGCATGTGGTAGCTTCATAGTCTTTTCTGAATTGCCACAAATATAGTGATCTTCTCTATTAATCCCCAATATTAGACAATCGAAATTTGCTTATTACTATTAAATGTGGACCTTCTAATTGTCAGTATCCCTATGATTGAGCTGCTGATCAATTCCTATTAATTCATGTGATTTGACTATTCAACTGTTAATCCCATTTGATTTAAAGGTCTTATTAAAACCAATTAGAATTCAAATGATTCGGTCAACTCATATATTAGTGTTAGTTTCATATTGTGATCCTACTAATTTTAAAAAATATTTTTTCATTTAAAATTATCAAAGCCTGATATGCCCTATTAATTGCTTAATTATCATTTGGCAAATAATTAAATTTTACTTAATTATCTTTTAATTTTGAATTGAAGTGATAAAATTCTTGATTATTCACAGCAACAGATTTGTATATCAGTGATGATTATTTGTGACAAAAAGATCTCAATGAATTGAGGTAGTACCATATCTCCTAATTAATAGGATCCAAACAATCAATTTCAACATTGAAATGAATTAACTATCGGTTTATGTAAAATTATTTATCAGAATTGAAATGAATTAAATAACTATTAATTAGTTGGGCCGAAAATTAGTTGTCAAATAATTCTTAATAACAATTGAAACCTAATTAATGCCATCTTAAAAATCTTTTATGAAATTTTAAAACTTGTCTCACAGCAATTCATAGGGCTGCCGAAATTTGTGAAGAGTAAGACGGTTAATTATGTTAGGCGCAATATTTTATCAGCAAAAACGTTGCGGCCTAGTGGTAGCATGCTACTTTATTCACTGATCAATGCAGGGTTCAATTCCCAACTTTTATATTTTTAACTAATAAAAGATTTATCCTACGTATAAGCTGACGTGGAAGACGCTAAAGAATGCATGTATGACGTGGAATTACGTGGCAGCTGAGGTATTTTCCATGAATTGTTGACGTGGACGCCTATGTGTTAGATTCATGGTTACTTATGATACTAGTATGTATGACCCGTGCGCTGCACGGGTATACATGTTCTTGTAATACACGTAATTTTAAATGATTTTATTTTTAACGTATTTTTCCATAGATATATATATATATATATATATATATATATATATATATATATATATATATATATATATATATATATATATATATATATATATATATATATTTTCTAAATTCTTATGATTATGGAGTTCTAATTTTTTTTAAAAAAATAAATACACATTTGTAGGTGACTAATTAGAATTCAAATAATCTCAAAAAAAAAATTAGAATTCAAATTCTTGTAAAGAGAAATTATAATCCAAATTGCAAACTTTTAATTCAGTAATTATTTAATAAGAATCCAATTTTAAAATTCAAAATATAAACAAAATTCGTTAGAAATTGACTAAAGATAAAATCACGCATATTGAATAAATTTAATTATTATTTTGATGTATAAAAACTATGTGACATATCCCCTGTTGTCCAACTCAATTTGAAATTTGGAAAACTTTATGTTGTTCTTGTAAAACTCTTTCTTCACAGCTCTGAAGCCCGGATATGAGATACGATACGGGGATACAATACGACACGATACGTGGATACGGGAAAATTTAGAAAATCAAGATACGATACGGCAGTGATACTTTAGTAAAAAATTAAATTAAAATTTAAAAATATAAAACATAAAGATACTTTTGATCAAAATAAGTAAGCATAATCTCCCCTCCCGGCAAAAACTCTGTTGGGTGGGGAGAACCACACGGGCCGACAAAGCCGGTACTCGTGGTCATCCAGGTTCCCCGGCGTAGATTAGTCATCGGCAAAGCCGGTGGAAATTGCGCACCAAAAACATGATAAGCCAAAAAAAGTTAGTAAGCATAGTTAAATGTCTTTTCTCCACCCATTTTAAAATATATTCTTCCTCCCACATCTTTGTCTCTAATTTACCATATCATTCATCTTTCCTAGACAAAAGACGAAGATTAGTATGCACATAAACCAAAATTTGTGCCCTTTTTGGGTCCATTTTTTTCTCTTCAAAGAAAGGATACAAGAGTAAGTATCTTATCATTTTTTGATTTAAAAATAAATAAAAATTGTAGGATACTCCCACCAGAATACGTATCCTGTAAGTATCCAGTAAGTATCCGGTAAGTATCTGGTCTCTTTTTATTTAAAAATAAACATAAAAATTCTAGGATACTCTCAGGATACGTATCCAGAAGTATCTGACACGTATTGGTATCGGATACGTATCGGATACAGGTACGTGACCTATTTTGGAGTATCGGGGATTCATAGCTTCACAGCAATATCCCAGCAATATCTGTCAAGAGAGTAGTTTGCATCATGTATCAACATTTCTTCACAATGTATAATAATAAATAATATTTGTCAAACTATCTCACCTACTAAATAGTTCCCGTTGAATATGGATTTGAAGCACTCCTCATGTACAGTGAAGCTGTATAGGGGATACAGTATCGCTTCCTATGTACTCGTGCCTCGCCGCACAGTATTGACCAATGTTAAGTGCGACAACAAATTTTGTGATACAATAGACGGACCCTTGCTGAATATCCTTATCATGCTTGTAGATATACATCTTAACCATGTGACCTTGGATCTTAGTCCCATGTGTAACACCCCGAAATAATTTAATTAATTATTTAATTAAGTTATTAGAGGTTTACAATAATTATTTAAATAAATTAATTGACTAGGAGTTATTTTATTTCAGGGGGTGCTTGAAAACAATTAGGGGTGCAATTAGGGCCCATTGGGGTGAGTGCCCCAAAACCCAACTAGTAAAACAATAGGGAAACCCTCAGGTGAAACAAAAAGGAATTTCAAAAACAATTAGAAAGGAGAGAAAGAAGGGAGAGACGCGACGGCTGGCTGGGGAAGAAAAGAAGGGTTTGGCGTGAGTTCTGGGAAGAAGATCAAGGCTTGGAGTGTTGGTGATTTTGGTGAATTCGCAAGGTGTGACCTTCCTCTTCAATTAACAAGTAAGGGGACTCTCTTTCCATAGCCAATAGTTCATAAAACTTGGAACCATAGGAATTGAGTGTTAGGAGATGCTTGATTGAATTCTTATATGCTAAATTGATTGATTTGGTGATGAATGTAATGAATATATAATTGAATTGAGTTTTTATGTGATAATTGAATTGATAAGGTTATCTTGAGTGGTGTTGGCATGTTAATAGTATGACCTTGAATGAAAACAATAGGGAGAATTGAGAATGGTGGTTAGGTGTTTGATGTTATGCTTGAGTGAATTTTTGGCAATGTTACTTGTGTATATGAATGGTGCTCTTACTTGGTTGTTGAGGATATTGATGATTGTTAGTATATCAAGGTTGTTGTACTCAATTTAATCTAGTAAAATACGTGGGTGATGGTGAGTGATAGGTGTTGGATTGTGGTTTGAACAAGGAATAATAAATACATGGCGCTTAGGAGAGTTTTAGGATTGGTGTGTGGGTGAACCTTGCTAGGGGCGCCAAATTGCAGGGAATTTGGCGGCTGGCTATTGTGGTGTGGCTGGTAGGTGGGTTGCTGGGTGGGAATAGGGTTAAGGGCGCCAATCTGTAAGGAAATTGGCGCCTGGGTGTGGAGTTTGGCTAGAACAGAATTCTGGGTGTGGGAGTGAATAGTGTCCAGGGCGCCAAATTGCAGTAAATTGGCGCCTAGATGTGCAGCATGTGCTGTGGAGTTGGCATGGGCAGGGAACAGTGGTAGGGGCGCCAAATGGCAGGGGATTTGGCGCCTGGAGTTTGTGCAGGGTGATGTGCAGGGGGGGCGCCATTTGGCTGGAGATTTGGCGCTGATGTCCGTGTGTTCTTTGCTGGGTGGGCGTCAGCGGGAAGGGCGCCATTTCCACAGAAATCGGGCGCTGGTGCAATCGCTTGTGCAGGGAAATGCTGGGTTGCGCGTGAATGCGTGCAAGGGCGCCATTTTGCTGCCCAGTGCGCTGGTGGCGCTGTGTCTCAGCGCCGTCTCGGGTGGGCGTGAATAGCAGTGTATGGGGCGCCATTTGGCTGCCCTGTGCGCCTGTTTTGGCGCCTAGGTGGGCAAGGGGCGTGGGTTCAAATTGACCCTAGGTGCTAAATTAATTTCTATGGTGCCAAAATAGTCCCTAGGTGTCAAAATGGCCAAAATAGTCCCTATATGTCAAAATGGTCAAAATAGTCCCTAGGTGCTAAATTAATTTTTATGGTGCCAAAATAGTCCCCATATGTCAAATGGTCCTTGGGTGTTGTCACTTGGTCCTTAGGTGGTGTGTTTGGTCCTAGGTGTCCTTTTAGTCTGTGTGGTGTTGCATTTGGCCACTGTGGGCTGTCTTAGATGGTGACGGGTATTAATGGTGAATACATGTGGGGTGATTGAGGGTCTATGACCTCTCTTGGTGATTGGTGTGTAAATAAAATTAATGGTGATTATTCTATGTATGATTTTTGGTGTTGTTTTGGTGTGGTGATGCATAGTCATGGTGTTGCATGTTCATGTGCATTGTTTTTGGTGAATAGGCCTCGGCCTCATGAAAATATTTTGGTGAATGCCCTATGGGCCTTTTTGGTGATTGGTGAATGCCCTCTGGGCCTTTTGGTGATGGATCCACATGCATATGCCCTTGGCGTTGGGCTGCATATCATGCACTTGCATACATTTTCTGGTGGCTGTCTGGGTGTGTATAACTATTGGTGGAATTGTTTGGATTGTACGGTTTTGGTGTGATAACGCTTGTCTTATTGAGTTGCTTGTTTTATTTACTATTACCTATGAAATGAGACTCACCCTTCTGCTTGGAATGTTGCTCTTATGTGGCAACGCTGCAGGTGACAGTGACTGAAGGTGACGTGAGTACCTTCTGCTAGTATTGGTCGAGTCAGCTCTGATATGTAGCACCGGGGAGGGATAGCTAGACTTTGTCGTTTATGTTATGATTTAACTTTTATTTGGATAATTGTATTTCTGTACTTCAGTTGTTATTTCCGCTGCTACGGTATTTATCCCCGTACGGATTTATGGTGCTATGTATTACTTTTTGGAGTTATTATATTTTGGAGTTTGAATGTGGCTGTGAAAATGTGGCACCTCAAGTGGTCACACTAAAATTTTTCGTAGACTCTGATTTTCGAATTTATTTAAATAATAGACTAGATAGAAGAGGGTGTTACACCATGCGTCAAAACAAACGATTCTAGTCAGCAGTAGTTTGTTTTTCTCATTCATAAAGCCTTACTTTCCACGTCGTAAGAGTTGATTAAATGCCCATCATGCAAACATCTTCGTCCAAACTGATCAGATGATCTAATTAAACAATTTCAAATTCAAAAATTAAATTTGTAACATACTACATTAATTAACATCCAAAAATAACACACGAATGCACAGACAATAAAATATGTTTGCAAGGTCAAAGTTGAGACTCAGTTCATGTTTGCAAGGTCAAAGAATATACCTCATATGGGATTGCTTTCTAGATCAGTTCATGTATATATGTTATAATAATACACACACACACACACACACACACACACACACACACACACACACACACACACACACACACACACGTGTGTGTGTATATATATATATATATATATATATTATATTGGTACATATTTCGGTTACAATTCAACTTTAATACAAAGGTAGCATTTACTTTTTCATTAATTACGATTCAAGTCAATTAAATATAAATATTTTGATTGTTAAGAGAATTAAATTCAGTTTTATTCGGTTAAGAGAATCACGACTGTTAATTACAGTAGCCGCAAGTTTGGAAAATCATGGCCTTTGATTCTTTTTCCAACATTTAATGTTTTAATTTTCGTCCATTGGATCAATGGAAATGTGGGAGAGACCATTATGAGACATGGTTGACTATTGTGGTAAGAGCTGATGTGTCGCCTATAAGGATAAATAGATAATAAGACAAAAAAACTTACGGCGAGTGAGTTAACTACATCGGAAAAAGTATAATTAAGTTTTAAATTCTTTTCCAATAAAATGGACAAACTCATGATTATAATTAATTTGAATCTGAAACAACAAAATGTGAGTGAATTAACTACATCGGAAAAAGTAACTAATTACCGATCATATCAAAATGCTAGTCCTAATATGTCATGATTAGAATTAATCAGATCTTATTGATAATAAATGAAGTGAATAAAACACATATATAAGAGAGTAGAAGAATTGCATAAAAGATACCCAAATGATGCAAGAAGAATACCAAAAACAATAAATCAAGAAGAAATGGCCAAAACCCTTCTGCCCCTTAAGCAACAACAACAACACTTGCTGTAAGCGATCTAAAAAAGTTGATATATAGCACCACTTATTTACCTGTAACCAAAACAAATCCAAAAAATAACAAATGAGAGAAAATTATAAATGACATTCTTCATAAACTTCCTTCAACAAAAGAAAAAAAACACATTGAAAAGGTTTAATAGATAAGTAGATGAAGAAACATTAGTTATCTCATTGGACATTTCAACTAGCTTAGTTTCTATTTACTAAATACACAAATCACTACAATAAGACAAAGTGCATAGGTCATCACAATCATCCACATGAGAATGACAGGGAGCGTAGCCTTGATTTTCACATGGCTCCAACTTGTAACTTTATAGTAATTATTTTTATTGAATACTGAGAAGCCCCAAAATAAAACTCAGTGACGTAAAAACTCTAAAAACACACAGAAGAACAAAAAAAAGTACAATTTATTCCATCAACATATATATTGATTTTCCCATCCCTACCATTCTTCATGAGGCCAAAACTTAAATGCCTAGAATAACTATCTTGTAAGAAAAAGAGACACTCGTCTAAAAACAACACTAATTCAAGTAAACAACATCAAGCTGAAGACATAAAGAAGAGCAAAATAAATGATACCAAAAGTTTGAAGCATAAAAAAGAAAACCAAAAAATAAGAGCAACTTATAACAATGGTAGAAGTTGAAATACCAATAGTGGGAGAAAACTCAGCTATTATAAGGTAGTAAGAGGGAAACCATACTCATGGAAAAACATATGCTCCTATCCACCAATTATGCAGTCTAATCATTGTATGTTTTCCCATGTGTAGTCCTCTCTGTATCTTCACCATCTTCTTGTAGTCGACCCATCATTAAACACACATCTACGTATAAATAACAATCATTCAAATTCAAAATATTCTGCATACCAAACACAACAATGCTAAAAGGATAAAGAAGTACCAATTGAGGCAGTTCGACCTTTAGTGCGATGGAAGGGTAATTGAAGGTCAAGATCATACTTGAGGAGATTAGCATTTGTCGGTGTAGTGGGTGCCCACGGCAGAGATCCGAAACAAATCGTTGCCATTCTACTTCAGCCTGAATCCATGCCTCTCCGTCTCTTGAACCTGCCTTTGCTGTCGGTAATGGAATTTCAGCAAAGTCATCCAAATTAAAAATTTGAAATTTATGATATTTTTTTATCAAAATCCAAAAGCACTTAACATTATTCCAAAGACACCAAAAATACAAATATTGCACCAGACAACAATCAAAAATTGTTCCACATAGGAAACAAAACTTTAACCCAATAGTCTCCTAAATGTGTGCAGAATCATCTCTATGCATTTAAAAAATAAAATCAAAGAATAGCATGTATGGAAGACATTAACTTCAGATATCATAAAAATGGCTGCAAAAAAGCGAAAATTGAAACTCACAACAACCAAAAATGTCAACCAAAAATTGTAATAAAAAACTCCCTTAATCACAAATCAGTACAGTAAAAAAATCTAAGGAATTGAAGAATATAACCTAGATTTGGATGGTCAAATTCTTCAATCCCGTCGCAGCGGTATAGTTCATCTCCTGAGTTGTCTTTCACCTCCTTGGTTTCTTCAATCCCATCGCATTGGTATTCTTTAATCCCATCTCCTTAGTTTTTTCATCCAAAAAACCAAACCCGTAAAAGAAAAAAGAAGAAGAAAAACAAAAGTTAGAAACTCACTGGTTAGGGAAGAACTCTCACAATCGCGGAAGATATAGAGTTGCGGGAGTTAACAATCCAACATCAAATTAATTTCGACAAAAGCTAAAATATAAATAAGTTTATTACAGTTTAAAAGACCAGTAGAAGAAATAAGTAAAAGGATAATGACTTCCTTACTAAAATGGTAAGTAAATAGCCAATATAGGGGTCAAGGAGCTAGAACGGGAAAGGAAAGGGACAATTCTTAATCCTTTAGGATAGAAGAAGTGCTATAAGAAAAGAAGGAAACATGATATTGCGAGATTGTTTCTTCTTGCATTATTGCCTTTTAATCGTCTCCTATGTTTATAACAATGTTCTATAATAATCATAAATCAAGAGATAAATATATTCATGTTATTATTAATAATGTAAACTACTGTCATAGAAAGTGATTAAATTCCAAAAAAAAAACTACCATAGACCAAAGTTGTGTAACATTGAAGAAACATATCATGCACGTAGATTACACCAAAATATTTTTGAAAGGAAAATAGTTTTTTTTCGCAATAATGAAAGAAAAAAGATCAAAGTTTGATAGTGCAACAAGGAGTATCCGATCGATTGGTTTAAAGGACAATTGATTTAATAATCCAATGCAAGATAAGTTTAGTTTTGAGGTGCTATAATTGACAACTGCGTTAAACTCCTTGTGTTGATGTCATGTGAATAAAGTCTAAAAGTTTTAAAAAATTGGTACCTGCAAGCTCTAAATGCATTATCTGAAATCTTATAAAATTTGATTGAAGCAATAATCTAGTAAAATACACTTCAGAAGAAAAAAAAACAATCAATCATATTACATTCTAGGCCTTAATCCTTAACAATATCATGTAGAATGGAATATGATTTTATTGATTACCTTGAACTTCGGCTCGTATGATTAATACTATATTGTGTGGCATACGACTGCAGATTTAAATCAAAACTCATCAAACTTCTTCCTGCAAAAAGACTGGATTAGAAGTTAAAAGTGCAGGAATAAGAGTGAAAACATACGAAAGAAAAATAAAATAGGATCAAAGCATCAAATGAGAACGGCCACATGTACATATCAATCAAAGCAAATATATAACCAAATATACAATCAAAGCATCAAATATGAAATACCAAATTACATGAACAATTGAACACCACAAATCATTTCAAGCAAGCGTCAAAGAACGAAAATCACACTTAGAAGTAGACTCGCTTCTCAATGGATCCAAAAATTCACTTGATTTCAACGAACATTTGTGTGTCTTCAGCAGATATTGAGTCTCTTCCTACATATAGCTTATTCCAACCAAATTTACGGTAAATACTGTCACACAAAAAACAACATCAACAACTCATAAATTACAAATAGAAAATCAATACAGCGACAAAATACACATAAAAAACAAAGGGGGATTTCTAGGGAGTTGTTGATGTAAGAAACGATCATTTAAATAATTAGCTCAGTTATGCGTTTAAAAATTAAAAAATATCTGTGAGAAAACATTAGGAAAATGATAGGAATGGTGAAGACCTTGGTTTATTTTTCTAAAGTTAAACTTTGTTACAGGTGATACCTATGCTTGCAATCCTTGCCCGAAAAAGTTTCGCTAGTGATATATTTCAAGGCTATTAAAATGCTATAATGAAGGATTGATAATACCAATTAATATGACTATCAATATATTTTAAAAAGAATCGTATAAACCAATCACCTATAGCCGTTGATATTGGTCTAAATAATTTGACCCGATTGTGGCCCTTAGATCTTAGGTGTGAATAAGCTGGCGCAAAGCTCCCAGGAAACTCCTTAACGGTTTGAATCCATGATTTGTGGGTTTGCTTTAATCACATAGTAATTGCACTTAATAGGATAATAAGTGTTGTCTCATTTCAGATTTAAAATCAACTGTTGATTTGTGATTTTAAATATGTTGATTGAATTATACCCATTGGATCTCACGTATTCACCTATATGATCCACGAAATCCGCATCCAAACCATTGAAAATACAATGCGATTGCAACTTGAATTATTTGGGTTTCAATAAAACAATTACAGCAAACAGATTAAAGAGAATTAAGTGCAATTACTATTGGTGTTTTATTGTCTCCCTACGCATTAAGTGCAATTATCCCAATTAAGTGAAATTACTATTGGTGTTTTATTGTCTCCCTACGCATTAAAGAGAATTAGAGCCGAAATCTAAATTGCTTACAATCGTCGATGAACCACGTTGCGTGTCCTCCGTTGATGCTGTTTGATTCTGCAAGATCCAACGCTTAACATTAATTGGGGTGGTTTAGCGCAAACTGACATAAAAATGAAAGATGAATGACCAAAACGAACCAAAAAAAAGATAAAGGACCAAAGTGAAACTTAGAGCAAAGATAAAGGTCCAAAGGTGGTATTTAGCCTTTTTTTTATAAGTAAATTATATATATATATATATATATATATATATATATATATATATATATATCTCTTAATTATACTAAACTATGAGCTTGCCCACATCATCGTCCACATAGACAAATCATGGAAAATACGTCCGCAATCAAACAATTCCACGTCCTCCATTTTATTCCACATGCGCAATACGTCAGCTGCATGCGTCCAAATGGACAAAAATCAATGGTCAGGATTGAATTAAATTGCGGCTACAAGATCAAAGACCAGAATTTGATAGAATTGCGGCTACAAGATCAAAGGTCAAGATCAAAACTGTCATCAATTGTGCTTAATGGTATTTAATGAGGGGAAATTTCATAGTAAAAATGGCTTGCTGGACAACTCTACATTTAACAGCTGCTAGACAATAGCATTAAAGAGCCCAAAAAAGAATGGGCCAGCACATTTACAAATCCTGAATTTCTGAAGAAGTAAAGCAATTTGAAACTAATGGCCAAAACCTCAAAGAAATCGAATTTTGTATTGTTGTTTTTAAAAGATCTGGACGAAACCCTCAAACAAAATCCTGGGTACACAAAACAACAATCTTTAGCCGCAGCAAAATCCTCGGTAAATGACAATCTGTTTTTTCATTTATAAAATGTGTGACTCTAATTTTGTATTTTAGTTTTTTATTGGTCTTTTAGGTTTATTTTGATGTTGATGAGGATGTGCAAGTTAGTTTGCTATCTTTTGATGTGGTGCTACTTTATGAATTGCTAGAACAATGTTTTCAACTTCCATGGTATTCTTGCTTCAAAATACTCACTTTTGATGTGGTGCTACTTTATATTTTGTGTTTGCATATGGTTTGTAACATATTTGATCTTTTGTTGTAAAAATAGTTTGTCTTAAGACGTACGCACAAATTACAAGGCTAATATATTTGTAAGTGCTTTTAATATGTATATGTTATGAACTAGCAATTTCCGGGGTTTGGTGTTTATTGCTATTGACATTGTTTAGATTCTAATGCAATCTCTTTTTTTTTTTGTTTAAAGTTCATTCCCTCTAGGCAGAAGGGACTCTATATGAAGTTCATGCTTGCCGATATCAATAGTATTGTACTATTAAGATATAGTATGGTGCATTTATAAGATATATAACATTTACTTATCAAGATTACAATTTGTTTACCCGTGGTTTATTCCTTATGTTACATTATATATGTTTTATTAGACCAAGGGTTGGACCTACAAATATCCGAAAAGTAATATATAGCTTCAGTTTTGAATATGTTGGTTATTCTGTGCACAACACAATTCGTTTTCCTATAGTATTTTTTTTATTAGACTTTGTAGTTTTTGAGTTTTACTTATGCTTTGTTTCAATTTTGTTCCGGTGTTGTGTAAAAGCATGCACACTGTTGTGTTGTGTCTCTTTAAATCAGTGAATGAACAGCTTATATATGTTTGTACTTCCTAAGTAACCCTACACATGCATGTATTTTTCAAATTGGAAAACTGTTAACCGAAAATGAGTGTGATTTAAAGGCTTTTATGTTTGTTCTTTCTTGATTTCTCCACGTTGTACAATCAATGCTTAATGTCTCTAAATAAGATGTCACTTTTATGTATTCCTTTTCTTAAACTTAGCAGATTAGCATTTCTTTAGGTGTTGGGTGTCCTTTTGATGTACCTAGCTATTGTTTTTACTATCATGCTTATTATTTAGAACAATGCTATTTTGACAAAAAAAAATTTGACAAATCGACAAGTTACCAACCTACAACACCAATTAACCAAGTTTTTTAGACTATTAGCCAAGCGATCAATTAACCATGTTTTTAATCCACGCCTCGAAAACTGTGAAAAAGCAGGTTGGCTAATAGTCTAAAAAAACTTGGTTATTTGTGTTAGAGGCCAGAGAATTTTTCGATTTATCAAAAAAAAATTTTGTCAAAATAGCATTTTTGTATTATTTAATACGTAGTATGTGGGTTCCCTTTAATTTATCCATTGTTATATTTTTATATAGTTTTGGCACAACTATCTATGCCATTGTTTGTTTCTACTTTCTGTTTGAATGCACTTGAGGTTGTTGAAGTGCTTTGGAAACTCTATATAGGTGGGTTAGTGGAGCTTATGTTGGTCAAATGATGTTTGCATTAGAAATTCTAATGAAACTTTTGGGTTGAGTAGTCAAAACATGAAAACGAAAAAAGCATGATACTTTCTATGAATTGAACATTAATGTAAAAGCATGAAGCTCTACGTTTTGCTTGATTTGTATCAAACATGCTATCAGGGTTCTTAATTAGTGGTTAATATATTTATTTACATATTGAAAGGGCACACTATATTGAAATGATAACAGGAAAGTAACTATTTCACTGTCATAAGGCATATTCATTGCTATAGCACATCTGAATTAGTAACTTAGTTTAACTAAAGAAGCAGACTGCAAATGGCAAAATTTGACACTGTCATTTTGGTCAGATTTATATAGTTTTGGCAAGATATTCATTCCAGGGTACAAGATTTTACTTATTTATTTTAATAGCTATCAATGCATTGCTTATGGTCATTCAAAGCTATTAACTCCACCTGCATAGTGGCTATTTGATGGCAACCTCGAAGCCGTTGGTGACTATTTCAGGAGTCATAAAGTTGGGAATGATGGAGACATGATCGGGGATGGAAGACCGATCAATAAGTTGGGAAGACGCCACAACCGACTATGGAGGCTCCGATTGATAAGTTGGGGTTGAGCGTCACGATACGCCGATAAGCTCTAAGAACGGCTTAAAGAACCTTAGAGACACGTCTCTAAATTTTTACTCAAAATTCAACTTTTTTTTCCTTTTATTTCATAAAATGCACTACAATATATAGGACTCTAGTCCCAATTGACTCAATGACACCCTAACAATTTTAAATCTGAACAAATCTTGCAATAAATGCAATAATCAAATCCTAAAATTCATATTTGAAAACAATTAATCAAATAAGAATTAAGTCTAAGAATAAAAACTAATCCTAATATTTTAATGTCAAAATTACATCAGGGGTCCTTTAAGTTATTTAATTGCAACGAGTTGGTCCTTTAAGTTTTTTTCGTATTACTTAGGTCTTTTAAGTTACAAAAAAATTAATAATCTGTACATCATTAGTCCTTTCATTTTCTGTTACAAAAAAACTCAATTCGCACTAACAGAGCTGACGTGGCTGTGACGGAGCCTACATGTCATCTGTCTGGTAACAATTTTTTCATTTAGGACTACCGTCATTTAAAATATTTAGTCCTTTCAACTTAAATGAAAAAGAAGATGAGTCATCCATTTTTAAAAAGTTTTAAGTTGAAAGTTTCAAATTATTACATTACAGTAGTCTTAAAAGACCAAATTCTTACAAGATAAATGATAGGTAGCCTCTGTCATGGTCACATCATCTCTGTTAGTGCGAATTGAGTTTTTTTGTAATAAAAAATGAAAAAATGACTAACGGTGTACACATTATGTAACTTAAAGGACTTAAGTGTTACGAAAAAAACTTAAAGGACCAACTTGTTACAATTAAATAACTTAAAGGACTTCCAGTATAATTTTGCCTTTTCTAATTTAGAATAAACCAAATCAGCATTAATGTAAAATCTTAATTAAAAATAAAAAATTCTACAGGCATTAAAGTCTTTATTTGTTTCTCCTAATAAAACAATTAAATGCAATAAAAGTACTGTGATCTTCAAAATCAAACAAATGTAGAGATTCCTTGTAGGTTTCCTTCCACATTCTCAAAGAACCCTTGATCACATCATTTTTGGTTTATAAAGTGAATGAGCTGAATATTTTTTGTGGAAAATAGTAATCTGAATATGTTGATTGATTCTAGAGAATGGGATTATATATATATATATATATATATATATATATATATATATATATATATATATATATATATATATATATATATGCAAGAGAGATCTAATGACTACAACTACCAACTACCAACTAATCTAATCAATGCAACCAACCACTAACAACTAACAACCATCTACAATATTAATAACTATAATTTACAACACATTCCTCTCAAGTCGGTGAATGGATATCAATCATTCCCAGCTTGCATGTAAGATCTTGAAATCGCTCAATGGGAAGTCCCTTAGTGAACACATCTGCCAGTTGAAGCCCTGTGGGGATGTATGATGTAGCTATAATCCCACTATCCAACTTCTCTTTGATGAAGTGTCGGTCGATCTCTATGTGCTTTGTTCTGTCATGTTGAACCGGATTATGTGCAATGCTAATAGCTGACTTGTTATCACAAAATAGCTTCATCGGGGCTTCGTATTTTATCTTGAGGTCATCTAGTATGATTTTCATCCATAGTAGCTCACAAACTCCTTGGGCCATAGCTCTAACTCTGCCTCTGCACTTGACCTTGCAACTACATTCTGCTTCTTGCTTCTCCATGACACCAAGTTTCCACCTAAGAAAATGCAATACCCTGATGTAGACCTTCTATCCACAATCGACCCTGCATAGTCTGAATCTGTATAACCTTCCATGAGAAGTTTCCCATCTTTCTTAAACAACAGCCCTCTTCCTGGATTTTCTTCAAATACTGAAGGATTCTATCAACTGCTTGTAGATGTCTTTTGTGTGGATCATGCATGAATTGACTCACCACACTGACTGCATATGCTATGTCTAGCCTGGTGTGGGCTAGGTATATGAGCTTTCCCACAAGTCTCTGATACTGGGACTTCTCTACTTGTGAGCTTTCCTCATCACTTCCAATTTTGTGGTTTTGCTCAATAGGGGCTCCAGCGGGTTTGCAACCTAATTTACCTGTCTCTTTAAGAAGATCAAGAACATATTTCCTTTGAGAGATAAATATACCTTGCTTAGAATAAGCAACCTCAATCCCAAGGAAGTATTTTAGCTTCCCGAGATCTTTCATTTCAAATTGAGCAGCCAACTTCTCTCTGAGGGTCTGTTTTTCAAGTTCATCATCACCAGCAATGATCATATCATCTACATAGACCAGAAGTAATGTAACTTTCCCATTTTGAGAGTGCTTCATAAAGAGAGTGTGGTCACCTTGACTCTGCCTATACCCCAAGGACACCATAACTTGAGAGAACCTTCCAAACCAAGCACGAGGTGACTGTTTGAGACCATACAACGCCTTCTTCAATCTGCAGACTTTATTTTCTCCATTAGTGGCCCCATATCCGGATGGAATCTCCATGTACACTTCTTCCTCTAGGTTTCCATGTAAAAAGGCATTTTTAACATCAAATTGATGCATCTCCCAACCAAAGTGTGCTGCCAACGAGAGTATGATTCTTACCGTATTCATTTTTTCCACTGGAGCAAATGTTTCCTCATAGTCAATTCCAAAGGTCTGAGAATACCCCTTTGCCACCAATCTTGCCTTGTATCTATCCACTGTACCATTTGAATGATATTTAACGGTGTATATCCACCTACAACCCACTGCCTTCTTGCCAGTTGGTCTCTCCACAATCTCCCATGTATCATTCTTCTCTAGTGCCCCCATTTCTTCATTCATGGCTTGAACCCAACTCTCATCCTTTAAGGCTTCTTGTACTGATGTAGGGATTCTAATAGAATCAATAGCTGAAATAAAGCTCTGGTGCTGCACAAAAAGGTTTTTAGTGGATACAAACTGGGATATGGGATATTTGGCACATGATCTTTTTTCTTTTCTTAAGGCAATTGGCAAATCATCTGGGCTAGGTTCAGGGATAGGATTACTTACCTCAGGTTCAGATGATTGGATATGTTGTTGGACCATGTCGGGTTTACTTCTCCGCTGATATTGCTTTCCAAAGAATCGGTCATCAGCATCCTGGTCATCACCCTGCTCTGGCAATGGTGTTGGTTCAGGTTCTTTGTCATCCTCAGTTGGCGTAGAGTTTTATAAAGAAGAAAATGGTGTTGACAACTCAAGGAACTCAGATGACAACTCAAGGAACTCAGATGACAACTCAAGAGAGTCAGCTTCTTGGTTTTTCTCCCCCTGAAGTTGAGGACTAGGACTAGAGTAAAAAGACTCAGATTCATTAAAAGTTACATCCATGGAAACATAGACTCGACGAATTTCCGGATGGTAACACTTATATCCCTTTTTGTCTGGGGTATACCCAATGAAGATACATTTGATAGCTCTAGGATCTAACTTGCCTCGATGAGGACTGTGAACATGGACAAAGGCTGAACACCCAAAGACACGACTCTGAAGACTGGTCATTATGTGTATAGAAGGATGAAAAGTGGTCATGAACTGGACAGGACTAGCACCATTGAGAGTACGAGAGGGTAATCTATTTATCAAATAAGTAGCTGTTAGAACAGCTTCCCCCCAATAGGATTTAGGTACGGACATTTGAAAGAGAAGAGCTCTGGCAACCTCAAGAATATGTCGGTTTTTTCTTTCAGCCACCCCATTCTGTTGAGGTGTGTCTACACAAGTGAATTCATGAATTATACCATTATCTTTGAGGAACTTGGAAAAGTTTTGATTCACGTATTCTCTTCCATTATCAGAACGCAACCTTTTAATCAAGCACCCAAATTGTGTTTGGACCATCCGGTGAAAATTCACAAACAACTGAAAGACTTCTGACTTATCTTTCATAAGAAATATCCAGCTGACACGAGTACAATCATCAATAAAAGAAACAAACCACTTTTGACCAGAGATATTATAATTAGTAGGTCCCCACACATCTGAGTGAATAAGATCAAAAGGTTTAGAACTTTTATTATTATTGGAAGGAAACGAAGTACGATGGTGTTTAGCAAGTTGACAGACATCACAATGAAACGACTCAACTGACACTTTTGTAAATAGGAAAGGAAATAAAGTCTTAAGGACACTAAACGGAGGATGACCAAGTCGCCTGTGTTGAAGCCATACTTGAGAGGATGACCAAGATTCTGAACTTGACTCTTGGGTGGAAGCAAGTGCCTTTGGATTGGCATTATCTTTATTCTTTTGAAGCTGCAAGTAGTATAACCCGTCATGTTCCTCAGCATATCCAATCATCCTTCCCGTCGGACGATCCTGTAACACACAATGAGAATCAACAAAGGTCACTGCACATTTCAAGTCTTTGGCGAGTTTAGAAGCAGACAATAGGTTATTTGTTAATTTTGGGATATATATGGAGCACATTTTTTTAAGGGAATGGAAGGTTGAATTTGAATGTTACCACTCCCAACAATGGGGATGCTATTTCCATTAGCTACAGTCATTTGTTGGTTTCCAGGTAAAGTGAAGTAAGATAAAAAATGGGATAGATAAGGGGTCATATGATGAGTAGCACCAGAATCAATAATCCAACTATTCTCAGTACTAGAAGTATTAGAGGATAAAAAGCTAGAAGTCTTACCAGTCATGACCAGGGAGCTAGAGCTAGAATTCTTACTGAGAGATTGTAAAAGAACTCGAAGGTTTTCCAACTTGCTTTTGCTAAGAGTTGCAATCTCCTTGTCAGTAGGTGCTGCCTCTTCCAAACTTTCAGATTCGACTGCTGCTTGATTTGCACGTCTCTGTGTGGTGCCTCTAAGCCTAGGGTTCCGCTCTAGAACCTTTTCTTTCCCATGAAGTCTGAAGCATGTCTCCTTAGTGTGGCCGATCTTCCTACAATGGATGCAATATCGCTCTTCACGAGGGGTCTTTGTGGGTGGCTTTCTGGAAGAGGATCCTTTTGTGGGACCCTTTCCAACAGCCAAGGCTGAACTCTCAATAGAGCTACCTCCTTCCAACATAACTGACCTCCTAGTTTCTTCCCCTCGCACAGTGTGGAACACCTCAGAGAGAGAAGGAAGTGGTTCCTTCCCCAAAATTTGAACTCGAATAGGATCAAACTCGGAGTTTAGTCCATGAAGGAACTTGAAAATTCTTGCTTCCTCAACGGACTTTGCTAGTGTGGTAGTATCAGCAGTACATGTAACGCCCCAAATTTTATTAGAAATTATTTGGAGTTGATTTGATAGGGTAGTGGACCGAATTGGAGAGTTTTTGGCATAGGGACCATGTTGAGAAGGACTAAAATTGATGTTATAAATACTTAATATAAGATGATGATTATTATTATTAATATTATTATTGTTATTATTAAAAGCAAGTTTCTAGGGAAAACCAAAGTGGTTATAGGAGGGAGGAAAAGTAGGAGGAAAAGAAGGAGGAAAAGTAGCATATGGTTGGGAATTAAAAATCAAATTAAAAAAGGGTTAGAGTGTTGATGCTCATTTAAATAAGGAGTGGGGTGTAGTAAATAAATGGGGAGTGTTTTAGTTAAATAGGGAGGGATATGAGAAAGTAATTAAGGGTGTGCAAATAGGGTCCATTAGTGTTAAGTGGCCCAAACCCAATTAATAAAACCCTTGGGTCTTAGGAGAAACCCTCATTAGAGCAAAGAGATCAAAAATTAGAAAGTGAGAAGAGTGAGAGAGGAGAGCGCGACGGCCCTAGAGGGAGAGAGAGAGAGAAGCGCTAGTTCAAGGGAGAAAGAAGGAGAACTTGGAGTGTTGGTGTCTTGGAGGGGTTTCTTGAGAGCTTTGGTGTCATCTTCTTCAATTGTAAAAGGTATGGGGGCTCTCTTTCATAGTTAATAATTTATAAACCATGAAATCATAGAGATAAGGTGTTAGGAGTAGTTGTTTAAATTAAATCATGAAGTATTTGAGTGATTGGGTGATTGTTTGATTTTATATGTGATTATATTGATTGTTGTATGGAGATTGGAATGTTATTGCATTGATTGTTGATATTAAGGTGTCATAACATGATTTTAATGAAGAATAATAGGTAGAAATAAAGTGATGGCTAGGTGTTTGATGATTTGCTTGAATGAACATGATAATGTTTTACAAGATTGTATGGTGTGGTGTTTTACATGTGAATGTTGTTCTTGATTGTTGGTGTTAAGGTGAGTTACATGAATTTAATGCAATATGGTGTGTAAATGGTGTTTGGTGTTTAAGTGTTGTTGATGTTATTGGGTGTTGATGATGAGCTTTACTTGTTTATGGTTTTTGTGTGTTTTCTGGATACTGTTTCGGTTTTTCTCAACTGGTACTGTTTGGTTGATCCAAAAATTGTGTGGCTAATTGTTTTTGAAAATAGACTTAAGGCCGGTCGTTTTGGCACTGGTTTCGTTCAATTCGGAGTTGTGTAGCTCAAGTTATGAGTCTCTAAAGTTAGGTCAAATTTCTGGAGTCGAACTGGGAGTAGGTTCAGTTTTTGCAGGTTTTGTGTGCTCAATTGAACTCCGTTTTGAGTGCTTCTTATTTTATTGAAAAATAGACTTAATTCTCTACGAAATAGGCACTGATTTCACTGAATTTCATTAAGAAATGAGAAAGAAAATTTGGTTGCAAGTTGGGTAAAGCGTTCCGTCCGATTTTGGTACCTCAGTGTAGTGTTTTGAAAAACTGTACCAACTGGACACTTATTTTGAAAAACTAAAATCATAGGTAGAAACTACACTCAGAGGGCTTTCCAATGAGTGGTCTTTTGTAATTTTTAGTTGTCGTTTGCTATTTTAAATAATTCGCCGAGGTAGGAGTACTGCTATAGGAATCCAGCACTTTGTGCGGTGTTGCCAATGTTACCCAAAGTGTCAAAAATACTGTTTTGGTCCCTCTGAACTTTCTAGTCCCCGAGATGTCAAACTAGTCCCTGGGTGTTAAATTAATCCTTATGGTGTCAGATTAGTCCCTAGGTGTCAAATTAGTCCTTAGGTGCTAAAATGGTCCTTATGGTGTTAGATTGGTCCTTAGGTGCTAAAATGGTCCTTATGGTGTTAGATTGGTCCTTAGGTGCTAAAATGGTCCTTAGGTGTGGGTTTAGTCCCTGGCGTTGACTTTAGTCCTTTGGTGTAGAATTAGTCTTGGTGATCTTTTAGTCCCTATAAGAATTTCTAATTATGGTGTGGCGTATTATTGGTGAATAAATATTGGTGAATTGGGGTCTATGACCTTTCTTTGGTGTTGGTGAGCCCACAAGGCTATTGGTGAGCATGCTATTGCATTATTTTGGTGATTTGGTGTTTCTGGTGCATAGTCATGGTGTCGCATTATCATATGCATATTTTGGTGAATAGGCCTCGGCCTCTTAAATTTTTGGTGAATGCCCTCAAGGCTATTTTGGTGATGGATCCACATGCATATGCCCGTGGAGTATTGGGTTGCATTTCATACATTACATACATATTCTGGTGGATGATTGGGTGCTCATAAACTAATGGTGGTTTTGGTGTGACTGTAATTCTGGTGTAACTGTATTCCTGGTGTAACTGTGTATTTCTGGTGTATTTGAATTGACTGTATATCTGGTGTGCCTATTCTACTGTGTTTCTTGTTTTATCTATTCTTTCCTATGTATAGAGACTCACCCTACTGCGTTGTGGTGCTTCGTATGTCGGCAACCTGCAGGTGACGGTGACTGAAGGTGACTAGAGATCCTTCTTCTAGTATGGTCGAGTCGGCTCTGATGCGTAGCACCGGGGGATGTTTAGTTTGTCATTTTCCTTATATTTTGAACTAAGATGTTAAGTTATTATTTTCCACTGCTGTAGTATTTTGTCCTCGGACATTGTTGGTGCTATGGAGTTTTATTTTAATTAATATTTTGGAGTTTGATTTTGGTGTTTAAATGTGGCACCCTCGAGTGGTCGCACTAAAAGTTTTTACGCACTCTGATTTTCAAAATTAATTAAATAGTAGTTATGTAGAAGGGGGTGTTACAGTACAAGTCATCTTCAAACTTTGATACTGGTCTAATTCGATCCACAAACCATTTAAAGTCCCATAATAGTCTGTGACAGAGAGGTTTCCTTGTTTGGCATTGAAAACCTTGGTTTGAATCTCATAACAAGTTGCTGTATCCTTCTTCATAGAGTAAGTCTGCTTAAGGTAATTCCAAATCTCCTTAGCAGTAGAGAAAAACATACAGTTGTGACTCACTTCAGGAGTCATTGAGTGCCACAGCCAGGTCCTTATAAGAGAGTCTTCATCATCCCAAGCATCAAACATGGGATCTGTCTTTGCTAGAGAGTCCCCTTCAATATGATTAAGTTTCTTTTTTCCCTTGATGGTAGTGCGAACCAATTGAGCCCACTGAAGGTAGTTGCGTCCATCAAGCCGGTAGGAATTAGGTAACACTTGAAAATCATTCGAGCCAAGAGCAATCTTTTCTTCTGAATGTTTCAGGTCAGTCATAGTTGCAACAGTTCTGAAAAAACAAGGTCAGAGAAAAGAAAGACAGAAAAAAAAACGTTGCACAAGTGTGAGTTTCAAAGAAAACCCAAGTTAGGGTGCTCCAATCTGAACTTTGACCCCCCCCCCCAATGGAAAGAGGAGGTGAATGCGACCCTACGGTAGAAAGGGCGAGTTGAGACGGTGGGTGGAAGGCGGCGTGTGGGCCCCACGCGTACGAAATGCAGCGGTGGTGAGGCGGCGTGTGGAGGCGCGTCCGGTGGCTGATGGCGGTGATTTTTTGACAGAAAGGCCGATTTTGAGGGGGCGATCCTGATGGTGGGGTCGGTGATATAAGATCTGTGATGGATATTGGAGACCTGAAAAGGACAAGAAATAAAAAAAAAAACACTTGAATGTTACATTCGCGCACTTTGAAGGCGCAAGAAATGCACCAAGGCGGGGGAAGATGAAAAGAAAAAACGACCTATGGCGGCTAGGGGGTCTTAGTCTTGCGAGACTCCCGAAACGAGAGCTCGTGATACCATGTGGAAAATAGTAATCTGAATATGTTGATTGATTCTAGAGAATGAGATTACATATATATATATATATATATATATATATATATATATATATATATATATATATATATATATATATATATATATATATATATATATGCAAGAGAGATCTAATGACTACAACTACCAACTACCAACTAATCTAATCAATGCAACCAACCACTAACAACTAACAACCATCTACAATATTAATAACTATAATTTACAACATTTTTTCTTTGTAGAATTCTTTCCACATGCTGCTCTCATCACTATTTCAAGTCAAGGAAGAAGTACTTAAGTTGTGGAACCCTGTCAATATTGAAGAGTCATTTTCCATTGGGCCGAATTGTGAGAATTAAGTTTCAAATTCACTTAGACAATTCATAATTTATCTAAGTTATGGAACTCTGTCAACATTGAAGAGTCCTTTTTATTTTTGTGGTTTGGATTTTGTAAGAGATTCAGCTCTTCATTTGGATTTAGCTATTTTTATTTTTTATATTTTTCATTGCATTCTAATTCTAATTCTGATTTGAATACAAATCTGGAGTAGTAGGGATGGCAATTGAGCCTATGCTTACTGGGCACCCCGCAAAATTACCCGAAACTGGCGGGTAGTTACCTGCACACATGGATGTGGGCTCGGGTACAGGTACTACGGTGCCCAACAGATATATTACTAATATTACAATTTTACCTATATAAAATTTTAAAAAAACTAAATGATTTTTTTTATAAAACTAAATCTAACTACTAATATTTTTTATGATTTTAATTTACTAAATGCTATCATGTGTAATATTTTAATTGGTGGATACGAAAAAAATGACCGCTTTTTAAATTGAATTATAATGTTTTTATGTTATTTTTTAATTTTTGTTTTTAAAGTGTGGGTAATGACCGTTTTCATGGGAACTTGGTGCCTATAATTACTCCATTCTACAATAATTCAATTACTACCGTACGACAAAACATCTTTCATGCAGTCAAAGTAGCCGCTAAAGATAAATCTAACTATCAGAAGTTTGATATTTCTTTTCTTATCTTCACATCACCATCCCTTCTGATGAACTTAACGTTATACCATCCCTTCTAGTGTTAATTTATATATATATATATATATATATATATATATATATATATATATATATATATATATATATATATATATATATATATATATATATATATATATCATAATAGTTTTATTCACCGTTATGTACAAGATGACGTTTCTAAATCGAGATAAAACTCTAAAATATATAAACTGTCTATTTTTTCTCATAAAATAAATTTAAATTTTTAAATTACAATGACATGTCTACACATGCAGCGCACGGGTGATACATACTAGTATATATATATATATATATATATATATATATATATATTATAGTATTAGACGTACTCCAACCTAATTACATGAGTTCGGCTGCTACTAATTTCAGACTAAATACAAGATAGTGGAGAAGTCCACCAACTAGAAATTATAAGGCACCATCTACAACATCTTCTTTACCTAGATACCAACCCCAAGATATATATTTGACTTTATGAACTAAATTGGGGATCTCGGCTACCCCCCCTTTGAAAATAGCAATGTTTCGTTCATTCCAAATCAACCACATTGTTGCCATCCAAAAGACTAACCGCAGATTTTTCATTATGTTGAGATGCGAAATCTGATCCAAATAAGCATGAATGTGATGAGACCCATGGAAGTCTAGATCATCCAAAATCCCCAACCAACTTAGTACTTCTTTCCAAACACCTTTGGAAAAGGCGCAATTGAAAAACGTGTGATTAACAAATTCATCATGAGTGGTGCATAAGGGGCACCTACTATTAGTAATAACCATCTGTCTTCTAATGAGATTGTCCTTGATTGGTAACCTGTTTAAAAGTAACCGCCAACAAAATAAGGCTACTTTGGAGGGAACAACAGCTTTCAAATAATTGACAAAGTGGATAATACGCCCCCGCTCAAAAACGTGTGATCTAACAAGCTCAAGATATAGGAATAGCAGGAACGTACCGTGAATACATTATGCTTTTATCAATGAAACATCAAAAAGGATAGTAGTCAAAGAATTTACCGCCTCTTGTCATGAAGAGAAAGTTGTTTAACCCACTTCAAATCCCATCACCAACTTCCCACCTCCCAAGCGCATATATTTCCGACTACCTCATTTTTTTGTGATGAGATTGCATACAAATTCGGAAAGGCGGCCTTAAGTGGCTCGGGTCCAAGCCATTTTTTATGCCAAAAAAGGGTGGAACGCCCATCACCGGGAGCACAAGCAACAACTTGTTAAAAAAATTCTGATTTGGTGTTAATTCCTTTCCTAACAACATCAAATTCCTCCACAAAATGAAATCCTTTGAACCCCAAACTCTTCCAAAACCACAAGATACCGATCATATTAAATTGTCGTATCTAAAAGATAAGACCTCCTTCCACAAACCATTTGTTTCTTGAAGACACCGCCATTTTCATTTTGCAAGTAAGAAAATATTAAAGACTTCTAAATTCTTGACTCCTAACCCCCCTCCTTCTTGGCTCTACAGATATCTTCCCAAGAAATCTTTCTTTCCTTCTCCCGTGACCCCCACAAAAAGTCTCTTTGAATTTTTGTTAACTCCTTTATAACAACTTTAAGAGACTTATAGAAAGATAAAAAATACAAAGGAAGACTTGAAAGAAAAGAATTAATAAGTGTTACCCTTCCTCAAATGGATAGGAGCCGTCCACTCCAAGATGACAACCTAGCCCTCATAGAGTTCACAACAGGTTTCCAAGTAGCTCTTCGACGGGGATTAGCACCAACCGGAACACAGAGAAACTTAAAAGGGATAGCTGTTGTGCAACATGACAAGAAAACATAAGCGGGCTCCATAAAACCATCACTCAGATTCAGCTCCATCAGCTTACTTGTATGAAAATTAACCCGCAACCCGGAAACTAGCTCAAAGCTCTTGAAAATAATTTTAATGCACCACAAGTTCCTCCAAGACCCCTGGCCAAACAAAAGAGACAAGTTTAAAGAATCCGACACCCAATAACCATCATAACGTCCCATTTGAACAGCCTTTTGAACTAAATCGGATAAACCATGCGCCACAATAAGAAACAAGAAAGGAGATAGGGGATCGCCCTCTCTCAATCCTCTATGTACTGTGAATTCATATGTTGGGCTCTGATTAATTTGCGAGTTAATTATTGTGACAACTAAAAATTTTAGAACCGAACAAGGATAAAATAAAATATTAGAACCGTTGGGGAAAAAAGGTAGAGATTAAAAAAAAAAAAGTAATTAAGCCATATGAAGTGTCAAAAAACAAAATTAAGCCATATGAAAATAATTGTAGGCGCGTGCGTGCCATTCACGATAATGCAACAACATAAATTGGAAAAAGCAGAAAAATATAACTAAATCGCTAGAAGGAGGGCTTGAACCTCCGACCTTGTGGTTAACAGCCACACGCTCTAGCCAACTGAGCTATTCCAGCTTGTTGCATTTTCTTGTTTCTCAATAAATATCTATAATCAACTACCCGTAGGTTCTTCCTAAACCCTAAAACTTTAGTATAATTTTTAATTAATTCTCTGAATTTTAATTGTGCAGAAAAACTTAAATAATTTGTAATTGGATTCTTGAATTTTTAGATAAGTCGTTATAAAGTCCTCGTATACATAGACCTAATTACAAAAATTTTAAAACGTTTACCATGTAGAGATCCAATTACAAAATGTTCACATATTTATCAAAAATAGTCTTATTTGCTTGGTTGGATAAAAAAAAGTCTTATTTGCTTGGAGGCTCACGCAAGACAAGAGGTATTCTTCTTCTCACCAATTAAATTATGGTTTCTATTTCATTGAGGAACAAATTGTAATTAGTAATTACTACAATTTTCCTACATGGTCATGTGCGAAATTGGAAGGTGACTAGGGTATGTGACTTCTCAAAACAATGATTTCTTTTCACATTTCCAGGGTAGTGGATACACATTAGAGTAGGCTCAGTTTGCATGGTAGGGGATGATGAAGGCATGAAAAAGAAGTACGCAAAGTGTGATATCACTTATTTCATGGAGACGATATGGAAGCGTTTTAATGCTATATATATTGCTGAGAGGTTTGTATTCAAGAAATGACTTGATCAATTTGCATGTTCTACCACTTCATCTATGGTTCCACCACCCTCCAAATTGAAGGCAATGGTGCACCCAAGAAGCGTAAACAATATGATGTTGCAAGTGACCTTTCTTATTTCGAGCATGTTGATGAGGCAATGAAGAACACACAAGACTCTGTTAGTAACCATCAAAGAAAACACCACAACAGATATCAAACAAACCCCCACAACGGACATCACAGAAACCCCCACCATAGACATCACAGCGATCCTCACAACAATCCTCACAGCAGCATGAAATGTATCTTCTATCGTGGTTTCCTTCACATTTCCACCCCTACGTTGCAGACATCGTTGATGTCTTTGAGGATGAAAATTGTGGATATCGAGATGTTACTGCTGGACTTGAATTTGGACAGCATAGTTGGCCATTAATTGGGCAAGACCTAATTCATGACATAAACTCAAGGATTAGTCTATATGGCGGGTTGTTTGGGAACCGATTGTCAACTATTAGAGAGTCATTATATGTCATTGATTTGGGCTTTCAGCCTGATGAGAAGTGGCTGATGATGCCTGATATGGGGTACGCTATACCTACCAGATAAAAGGTCGCCCTAGTTTCATTATCGCTGACAGACTCATATACTTATTTACTGTTAAGAGGTTCCTATTCAACGAGGACGAGTGTTTAAGTATTGGGTTCGTGCGGCACAATCACTAGATTCAAGTGATTACAGAAACTTTATTTTGAATATTATATTTACTATTAATATGTTGTTATGATATTTAATTTCTTTTGTGAAATACAGGTTAAATTGATTCATGAGTGTCGGTTGCTTCCAATTTCATATAAGTGGCAGTGTTTTGCAGTAGATGACATTAATTCAGTTTCATGGTTGGTACCATATTTAGGGCGTATCCAACTATGGTGGCTTTAGCTCCGGTTTCCAAACCACCAACTCATCCACCTCAAATTGTAGACTTAGCGGCTGACTTAGACTGTGATTGGTGTATATATTTAACGTTTTACATTATAGTACAATTATAATTATAATGTAATATATTTTTGAGTTATATGTCTTATAATATGTTGGATAATATGTCTTATAATGCGTGAGATATAATGTCTGTTAATCAATTAAAATGAACCGTTGATCAAAATTATCCGTGGGATCTTGGCCGTCAAAATTACAACTGCTAAAAAATTAAATAAACTAAATTTTATATTTTAATAAAAAAGGATTTATCATTTTAATAGATAAATCAGGTATTCAAAATGCTAACCAGATTCATCTAAAAAATGATAAATCCGTAGTGTTAAAAAACTTTGAAAAATGGATTTATCATTTTAATAGATAATTCCGATTTGTATTTTTCAATACTGAATTCATCTATTAAAATGATAAATCCGTTTTGTATATAATTAAGGGGTATAAAATGAAAATAAAAAAATGTGAGAGTATAAGAGCAAAGGTGGAGGTAGAAAAATCAACAACTATTTTATGATGATGATGATGATGATGATGATCGGTGTGTATCCTAGGAAGGTAATTAAGTGCGTTCTTGAGAGGCTGTATTAGCTAATCCTTCTCTGCAATCAATTGTACTTTAAACTATAGAGTTATGTTTGGATAACCAACATGATTGGCGCAACAAAATTTGTTTTAGAAGCAACAATTATTAATAAAGTCATACAGTTGTCAAAAAAAATTAGGGTGTTTGTTTTCGTACCCCCCTCATTCCCTCCCACACCCCCATAATACCAAAAATGCCAATAATACCCCTGCGTTTTTTAAAAAAAAAAAAAAAAATTAAATTTTCGGAATTACCTCAAAAAAAGGTAATTCCGGTTCAAAAAAAAATAAAAAATTTCGGAATTACCTCTAAAAAAGGTAATTCCGAAATTTGTAATTTTTTTTTAAAAAAAACGTTTGTATTTTGGTCTTAAGATTTAAACGCGTTTATTGGAAATATGATACGAACGATTTACGATTTAATAACAATACGTCAAAATATATAAAATGACCAACATAAAATAGGAGTACAAATACAACTATGGGTCCAAAATGTCTAAAAATGATGAAAATAAGCACGTGAAGTAGGTGAATGGGCGACATCTAGGCATCTCGGGCCAATCCAGGATGCTTGCAGATGCGTATATATACGATTTGTTTTAATTTTTATTACTAAAAGGCTACTAAAAATAGTCAAAACTACTCTAAAAAATATAAAAACACCACTAAAAATCTAACAAAACCAAAATAAGGCTATACAAATTTTTAAGATTTTTGGAGACTATGAAAAATTAAAAAAATCGTAAAAAATAGTAAACGATGGAATTTGGGATTTTGAGGTTTGTTTGTCCCGTAAGAAGTCCCTTCTAGGGGAGTCTTGATTCTTGATTTATTTCGCTTCTAATGGTGTGGTTTCATTACGATCCGAGTATGTTGTCCGAAAACCGATTTTTAGCCTAAATTATTCGTTCTCAAAAAAATTAAATTTTTCGAATTACCTCGAAAATAGGTAATTCCGGTTCACAATTTGTGAACCGGAATTACCTCATTTCTGAGGTAATTCCGAAAATCTTTTCGGAATTACAGGGTAAATCCGAAATTCCATTATTTTTTGAGGTAATTCCGAAATTTTAGAGGTAATTCCGAAATTTGTAATTTTTTTTTTTTTTTTAACAAAACCATGTAATTTTTGTAAATTTTCAGGGGTATTTTTGTCCATTTGGGACATTATGGGGGTGTGGGAGGGAATGAGGGGGGTACCGAAAATAAAGGCCTAAAATTAATTAAAGACGCGTTTTCGATCACGAAACGATACAATACATGAAATTGATGAAAAAAATAACATAACGCAACAACAAACGAAATAAAAACACGGTACAAACTAGTGAGATGGTGGTTGGAGACGTCGAAGGATCTCAGCAACGGTCCTTCTGGTTTCGACATACAGCTGAATAGGACTCCGCATCTGAAATATGTCAAAAGTGAGGATAACCTGAGGATAACCTGAGAAACACAATTCAAAGCAGTCAAAAGTGAGGATAACCTGAGGATAACTCCGCATCGGAAACACAACCTTGATAGCAATCATCAAAGCCTCCTCACAATCAGTGAGGATAACCTGAGAAACACAATTCACACGTTCTATTAGAAATGGAAAAAATAAAAAAAACAGTTATGTAATGGCAAAAACTAAAGTCAGTTAGCATTGACTTACTTGAGGAAGTACAATATCACACAAAGATCAAATCTCGTAGGCTCTGCAAAGCACCCACGTGTAGTCATCATAACGCTCATGAGAGCGGATATGCAAACGCAACAGAAATGTCAACTCGGTGGAAGTGACACCAACAATCTCCAAAGAGAGGCAATGCATACTTGTTGGTCTTAAAGGTACAAATCCATAATCAAAACGAAGGGGAAACATCCTCAATAACTTAATACTATCGGGATGTGACCACATGATCTCCTCAACAATATCACTACCTTTAAGTCGCTCTCGTCCAACACAAGTAATGGTTCGCTTGAATCGATGTCATAAGTCTCGCTGCATCTCGATCATATTACCTCTCTTTCCCTTCCGAATATTGGCGCGGGTTCTATACAACTGAGTAATGTTGCTCAAGTTGTTCTTAAATTTGTTCTTTAATGCTTCAAGACTTTTGGATGCTTTCACTCCCAAGGACAGATGCTCCCCAACAATTGATCGCTCGTCCCTTGCTAAACTTACCAAATATAGTCGCTCCAAACAAAGTCTTATGAGGCTCATGATTGTGAATCCCATCCACCACTCTCACCATCCAATTAGAACTAGGAGGCAACATCGGTTTAGCTTTCAATCGAAACCTACAACCACATCTTTTCGAACTCTTGTGTCTACCAAACAGAACACCCAACATCTACTCGATCAGATGTGCCCTGTCTCTCACAACCATAAAGAACCTTGTTCTTTTTCCCTTTCCCATTCTCCGTCGTCTCTCGATCGAACAATAACCACAATGACTCCGTTCGCTTTCCAAAGATTCTCTAACCCAACGTGTCATTGCATCACGAGTGGGAAATATCTCGGATGTAGTAAAGGCACCTGTTAAATCCGTAATAACCATCTATTTAAAAAAATTAAAATGTTAAAAAAAAAAAAAAATTTGAAATACCTTTTTAATAGGTATTTCCGGTTCACAATTTGTGAACCGGAAATACCTATTAAAAAGGTATTTCAAAAATCTAATTTAAAAACACAAAAATTCGAATTACCTTTTACGGAGATAATTCCTGTTCAAAAAATTGTGAACCTGAAATACCAATTTTCTCATGCTTAATTCCGAAAAATCACTCTACAATATTTCGAAATACCTTTTTTTTGGTAATTCCGGAATTTTTTTTTTTATGTAGGGCCAGTTCGTTTCTTTTTTAAATGCCAGGGGCATTTTAGGCATTTTGATACTTATGGGGGTGTGGTCGATAATTAGGGGAGTACGAAAAATAACTGCCAAAAAATTAATAAAGTCATACCAAACGCCATGCTCTTTAATGTCTGTTTATGAGAAAAGGAGAAAAAAAAATGCAGGTAATGTGAAACCGTACTCGACTTGTAGATGCTCATGCTGAGGCAAGCCTGAAGTTTATTAAACTAAACTTACTGAAGGGAAATACAGGAGCTATCTGTGACATTGACTGATATTCTTTAACAAGTCGCTGATGATTCTAATTTACTCCCTCCGTCTTACTTTGTTTGTAGTTTAAGGTTTTTGCACACTTTTTAAGAAAAATGATTAGAAGTCTAGATTTGTCTAATTTACCATTTAACCATTTATCTCTCTATCTAGATAAATGTGAATCTTTTATTGAAGGTAAAAAGTTATCGTAATTAATAGGGGTATAAATGTAAAATAACATAAAAAGTTTCATTGGAAATTTAAAACAACAATCAATTTGAGACAAATTAATTTTGCTAAAACAACAAACAATTTGAGACGGAATGAGTAAACAACATAAATTCAGTTGACCATATCTGATATCTCCTGACATTAAATGCTAAAATTCAAAGATAATGATGATTCCAATGAAGTTGTGGGTGATCACAACTTGGATGGTTTTCATGGTCTCAACTAAATATTCCATTAAATTTCCAAAATAATCACTGATCCATTAAGTTATTAATTGTTAAAAATGTTAGTGGGAAGAATTTTTCAACCCATAGCCCCTAGAGTGCGTTTGATTCGCTAAGCAGTAAGGGATTGGACTGGACAATTTTAGTTGTACCCTAATTGATTTAAAAACTATTTATAGTATTGGACATAAATGAGGGTAAGAGACTAGACAAAAACCCAAATTCCTGTACCTCACAAAACCACAGTCCGACTTTCTGTCCCACAGTACAACTTTCTGATCACTAAAATATTAAAATATTATTTTTATTTCCTGTTCAATAATTTTTCTCTCTCCTCTATTCTCCCCCCTCTCTCTCTCCTATCTCATTCTTCTCTCTCTCTCTCTCTCCTATCTCATTCTTCTCTTTCTCTTTCTCTATCTCTCTCTCTATCTCTCTCTCCTATCCCATTATTCTCTATCCTTTTCTCTACCTCTCTAATATTTTCTCATCTCAGGACCTATCTCATTCATCTCTCTTTCTCTCCCCCCTCTCTACCTCTCATCTTTCTTGTATCATCTCATGACATATCTCCCTCATCTCTCTCTTTCTCTCTCCCTCTATCTCTCTTTTCCATATTCTCCTTCAGATGTTTTTCGTTACAATTTTTTAATTCCATTGTAATATATGTTATATAAAATCATTAGAAATAGAATTACAGTAAAATTTACATTTTTTTGCTTGTGCTGTCCATGGTTCACCAAACAATGTACCCAGTCCAGTCCCGTTTGCAAATCAAACGGACCCCTAATTTCTCCAATTTCTATCTTCCTCCACTAAACCACCAAGCCACACTTCTTCATAAACAAAGAACAATGCCTTTTCTCCATCAAGCTATTTTAGGCAGAGTTTAATAATTACCTGATATTCTTGTGTTTTTGGGATAGGTATATTATCTTAACTTAAATATATGTTACCCCTGCAAATATCACCATTATCCATTTACTTCCTTTAAAAAAAGTTTTAAAATCAACCTTGCAAATATTAAGTGGTTACAGTTACCCCCCTCGGTTAACTTTCCATCCAAAAATAAGTGACGTGGCAAACAGTGCTAACATCAGCGTTGACTTTACTGCCACATGTCACCATACCATTGGACCTATATGCCACGTGGCAGTGACACGCCACGTCATCACCCATGTCATCATTGACACATAGCACTGACATGTGCCACATCAGCAGCCAGTATATGGCTGCCACGTGGCGCTCGCGTGGAATGTGGGGTCATGCTTACTTAAAAAAATTATCTTTTGTTGAAGGTGAGAGTTGAAACCACAACCCCAAACTTATCAACAAGCCCTCTTACAACTTGGCTACCTAAGTGATTGTTAATATTTACCCAACTATTGAAATATATTACATAAAAGTTAGTAAAATAAATAAATAAAAAATGAAATCATCTTTCATCTTTTTCTTCTCACCCTTGAAGAAAAATAACCCAGAAACTTATAACTTCAACCCAAAACGAAATCGAATTGCAAAGGAAAAAGGAAAACAAAATCATTTGGAAACGAAAATTGAAAACAAAATTAATTTGGAAACGAAATCAAATTTGTTGCGAAAATAGAAAACGAAATTGATTTAGAAACGAAAATAGATCCAATATTTCCCATAAACACTCAAATGATCCTTCAAAATTTCCATGGGGTTTCTTCTTAGATCTTGATTACAAACAAAATGCACCTAAATATGTTGGATTTCGTCGCCTATTCTATGAGAACGAAACGGGTCTCCAACCGGGTTTCTAGGACCCGTTTCTAGGGGTGTTCAAAAACCGAACCAAACCAATAGGGAAACCGCAAACCGAACCAAACCAAACCGAAAATCGCAAAAAAATGCTTTTGATCGGTTTTGTTCGGTTCTTTTTTTCATTGCACCGCGCGGTTTGGTTTGGTTCGCGGTTTTGATTTCCGAACCCGAACCAAACCAAACCAAACCGCAAGTAACACTAAGGCTTGTTGAATTACAACCTTCCTTACTAACTTACTAACCTAAATGCAACTACAACCCAACTCTCACTCACTTAGTAACCCAAATTCAATTAATTTTTTGACTCACTTACAAACAATCCATATTGTTATGCTATATTTAAAAATTACAACAAAATATTTAATTCAAATTCTTTTAAACATTGTCTTAGCTATTTGAAAAAAATTAAAAGAGAGTGATTTATATACTACATATATTTGAGTAGACTTTTTCTTAAAGATTTATGTTAGCCTTTTTTATGTTAGTTAATTTTAACTCTGTTTTAAATTATTTTTGTCTTGGAAAAAACCGAACTAACCGAACCAATCCAAACCGCATTTGTTTGGTTTGGTTTGGTTCGGTTTTATTTTAGGAAGCCAACCGAACCAAACCAAACCGCATGTAATTTCACCTTGCGGTTTGGTTCACTTTTTGTCTCAAAACCAAACCAAACCGCACCGCGAACACCCCTACCCGTTTCTGTGATTAGTTGCTAGATCTGAGCGAAAATCGAACTTGCATCTTCTCAGATCTGAACCAAATCGATTTGTCTGCAAATTCCTTATGAAGATGATGATGAATTGTGGCTTAAATCTGGACGTTTGATGATGATTTGTTTTTTTGACGTGGTGATGATGATGATAAACGTTTGATGATGATGATGATGATGAAATGCAAATTCCAGTTTTTTATATTTTTTTTACTAATTTTTATGTAATATATTTCTATAGTTGGGTAAAAATTAACAACCACAAAGGTAGCCAAGTGTTGAGAGGCTTTATTGGTAAGTTAGTGGTACTAGGTTCAACTCTCAAATGATAATTTTTTTGGCTAAATACCAGTTTTGGTCATTTATCTTTTCTTAAAGTTTCACTTTTATTCTTTATCTTTTTTTAGTCCGCTTTGGTTTTTTATCTTTCATTTTTGTGTCAGTTTGATCCTTTATCTTTATTTTGTTTTATTTTGTTCCTTTATCTTTCATTTATTGTTTCATTTTGGCCTCCTTAAACAGAACATTTTGATCGCGTATTGCATGAGTTATTCAAGAAACAAGAAATCAAAGTGTTCTTGGTGTTCTTGAGCACATTCATAGTGTTCTTCATTTTTTATTTTTGTTTAAGAGGACCAAAATGAAACAATAAATGAAAGATAAAGAATCAAAGTGAAACAAAATAAAGATAAAAGACCAAACTGACACAGAAATGAAAGATAAATGACCAAAACAGACCAAAAAAAAGATAAATGACCAAAGTGAAACTTAGAGCAAAGATAAAGGACCAAAATTGGTATTTAGCCTAATTTTTTTTAAGTAACATTCTACACGAGCGCCATGTGGCAGCCATCAATTGGCTGCTGACGTGGCACCTGTCAGTGCCATGTGTCAATGATGACATGGGTGATGACGTGGTGTGTCACTGCCACGTGGCACATAGGTCCAATGGTATGGTGACACGTGACAATAAAGTCAACGCTGTTGTCAGCACCGTGTAACACTTCACTTATTTTTGGATGAAAAGTTAACCGAAGGAGTAACAGTAACCACTTAATATTTGCAAGGTTGATTTTAAAACTTTTTTTTTACAAGAGGTAAATGGATAATAGTGATATATGCTGGAGTTAATTTAAACCTATTATCTTCTAAAATTATCATATACGGAGTAAATACCTAATTTGAATCCCTCATATGCCATTCTTAGATTGAACTCAATTTTTTCAATTTCCAAATCAATCTAAAGAAGAAAACAAAAGCAGTCCAAAGCAGAGGATTAACTATCAATAAGGCTTTTTCTGTATGTGAGAATGTACAACACATCATGATATTGTTCATATTACAACATAATAGAATCACAACATCAACAATAACAATAACAACAAACTAATCTAATTTTGTACATCATCCGCACAACTATGACTCAATTAACAAAAGAACAAAAAGAATCGTCAAAATCACAACACACAAATAAGAAAAAAACTCAAAAGGAATTTTGACTCATCATCGAAGAACCAAACGACGAACCACTATTCAAAACGACATCACTGCAATCATCACCAAGCAATGCCTTCAACAAATCCGTAGCCTTACTCTTCCCCTTAGCGCTACCGTTATCTTTAACGTCCGCGATTCCGTCCAACGCACCAAAAGCAACGGCGTCTCTAACATCACCGGCCGCCGCATCACCGCCGCATCGCACGAGGTTAAGCAGCACCGACACAGCATTCTCTTTGGTCCTCAAACTAGATCCGGTTGCTAGATCGAGAAGATCGGCGAGGACACGAACGCCGGCAACCTTCCGGAATGCTTCCACGCTGTCATCGCAACCGGCGACCTGCGCAATCACGGCGGTAGCGTCTTCAACGATCCCAACCCTACCGTCGCTAACAATAAGCGAGAAAAGCGCGGGAACAACGCCGAACTGCACCATAGTTGAACGATTAAGCGGATGAAGCGCGATGGCGAAAAGCGCTTTAAGCGCGTCCTTAACAGTACGCGGAGGAGAGGAACGATGACAACGGAGAATATCAACAAGAGCGTAAACGATCTCGCGTTTAGATCCAACAACAGTACGATAATCATCAACAGAAGAAAGAAGACTATGAATAACAGCGGCGGAGGATTGAACGGCGGCGGCTGCTGAAGTAGAACCGTGATGAGAGATAACGTGTGCAAGCGCGTCGAGAACACCGCGCGTGGACATGAGAGGCTCTTTTTCTGTTATAGAAAGGTTTAGAAGCGTTGCGGCAGCGTTTTCTTGCGAAAGGTGAGAAGAGGAATAGAGAGTTTCAGCGAGGTAAGGGATGGCACCTGATTCGGCAATTATGGGTCGGGTTTCTGGGTCTTGCTTTGACATGAGACGAAGCTCGCAAAGGGAGTCGATACGAGCTTGTTCGGATACGGAGCTTAGCTTCGAGACTAGGATCCGCACGACGCGGTGTTTAACTTCCATTTAGGAGGTTTGGCGTTTGGTGATGATGGTGTTTTGGGTTTGTATGTGAGGGGGGGAATTGGGTTGGATTGGTTTGGGTGTGGTAGTTTGGTGGGAGAAGGGGAAAAGACACGTCATCGTCTTTTGGGGAGATTATAAGAGTGGATTACTGTAGATGTTTGGAGAAGTAAACACGTTTTAAGGTTAGGTAATGGTGACAAAGAGATGAAGTCATGGTGATTTCATTCACAGCAATTCTTTTTCTTGCGGACGAACGGATAAGATGTAAAATTCCTTTCTTAGGTACTGTATCATTTTAAAACGGGCTTAGGCATCATAAAAGATTCCTTTCTTGCATATATTAGATTGCATGGAGTATCCCTTTCAAGCCTTTAGGGTAAGGGTGTTCAAAACCGAATCAATCCAATAGAAAACCGTTGTTGATGTTGTATTCTGCATAATAGTGGCTCTCTTCCAAGTATTGTGGTTGTAGGGGTGATTGTTGACTTCGCGTCTCCATGCCAAGAGGTGTCCCTTAAAAAAACACTCTGATGCCTAAGTTAATATTAGAGTTTTAGATAAGAGAGCAAATAAATAAAGATTAGTGAGCTGAATTGGTCTTATCAAACCTGGAGGTGAGAACCCCTATTTAAAGATGGTCCGTCCAGGGTTCTTGAGGGCCCAAGGAGCTAACCTTATCCGTAGGAGGCCTACGTTGCTTGGAGCGTAAGTCACTGTTAGGGCAGTAATTATGATCGTGGCGAAATCTTCGATCATTATTGAGTTGTTGCTTGTTCAACAAGTTGCGGGGTGAATTTTAGTTTCGACCCCTTCACGAGTGTGAGTCTGATTCTGAGGTGCTACTCAGGGAAGACCGAGGAGAGCGTCCAGAGACTCGGTTATGTTGACCTACATATCAGAATCTCCATGAGAGGTCGTTCTTGTCCTACCTGCGCACAGTGGTCGAATTTTGTTTACTCGAGGATTTTTTTATAAGGGAGCTTGACACTAGGTTAGGTCAGAACTAATCATGACCGTAACAAAAGCCCCCTAGACTTCTGTTTTGCTGAGAAACATAAGTCTAAAGAACACATGAGTTGTCTCTTACCGAGCCGAGCTGCCGAATTAGTGGAATCATTGCGCTTATCAAGGAAGATTCGAGTTGTGCCTTATTGGTTGTTGGGATGTCTTGATGTGACGTTTCTGTTGACGCATGACGATTCGTGTCTCGTCAGGGGCGAGTTTAAGAATTTGAATCGATGCAACCTCTCTTAATCAGGCTGATTAGGTGCGTCAATTCCTAGATGTCATATGGATTGTTGGATCCTTAGTTGAGTGTAGGCTCCCTTTGGTCTTCAACGGTTTGGATCTTCCCGAGGTTGAGGGTGTTGCCTTTAAAAGGGGGAGAAGATCTCATTCTTCTTCTTTACGATTTCTTTGAGTTTCCATTGTATAGTTCCTGCAATTTCTCAAATTATTGGTCTCCATAAGCCAAGTTTAAGACTTTTTGAATTTTTCGGGTTAGTTTTCACTTCCCCGTCATTTACTCAATTCATTTTTGTTTATGAAGCTTGAACCCACTCCCCTTTGTGTTATTTTTCCCGAGAAAACCACTACAGTTCTGTCTTCTTCCTCATTTTCTTCATTGATGGATTCTCCCCTCCGCCAACCTATAGGCGCTGAGGAAGTTTCCGAAGAGATCTCCACCGCGTCGAGCGACGATTCACGCCTGGCTAACGAAGGTTCTCCGAGGGAATTGATAATCTCAAACATTGAGTGCGGCGTCGTTCCAATGGCGTATCTGGTATAGGTCATGTTATCTCTCCACAAGCCAAAGAAGAATTGGTGCAAGGTGCGACATCCCCCTAATTATTCTTGGGTCGATTCGTCCGTTGATATGGTGTCGACAGTCCAGAAGAAAGAGGATGTGGACGCTCTCCGTAGATTGGTTCTCCGCATCGTTAGGACCGAGCGCTATGAGGATAATGTGCGTATTGATTTCTGCCAGCCCGAGGAGAGAGTTTTTCACGTTTGTCCTATCGATCACCCCTACCACATGTATCTATACGAGGCTATGCTTTATTTGATCGAAATCCAACTCTTCCTCACCGTCTTTGAGCGTGAGGTGCTCGGTTGGCTCATTTTTCTCCCTCGTAGCTTCATTCTAACAGTTGGGCATTTATTCGAGGCTTCAAGCTTGTCTATTTTTACTACTCCCTCGATGCCAATACACTCATCTTCTTCTACTTTTTCTAGTTGAAGGTGAGTTACCCTATGAAGTGGTGTTTTTTCAACCAAATATTCGGCCGATGATTTTTGAAACTTTTTGAGTTCCACTAAATCTTGGAAAACCAAATTCTTCCGAGTCCGAGCAAAGGCTAGTACTAAGCTCTTCTGGAGGGTAAAAAGCATTGTCCCTTTTACTGGAATCGTGTTCCCCAGCCCATTAAAGAGGTCGAGTTTGATGGGCTTTATCCCAGAGACCAAACTTTTATCAGGTGCCTCGAGGAGTTTCCCGAGATAGATACAAGGACTTTGATAGCTTGGTAGCAGTTGCATGGCTGGACTTTAGCATATTTTCTTTTTTATGCAGGTTTTGAACCTTTCTTTGCCTCTTTGCAGATAATTCAGTGGGAAACATGGATCGAGCCACTGTTAGAGCCTGCTTGATGGCTGCCAATAGAGGAAAGGCTGTAGCGATCAGTTCTATTGCTCTGGGAGGGGTTGGCTCTAGAGGTCTAAGCTTAGTTCCACCATCTCCGATGGATGCTTTTTCCACTCGGGAGAGGACTCCCCAATTAAGCCAAGCAAGAGGTCGGCCCCTTCCACAAGTAGTCTTTCTCCCCTGAGGTCCGCCCTACCAAAGTAGCTAAGGGACGCCCCCAAGGGTTTGTTATTTTGAACATTCTCGATGGGTTTCGTTATTCTTAGCACCCGAAGGAGTTCTTTGATACCAGGACTTAGCCTAATGATTCGTTGTGGAATTCTACTCTCAATGGCAACTTATTGGTCGACAAGATCATCGACAAGGAGGAGGATGCCATGATGGAGGCTGCAGGTGAGCTCAGGTTGTGTCGAGCTGCAATCTCCTACGGTCTTCAGGTGGCTGCCATAGAGTCACTTTTGGTGGCCTGCTAAGGAGCTTGTTGAGGTAGGTATCGAGGAAGGGCTCTATAAGCTGGTGAAGTCAGAGGCCTCTTTTAGGAAGAGGGCTGAGCGTTTCAAGTTGATCTGAAAGGATTTGTCTCGCAATTTGGTTGCAACTAGGCGGAAGCTAGGTGATTTTGAGGAAAGCTTGGAGGTCGCTAAGGCAAGTAGATATTTCTTGCTGGAGCTTCAGGGCCAAGGTAGCCGATCTTGAGGCCAAAGTTGTTGAGGGTGAGACTCAGGCAGCGTTTACATTTGAGGGAGGCTTTGAAGCTGCTAAGGCTAAGTGAAGGTGTTAGCCCCCGAGGTTGATTTATCTCTCATAGATCTTTGGAAAAATTACACTAGGAGTCCTTTAAGTTATTTAACTGTAATAAGTTGGTCCTTTAAGTGTTACATAACGGTAGTCTTAAATGACAAAATTGTTACAAGACAAATGACATGTAGGCTCCGTCACAGCCACATCAGCTCTGTTAGTGCGAATTGGAATTTTTTTGTAACGAAAAGTGAAAAAAAGGACTAACGGTGTACACATATGTAACTTAAAGGACCTAAGTGGTACGAAAAAACTTAAAGGATCAACTTGTTACAATTAAATAACTGAAAGGACTCCTGGTGTAATTTTGCCTAAATCTTTTCAAGGTGGTCTGTGATGGAAAGAATGTGGAGGAGATAGTTGGGGACGTCGCTAAGCCAATTGTTAATGAGGTAGGAAACGAGGATTTCCCTAATACCGTTGTGGCACCTGAGGTCGTAGAAAACTCTCAAGTTGATGAAGTAGAGGGGGATGCCTCTATCAACATGTAATTTTTATTTTGTTTTTTCATTTTTCAAAAGTCCTCTAGTATTCAAGGCATGTGTAATGAACTCGGCCTTCAGCCTTATGAATGAAGTAATGATTTCGAGTATTTCTACCGCCTCCTTTACTTTTTGCATTCCCTTTATACTTCTCATTTCATACACAGCTCCGCTTTAGAGTTACTACAACCCGAGGATATACTGCATTTCTTTTATACTTCTCATTTCGTACACAGCTCAGTTTTAGAGTCAGTGCAGCCCGAGATATAACTGCATTTCTTTTATACTTCTCGTTTCATACACAACTCGGTTTTTGTATCCCTTTTTGTTGAGAAGTGGGAAGTCCTGTTTTATGTGGTCAGGTTTCTTGCACTCATAGCATATGAATTTTGATTTTCTTTAATCACCATTGAATGTCTCCCTCTTATATTGATGAAATGCTTCTCCTTTTCTTCTGTTTGAGAACCATTTGTTCACTCTTGTTGATATTAAAGTCATACTTGAGCAATTCCCTAACCAAGTATCCTAATTTTTCACTCTTTCATCATCATACTCAAACAGGAACAACCTTGTCATTATAGATTGGGTCAATATCATATCTTACGGGTTAGAGGAATTCTCTGGCTTTTCACTCCATTTATTCTCAACCACGTTATATTTCAACACTGGGGCAAATTCCAACCCTTCATTCCATCCACACTACTAGTTGTTGTCATCCCAAAATAGGGGCAAGTTAGTCATTCCCCACCATTCAAAGTCTAAATCGCGCCAATCACATTCCTTAGACTGGGGCAAGCCTATTCTCCATGAGCTTCGACAATGATAGTATCCATCATTTCACTCACACCATATTCACCCACCAAAATACCCAAATAGTCTTAGAACTATCATTCAACTGACTCATTCATTTGTATTTATACAACTATGCATGTTAATTAGACAATGCTTCAAAGAGAGAGAACACAAGTTCGGGATGTGATCATGACAATTTCCTCAGTTAACTTCTTAGACCTGAAGAGTTTAGGCATGGCTCATCATCACCAAATAGAAGAATAATGTGAACGAGTCTGCAAATATGGGCAAATATCATTTTATGCCATGGTCCACAAATATGGCAAGCTTGAGGTTGTAAAAGTTTGAGTTCAAATCAAAACTATTTTTTTTCAAAGAATGATCAATATTAACCTCCCTGCTTCTCAGGCATCAAGAGTCTCGGTTCTCACCATTACCAAACAAAAAAGGTTTCTAAATCCCAATCAATCATATCATCGCACCATGCATAGTGTATGCATCAAAGCATTACATTTGTATTCGCATAAACATGCATTTATCATATACCAAGAAGAAGAAGCAAAAAAAGAAGCAAAAGAGAGAAAGTCCTTCATACATTTCATTCATCATTCCACTAAAAAAAAAAATCAATCAATCATTGTGCGTGCATGCATTACATGCATGTACATAACATCTGTCATTCTCTATTCGACTTCAAATGTCGATCCCTACTTACTTCAATCCCTTAAGCCAACACAACAAGTGTTGGATCCTATAGCACAACAGATCTCAATGTTAGCATTAAGTCTAGCATCGATCCTTCAGACCCCCAGTGGTCCTTCAGAGTCCAAGTGCTCCTTTAGATCCCCAGTGATCCTTCAGGACCAGGTAGCCCTTCAGACCTATCGGTCCTTCAGTTCAGTTCGAGTCAACGCGCCAAACGCGACTTCGAGCTGCACCTTCAGATCATAACATCGTCACTGAGCACGGCGGATCCTTCAGACCCCCAATGGTCCTTCAGATTAGCTGTGTCTGCCTAAGATATAGTGTAAATCCTTCGTGGTCAACATATCAATTCTAGATCTGATCTTGACTCTCACGACCGCCACGACGTAGGTCACCCTGAGACTGTTTTACTAGTACCATAGCTAGTTGCAGTCCATCAGACCTTTTTTTTTGGTCCATCAGGCCCAGGCAGCCCGTCAGACCTATCGGTCCTTCAGTTGAATTCGAATCAATGCGCCAAACATCGACGACAGGTTAGACCTTCAGACCCCCAGTGGTCCTTCAGAGCCCCAGTGCTCCTTCAAACCCCAGTGGTCCTTCAGAGCCCCAGTGCTCCTTCTTTATTCTTTTCTCGTTAACACGCCAGGTGTTAACCAGTCCTGTAAATTCTCAAATCCCACATTTTCTCTATGTGGACAAAATTAGTGTTATTCTTCAATCTTTATTTCTATTTTACTCGAAAAATGTGGAAACCCTTCACATTTTCTAGTAAAATTTAAATAAAGAAGAGCAGCTGTTATACTCCAATTTTGTTCAACTAATTGAAAAATCAAATAAAATTGTATTTTTGTAAACGCCCAATTTTAACGGGTATTTTTCTCGTTTTCAAAAAACCCCAAAATATATGTCTCGTTTTGTAGGTTCCAACTGCACAAATGTGTTTAAGTTGCGTGTGTTATTCGATCTAGCATCTCTTATTCTCATCGCGTGCACGTATTTATTCTCGTTGTTTGCGGGTATTATTTCTAATCGTGTGTGCATTGTGATTCTTGTTGTGCACGCGCGTTTGCGTCTCATCGTGTACGCGTGTTTATTATCATCACTATTTTGTTATTAATCTAATAATTATTGTTATTATTATAATCTGTCCAAAAATGCTACAACCAAAATAGTCAAAGTTTTTGCAAATCAAGACAAAATAAAAAAAATAGAAAATTTAAAAGCAAAAAGCCAAACAAAGGAGGCAGCGATTTGTTGTTGTTGTTGTTGTAGCTCTTGGAAGCCATTTTGAGGATGAAGCTCAAACTTCTTTTTCCTTGTCCCTTTGATTTTCCCATTTTTGTGAACACACATTTCAGCCTTTGACCTCCACCATAGCTGAGGCCTTGTTTTGCTTTGCAACAGAAAATTTATTTTGAGAATGAAGCTAAATGCTCCTTCTCCTTGTTCCTTTGTTTGTTTTCCATCTTGAGCAAAAACAACCCATACAGAGCACATGGACAACACGCCTCTGCCTTCCTATACCCTCATCCCAGCCTGCAAACATCAAACAAGTATATATGCAGAAGTCGGTGAAAAATCAAGAGAAGCAGAAACATAGAATAGGGAACGTGAAAGGGACATTTGAAGAGCCATTAGCTGGCCTTAGCAAAAGACACATCATGACCTCTATATAGAAGCCATCAAACGGATAAAGGGGGGGAGGGAGAAAACGCAGAAAACAGAAAGCAAAGATGTAGAGGAGGAGAGTAAAAAAACTGAGAGTGGGAAACAATATAGAGAGAGTATCAAAACCATACACACATTTTATCAAACACCATAAGAACAACTACCTAACTACTCACCAACAATCACCTCCACCCTACTCTCCTCCATTTTAGCAACAACCACAACCACCTCACTACCTCACCATAACCACCACCACAACCACGACACAATAACCACCACCTCTAAGAGAACAATAACCACCACTACAACAACCATCTAGCAATCGCACAACAACCACCAAACACTATAACAACAACCACACAACAAATACCACCACCACAACTACTCTACAACAACCACAAAAGCACCCTCCGACAAAGCTCCGGCGTGACTACCACACCACCGGCGAGCACCTCCATCACTACCACACCTCCATGGTTTGCTCTTCCCCTCACTCTCTCTCTCTCTATGATGGCTCTCTCTCTCACTCAAACATGGATGGTGCTAAGGTTGAAGGGAAAGAGCTAAGTTTGCTCTTCTTCTTTTTTTAACGTACGTCTGTCTCTTTCATGTGTTCAATTGTTTGTTTGTTTTTTTTATCAATTTAATAATTACACCCCCTCCCTTTTGGTATGTAATCCCCTCTGTGTTTATTAATCTGTTTAATCTTAACACCCCACAATTCATGCGTACACCCCATCACTTAAGCCCATTCGCTGCTCCAGCCCAAATGCGAACTGGGCTTGTATTTTTTTTTACATCTCCCTATTTAATGATACAACCCCCTGCAACTAATTACAATTCTCACTTTTTCTAGTATACCCCTTTAAACAACTCCTTTTTGAATAACCAAACTCTCATCACAAGAATATAATTTCTTACTAATGGTCACTCTGGGTTTTACTCGTTTGATCGTTAAGAACAACTTTAGTTTTCGAATGGTTTATTAGTGGTGACCACTCTGAGTTTACTTGTGTGGTCATTGCGAATGCCTATCCAATTTTCAAAAATAACATTTCAAATAAAAAACACCAACACATAAATATTTTCTACCCAAGAACTACGCAGCCTTTGATTCTCTACCCTGAGATACGTAGGAGCAGATGGGGGCCCACATCTGTCAAGTGCAATAACAAAAAAAATATCATTTTTTAGTCTTTTTCTAAAATGTTTCTTTGTTAGCTCTCAATAGAATTCAAAATAAATAATTTTTATTAAGTCTTTTTCATTTCATTTTATTATAAAAGGGAAATAAATATTTTTGAAGTTAATCTAGTTTGCACAACTAATCAGAGGTTGCCTTTTTCGAAAGGATGATGTGGGGTGCTAATACCTTCCCCATGCATAATCGACTCCCGAACTCAAAATCTGGTTTTCAAGACCGTTTTCTTATTAAAGGGATTTTTCAATGTTTTCCCTTATAATTAAATGTTGATGGCGACTTCATTGAATTGCACGAGAGATCCTCTTCGGATTTTTCGGGTGCAACAATCCCAAATCAAAATTAATTAATTCTTCTATTTCATCAACAACCACCATCTTCCTCTTAGTCTCGACTTTAGGAATCATTTTTTTCGCTATCTTTTTTCGAGAACCCCCTATAGTTCCAACTAAAAAGGTGAAATGATTTTTCAGTAAACCCCAGAATCTGTAAACCCACGAATCTATAACGAAAGTTTGAATCGTTGTTGTTGTTGTAAGTTCGAAACAAAAACAAAATCGAAATCAAAAGCTTGAATCGCCCAGATCTGTTGCTATTGGGACTTTGTTTCCGGTTTCAATCACCATATATAGCAACAAATCTTTTTCAATTTCACTTACAGACGGAAAGAAAATCTGGGTTTTTGTTTGATTTTCCTTCATCAACACATTGAGAATGGTTTCGGTTTCATGAAGAAGATGTGAAGATGATGAATAGAAGATGTGAAAATGATGACGAGTTTCGGTGCTATTCTAGTTTCGTTGTTGATCTAAGTCTCATTGCTCTTCTTCTTCGTTCATGTATTTCATCATGTTCTTCTTCTGGTTTTGTTGCTCTTTGTTCATGTTCTTTATTTTATTTTTGAATAAAAAATTGATTTTTAATTAGAAATCCTAGGTGGACCTGCCAACTTAGTGGTCAAATAGTCAAACAAGAAAATATTTAACGGTGTTAGTGTTAAAACGTTAAATGGGAAAACGGTGCAACGTTTTTTAAAGTTAAGGGACCTATTCTTTAACTTGAAAACTTAAGGGACCTACACGAAAACAGAAAATAAGTTAAGGGAACCCCGATAGTATTTTGCTTATAAGGAAAGATAGTAAAGAACACACATAAATTATAGTGGTTCACCCCAATCAACAAGGGCTACATCCACTCCTCACACTATTTTCTAAACATTTTACACCTACAAGCCGATCATAGGTCAAAGCACTTGATAGTTTTCTTAGCACAGCTCTATCTACTGTCACACTAGTTTTCTAAAAAGTTCTAGCAACTCAAAACCCCAAGAAACCTCTTAGGCATATTCTCTTACGATACAACAATTAATGCCTTTTTAAGAAGGTACACATATACAAAATATGCTTAGTTTTGAACTGGATAGAAATATATTTAATAAATTACATACATCAATTGATAAAAAGCTATGAACACACTCAAAATGATCCCAAAAGATGTTGAATGCAAAGAGTGTGTTTGAGAGAAGGTTGGTAACTCAGAAGCTCTTGAGAAGCTTCTGAAGTAGATTACCAATAATGCGTATTATCTCTCTTAGTCATAAATGAGGTGCTCCATATTGTATTTATAGAGCCTTTGAGTCAAAAGAGCCGTTGGAATGAATCTCCAAGGTTGATTATAGCCGTTGTAGCTTTTGCTCAAAAGCAGGTACACTTTAGCAGAACCCGTACACTGTAGTAGGTATTCGTTGGGAGCTTCTGAACTCGGTTCTCAAGAAAAACACTCTCTGTATCTTTCTTTGACTTGATCTTCATTCTTCTAAGGACTTAGTAAATCTTGATATCATCACTTGACTATTTAGAAGAATGTGTCGTCTGACTTGTATCCTTGAGAAGCTTCTGAGGAGTCTTCTATTATATGCCTTCTGAAGAACTTTCTGAGCAGTCTTCTGAACGAATTAGCTTTTGATTTCATGGCATATCCTTTGATATACTTGTCATATATTTCATGACTCAGCGTGGCAAAAGACCTCTTAAGTTCATTCATACCTTTTTGAGATTGATCCATTGTTTTTACCTTCTGAGCACCTCTTTGAGCTTCGATCAACAGTATCTTCCGAAGCTCTTTTCTACGTTCTTATGATGTACTTTTGATTAGCACACGTTCTTCTTGAAATAAACATGATTTGTTCTTGTCTTAAGATCGCTCAAGAAGATTCATTAGAAAACTAATGAATCGGAAAGCTTAAACATGATTTGAAATAAACATTTTTCGCTTTTCACATACGCAAGTGAAATAACGCCATTTTAATTAGGTGTCTCAAAATACCGTCTCATTTAATTGTCTCACAACACTATCTCCTACACATCAATTGATGCTTATGAATCGTCTCAGAATGTTTTAGGTATATTCACAATGGTACACTAGCCATTAGACCTCGCAACTACTATGCTTCTTGACCAACAATTTCAAGAGCTATGAATTTCAATTCCATTATATACCACATTTCTCTTTTAAAAATTTTCATGATTTTGCATCATCTTCTAAAGTAAATATGTATCCAGTTATCATCTTAATACCTTCAAAGTTGCTTTTTCATTAAACTAGGGTCAATGTATTTTTATTACTTCCTCATAAGTCTCAAGGATCTCTTCTAACATATAAGCTTGAACAGTTGCTCTTTAATCAACTTCTACCTCTCTACTAAGAAACAAATGTTATAAAAACTAGATTAAATTTTCAGAGACATAATAAGTAGTTTACTTTTCTTTTTTTTTGGTTCACTCGAAAATAGACATAATAAGTAGTTTACTTTTGTTTTTAACTACACCCCCATATAGGTTAAATAAAGTAATTCTTCTAGAAAGATGTTATTTGGTTCATAGAAACACTAATTTGGACCATATAAATTCACCAATAAAACACCATTTTAGATCTTTATTTTTCCGGCATGTAAATAAAAATGCGTCATTTTAGATATTTATTTGAAGATGAAAACCGACTTCAAAATTCCCAAAACTTTAATGCAAAATCAATAACATATCCAAAACATGCCTCTAATTATTTTTTTAAAATTATTTTTGCCATAACCAAACAGTCCAAAAATTAGCACAATATAAATATTCTTATAAACACAACCTGTACGGTAATGATAATTGTTAATAGAATATTTTGAATATTTTTAGCAAACAAGGCAGACGACCCGAATTTATTTAAAAAAAAAGAAAAGAAATAGAGAAAAGCGAGGGGGGACTAGACCAAAACCCCTGTTATTAGAAAAGCTCAAACCAAAACCATAATAGAGATCCCCTAACAGAGTCCCTAAAACACTACATCCGAAAGGCTGGACAAAACTAACAAAAAAGAGATAAACAATCCTGAGAATGGAAAAACCAACCAAGTTCTGGCTATAAACAGATAGTCAGAAAAACAATAACCTTTAAATCAGATCAAAACGGAAAAAGGAACACAACCAGAGTTATTCTTTGAGTGAGTGTTATACACCGTTGCTTTCTGAGTTGATTTCTTTCTTTGTTTCTTCTTTCGGGATGTGGATACTACCTGACTATGCTTATCCGCCACAGTGTGGTAATGCACATCATCTGACACATCGCCCCAATGCTTCCCCAAAATGCTCATGTCGGAATCATCGACTGGATCAGACTCTAAGGCAAAGTCAGGTACATCCACAGCGTTAGAGTGGGTTGAAAGAACCTCCTCCAAAGAGTTATTTGAGGAAGGCGAATCAAGCCTGGTGGTGGGAGGCTGAGTGGAATCACTACCAGTTCGGCTAGCTGCAGATATGCTAGCCGATTTCTCAGAATCCATTTGTTGGGTCAAAGGCTTACCAACCTCCGCAGTAACCGAGGCAGGGATAATTGATTCATCGGTAGAATGCATGCCATTTTCACTGGGCTCCATCTGAGAAGGATCCCCTTGCTGTTTATATATCTGCGGAGGTTGCTCATTGTTAGAAGAGTTCTCTTGCTGCTGATGAGGTTGGGATAGTTGTTCATTATTAGAAGAATCCCCTTGCTGTTGATGTTGCTCATTATTAAGAAAATTTTGAAATATAAACAAAGTATTTCTAACAAATAAAGGACTAAAGTTGTGCATACACTTTTCATATAATCTCCTCTTAAGTTGGTCTATAATTTTCAGAGAAAATCATAAGAACCTGTAGTATCCAATTAAACTCTCTATTTGGAACCACTATTGGGCATACTAAAATTTCATGGTAAATTCCATTTTTATCTCTATGCAAATAAGATTCATGAAAGTCGTAAATGTAGTAATATCCGCAACAAGACAGCAACAACTAAAGTACCTGCGAACACAGAACACGTTAGGAAAAATAACCGGAGGTGTCTGGTGACTTGTCCTGAAGAATTTATCCGCCTCTACATCGCAAATTCCCCGAGATACAACCGGTTCTTCTCAATCGCAAGTAACGAAAGAGGAATCAGAACTAGCAAGAATGAAATTTTTATTTCGGACAGGAGATGAACCCAAGCCTATGTGATTTGAAGAGAGAAAAATGATTTTTTCGACTCTATCATTGTTCCAAAACTCTCTTATTATATCAAACCCATAGTTCATCTCGTTAACAGTTAAAGGGATAATTATATACTATCACCATAAACAAAACGGAACAAATGGTAATAAAGAAAACCAATGAGCATCTGACGAAAACGGATGCAAATAATCATAGTATCATAATTGAATGTTATAATCATATGTTATAACCATAAAAGACAATAAGGAATTGAAACGTAAAATTTAAAAGTTTGCAACGTAACTTTGGATTTAACGTATGATAAATAAATAATAATAATAATAATAATAATAATAAAACAAATATATATTATATTTACTTTAAAATAATTTATTCCCACTTTTGAAATATTTATTAAAATAATAAAATAAAATACAACAATCCCCCACATATTTCAAAAGTTGAGAAAGAAATAAATAAAAGAAGTTTCCTGGGTTAACATCGTAGATGTAATGCATCGGATCTGTATAGCAAGCTATGGAACCAGTCCTAGACAGATAAAACTTAACATACAGTGAATTGGTTTAGCAAGCTATGGAACCCAAGACACATATTATATGTTAGAGGTTTTACTATCACATTACACCCCACAATTCTTGCTTGTTTTTGCGGTGCGCGCTACTAGGCCGTCTTGGCGTGCTCGGTATTCATGAGTGCTCTAGAGACCTCGCCAGATCTCATGCAAGCGGCCCCACTTGACACTCATATAGGTGATTTCATCAAGTGTATGCTGCAAGTCATACACCACCCATAAGGGCTATGAAAATCATTAAAAGCTTTAAGCTTAACCTTTTAACCCTGCAGGCTAGCACTATCACAATAACACCATAGGAATGGACAATAATAAAATTAATTACTTGAATTAATTTTCAGTGCTAGCAATATCAAGAAGTGACTTGTTTTTACCACATTGAACCTTATTCATGGGATCTCCAATCACAAAGGTTGGGTTACCATCACTTCTTAATTTAAATTGGCTTAAGTCTCATTCCCCTCGATGTTTCACAAATCATTTTCTTCCCTAGGGGTTTTTCAGAAGATTGATTAGAATCACTTCTGATTTCACATAAATTAAGGATATAATCCTTCTCGTTTATTAGTAGTTACTTTACACAATATTGACCAAGACGTCTCTTAGTCAATCAATTTCATATATCACAAAGTCTTGAGTAATAAACTCAATCCATATATCATCAAGCTTTGAGCAATAACCTTAATCTCTATAAGGTAATTATACAAGTCTACTTAGATAATTTCTAAGTGACAATGTTCATAAATAAAGCCACTTATAGATTTATTCTTATGTGAATAAAAATTGGCTATCATCATAGTATCATGGATATTCACTATATATAGTAATATACCCAATGATGCCTCTATAAATAATTGTATATAAATGTTTGGATAATTCCAAGCCACATCACTTTCAAAACATACTTATACGTGCAGGTCTGCTTAGATGATTTCTAAGCGACAACAATTCCATAAAATATTTACAGAATTTCACAAGTATGTTAATGATGTCTCATACATTCAAATATAGTCCAAAATTACGAGAAATATGATATTTCTTCGCAAAACCAATCTTTCAAAAGATTAGACTCATAAATTCAAATATCTCAAAATATGGATATCACATATATCCAAAACAAAATTCTCATATTTGAAAATTATCAAGATCATTTTTGAATCTAAAAGATTATTAGACTCTATCACTTTGAACAAGTCAATAAGATAATCTCATCTCAATTATTTTAATTTCATATTAACCAATAAATATCCTCACACATATTGCATGTCAAAGAAATTTCTCATAATAGTTGATGTAGTGACTAACACAGCATATTATGGGATCACTTAAAACTTTTACATAAAGCATGAATCCAAGAATAACCCCCACAGTGCCTCACACAACATAGCACTTACAAAATCAAAAGTAATACATCACATATTAATAACATGAAAATATTACTTCCAAAATGAAATTTTATATAAAATAAATTATTTTATATTAAGAATAAATCCTTTGCAGATTTCAAAATCCAAGTGGTTATTGGTTTTAGTAAAGATGATCAACTAAGTAAACCACAAATAAATGAAGTTATGCATAACAGCAACCAAAAGAAGCAGATGGCATGCTTTATCAGACTTGGATAGAAGCCACTAAAAATGAAAGCATAAAAACTAGGACACGGTAAACCACTGTGCTACGTTTCTAATAAAAAGCAATTACAAGACAAAATAATCATTGATCAGATAATATGAAGTAAATTGGAAACTTAAAACCTGGCTCCACCGTGAGGCCATAACTTTCCCAATTCATGAGTGAATTCAATTCCCTTCCAATCGGCAAAATTCGGACTGAATTAAAAACAATTTTATTTGATTGCAAGTATAAATCCTTAAGATTGTAGTCGATGGGAGCACTGGTATCATTGTTGTTGTTGTTGGTTGCGTCAGCCATAGAGATAAATTCTTCAGATTGTAGTAATATCCGCAACAAGACAGCAACAACTAAAGTACCTGCGAACACAGAACACGTTAGGAAAAATAACCGGAGGTGTCTGGTGACTTGTCCTGAAGAATTTATCCGCCTCTACAGCGCAAATTCCCCGAGATACAACCGGTTCTTCTCAATCGCAAGTAACGAAAGAGGAATCAGAACTAGCAAGAATGGAATTTTTATTTCGGACAGGAGATGAACCCAAGCCTATGTGATTTGAAGAGAGAAAAATGATTTTTTCGACTCTATCATTGTTCCAAAACTCTCTTATTATATCAAACCCATAGTTCATCTCGTTAACAGTTAAAGGGATAATTATATACTATCACCATAAACAAAACGGAACAAATGGTAATAAAGAAAACCAATGAGCATCTGACGAAAACGGATGCAAATAATCATAGTATCATAATTGAATGTTATAATCATATGTTATAACCATAAAAGACAATAAGGAATTGAAACGTAAAATTTAAAAGTTTGCAACGTAACTTTGGATTTAACGTATGATAAATAAATAATAATAATAATAAAACAAATATATATTATATTTACTTTAAAATAATTTATTCCCACTTTTGAAATATTTATTAAAATAATAAAATAAAATACAACAGTAAATAAGTGTCTAGTGTTTAAAACTATTACAAACTGAGATGAGGGAGATAATACATCAAATTAAAAGAGAAGAAATTCTCATTTGATCTATCTTCCGATAGGCTTGACCATTCTTTTGATTTAGGAACCAATGAATAACTCTTTGTAGATTTTCCAAACCACTAAGAGGAAGAAAAATCACAAACATATGTATATATTTCCGATCATACATAAAAAGAGAAAATGTAATAAAAATTGCTTTCAGATTGTTGAAAATATTAGAGGAAAATAAAGAGTGTTAGAAATAAAGGGAGAAAGGGTAGAAGTTGTGACATGTCAAAAGCCACTGCCCTAAAAGTAAATTGCGGTGAACTTTCTGGTGCAATATTAGGGAAAATCTCAAGTCCCACATTGACTAGTGATAAGGTCTCAAGAGGGTTTATATAATGAATAAGCTGGTTTTGTGAGGTTGAGTTAGGCCCTAAACCACATTCTAAGATGGAATCAGAGCCTATCCTAGATCTATCGGGCCACCTACCATTAAAAAAAAGCACGCTACAAGCCCAACAGTGCTGCGCGTGAGGGGGTTGTATTTGGGAAAATCTCAAGTCTCACATTGACTAGTGATAAGGTCTCAAGAGGGTTTATATAATGAATAAGCCAGTTTTGTGGGGTTGGGTTAGACCCTAAACCACATTCTAAGATGCAACTGATCAATATTCAGTTTTCTTCTGAAAGCTTTCATAGTCGTTGCTAAACTTGTGCATTTGAGCCAGTTTCATTTTCGAACCTCACAAACATTTCCCAAAAGAGTATAAATCAAGAGAAAGAAAATTTTCAATTGCTCAAAGAACAAGAACCAATGAGTCATGTTCTTATAGAACCATTCTTCTTTCAAACTTCATTGATATGTGTCCTTGGATGACAACAATTATTATCAAATAACTAAAGTTAAGATTATAAAGAGGAGAAGTCATAAACAGTAAAATATTTTACCGTTTATGGCAACTATCATGATGAATGCTTTTTTCAAAGTTTTTTTATACCATTACTGTAGCGACCGAAAAATTCGGGAAAAGATTCTTCGAAAGGTTCTTAGGAAGCCGCCACCAAATTTTAGTTTAAGGGCAATTCAGAAAATCCCTTTAAGTTTTAGGACGAGGCATTGTTAGGGTTCGGGAGTCGTTATGTGTGGGGAAGGTATTAGCACCCCACGACATCCTATTGTCTAATTAATTTAAGATTTATTTAATAATTACCCTTTTATTTGTAGAAAAAAAGACTTATTTAGGTTTTTGGTTTTTAGTGCTTGACAAGAGTTGAGTCTTGCTCCTACGTACCTCCGGATGCAATGGAGGAATTAAAGCTACGTAGTTCTTCCTGAAAAAAAGGTTTATGGGTTGGTGTTTTTTAGTGTAGGGGTCCTAGGATTCCTTGAACTGTACAGCTCACTGATTCCTAGGACGCTGACTAACCCGATTGTACAACCGACTTAGTCCCCTACTTTTTGAAAATGATTTTTGAATTTTTGAAAAGAGTTGTGAGATGGGTTGATTTTAGAATAGGTATTCTAGAACTCCCAGAATCTATGCATGACTCATTAGTTCTAGAACGCTGACTAACCCGGTTGTACAACCGACTTAGTCCCCTATTTTTAGGAAAAATGATTTATTTATTTCCTTATAAGTTTTTAGGATTACTGAACTGTACAGCCCATTGCTCCTAAAATGATGACTAATCCGGTCGTACAACCGACTTAGCCGTTTTAGAGAAAAATAGTTTATTCGTGTTTATTAAGTTTTGAGGTTCTTGAATCATGCATACCATTGGCCTAAAATAATGACTAACCCGGTTGTACAACCGACTTAGTCGTTTATCTAATTTCGAGGGAAAAAAGTATTTATATTTGAGTTAGAAAAGAATTAAAAAGAGAAACAGGGGGTGAAAATTGTAAATTGGGGTTTTATTAGTCGCCGGGGGCTGTATAATTAATTGGAGGTGCAAAAATGAAAGCCCAGTTCGCATAGGAGGGCCCAGAATGCGAAACTGGGCTTAAGTGAGGGAGGGGTGCGCGCATGAACAAAGGGGTGTAAATAGCGCTCTGATATAAATAGCTAACCCTACCCAAAACATAACCTAAAAATCGACCCACCCCCTTCTTCTTCTCCAGCTGCGCCGCGCAGCTGCTCTTAATGGTGAGAGGAATTTCCGGCGCAATCCTTGCCGGTTTTCGCGGAGGGAGAGAGAAAAAGAACGGCGAGATGTTCACGGTCTCCATGGAAGTAGGGTGGTTCGCGACGAGGGAGAGGGAACGACGACGCCGGAGAGAAAAAAAAGGAAGGGTGGTGTCGTCGCTTGGTGGCGACGTGGAGGTTCACGGTTGCGTCACTTGGTGGTGACGGTTTTAGGCTCGACGGAGGTCGGCGACCACCGTGTGTGGTGGTCGGAGACTCAGAGTTGGTGAGTTTGTTTCTTATTCCGGTTCGGTTTATTCTCCCCTTTTTTGACACCCTCATTTCTTCTCCTCTGATCTTGATTTTTGATTTTGATGTTGTTTGAGTGTTGATTTACTTTGACTTAGAATTTTTTTTTGTTGTTATGACCTTTTTCGAACATAACTGATATAAGCTTAATCTAACCTACACAACGCATATTTGGACGATGAATGGCCTATCTCATATGAGTTCACAGAACCCTCATCTTTGTTTACAACTAACTTGTTTCACTTTGTCATGAACAGAATGTCCATAGACCCCTTTTGTCTTAAACTTCTTTGAAATCTAAACTATTTTTAACTTAAAACACCATTTCTCAGCATGCTTTGTTAATTAAACCAGAAAATTACACATGATTATGGTGCCACACATATTTAGTTTAGCGCCTATTTTTAATTCTAATCATGAACTAATTCTAAGTTTAACAATTTACATGAGCATATCCCTAAATAACACGTCCAAATTATTAGAAATCCGATAGAGGCCAAAAATTTGTGTACCAACCTATAACTCCAGCTTCTTATTTGGCTCCTTATTGCTGCTATTTGTGACTGTGTGGCTGTTGCTGTATGATTCCTATGAACTGCTGCTGCTTCCTTCTTTAGATCTCAAAAGCCTTAGAACCGTGTTCAGTGGATTAGGGTTTCGATGTAAAACTCTAATCCTTATTTTTCTAGTGACTTTCGCACTATTTTTCTGTGCTGAATTCTGTGTGTTTTTGACTGCTGATTGACTGTTTATTTATAGTATAAAACTAGGTTAAGGCATTTATTATTTTTAACCAGGCTTTGACCCTATTTCAGGTTGGAACCAGGGCCCAATGAAGAATGCAATGACTTGGAATCTTTGTCTGAAACCCTAAATTGCTGCTTACTATTTTATTTTCGGATTTGTTATTTTTTGTATTTTTAGTATTATTTATTTTTGTATTTTTGGACTTATTTGACTCTTAAGTGCTTCTAATTTGTAAATTAAACTAAGTAGAATTATTTTTGATATTTTTGGACTCTTAAACACTTTTAAACTCAGAAATTAAACTAAATAGAATTTTTGACATTTTTGGATTGTATATATGCTTGAATAAATTAAATAAACAAAATAAGAATAAAAGTAATAAGAAAAAGGAGTCGAGCCAAATACAAAGAAAGACGAAACGGGCCGGACTCGACAAATACGCCAAACTAGACCAGAATAGAGGAAATGGGCGCGTTAAATTTAAACCACATTTTTGAGAACAATGACTTTAGGTCGACCTGCTTATGTGCGACTAACCCAAATACGCAGACTAAATTGAAGAACGCACGAGAAGATCAATCATTCGCGTGCGTGCCTAACTTAAATAATGATATTTTGATTTAGTTGAACGGGGAGATTGAGATTGGTTCGGGTTGGTAACCGAGACACTATACTAATAATTCTCGTAATTATGCGATTTCAAAACACGCTCCTAATAAAAATAAACGACTAAAACAAGAAAAAAAAAGACGGACAAAATTGGGGTATAACAATTACTATAATTAAATGTAACCATTCATAAAATAACATGTAAATTCGAAGACAATAACTTCATTGATAAGTTGTTGAGCGCACATATCACATGTCGTATTTTATGGATAGACCTCACTCATACTATGCATTTCAAAAGATTAAGTTCTATAATGACAATTCACTTGGTGATAGTCTCTCATACCCTTGTCATGAAATCCATTATGGTAATTATAATAAGGACATTGAGGGCTATCACACGTATACATTTCAGAACCCATTTGCATGGTTCTCTTTATAGCAATTGGCCTAAAGACTTTACTGTTTCTTTGAAAATTTGCTTCAGTTTGAATCAAACTGGCATTATGGGGTTGGTTGTAGTGTCCTTCCCGATTACTTGTAACGTCATTTCCTTCAACATCATGGTCATTGGTCTCATCAACCATATCACATAAACTTTTGGGATGTTTATGTGTTTGAGTCAAAAGCTCCTCTTGATTAAGAACTGCATCTAAAGAAGCAATCTCCTTAGCAGACATTCTATCCTGCAGCCTCTTGGAATGGCGCACAATGTTTCTTACCTTTTGAATATCCGGGGAAAAGTGTTTAATCACACTTGTGAGAACAGCCACTTTCCAAGCCTTCTTCAAATCATGAGGCTTCCTATAAGGTGGGGGGCCTGAATCCTTATGAAAACCCAATAGAGGCCACCATTCTTCGTCTCCTTTAGGCCACCATGGTGGAGAAATACCACTCTCCAAAGGGAATGCTCTCTGTGGTGGGTTGCAACCGTGCATGAGACATGACAAAAGTGTGCTTAAGGTAGTGTCTGGAAGTTCATGCAAGGTTCTAAGAGATGCATAAATATCTTTGTTCAAGTTAGGTTCTTCTTTGTTTGCATTAGCTACCTTTGCTTCCTTATAATTTGTTATTGCATGAGGACAATTATGATCGAACTTGACCTTTTCCTTCCACCAAAGACAAAGATTTTCAGAAGCATCACTGATTGGTTTCCCTTGTTCGGGAATAACTTCATACACAAATCCCTCAATATTGCACTCATCCACTAACTCCAGCATATTCTTCAATATACTACCGACAACTCTACCCATCAACTTTCTTCTTCCACCTTCTTCCCTTTCATTGATCTCTTCATTAAGTCGCCTCAACTGCATGATACCACTGGATATATTCTTCTCAAGTTCATACATTTCTATATTTTCATTACTTTTGTCTGCAGCATCTGTTTGTGGTTCTGGTGATTTACGTTTTGCAGTGACACTTCTTTCCATTGAGCAATTGAATTTTCGAGAACGAATTACTTCTTTAATCTACTTGAAATTCTTATTTGTAACAGCCTTGATTTGTGTCCTTTCCTGAAATAATTAACAAAAAACACAAAAACCTTCACAAATAAACTTCATGATTTTGTTTTTGATGTATGCGGCATTAAATAACCTGGTTTATACATTACAATGCTTGTATCGATTATGCAATTTTAGTTTTTCACTGAAACATTGCATGGATAATTTCTAACAAAAAAATAAAATTAGAGACTAAAACAAAAAAGAGTGCATTAAATGGATAAAAAGAGTGCATTTAATGGAAAAAAGACATTTTTAACGCAAAAGGAAAGATAAAGGCTAAAACGACAAAGTATATTAATTATTTGAAGTTATGATAAATGAAAATATATTAATAAAATTAAACTGAATTAATTGTCCATTATTATTATTCTTCCTATTGAATTTGATATTTAATTTGCATGTAAAGTTGTATAGTCAATGAAATCTATTCATAAAAATAAACTGTCATGATTTACTTTGATTTACTTTCCTTGTGTGTGTGCATCGGCAAAAAAGAGAGATGAAGATCATGAGATGTGAAACAATTTTTTATTTAAATTTGATGTCAACTATCAATATATATAAAAGTGAATAATTAAAATGAAGTCCTCTAATTTTCAAGGTAGACTCTAATTAGACTAGGCATAGTGAGAGAAATGCAAGTTTTCTTTTGAAATCCATTTTTGCGAATCTGCTTTAATTTTATATCCCATCCTTTATGAAAACTAGATTTTTATCACCATGCACCTTATGAACATTTTTTTAAATATAATTAAGTTGAATTTCATTACCTAACTACTGTAGAACCCATGAAAGATTAGTATTTAAATTCTCAAATCCACACATATCACACAATTTCAAAGTAAAGAAACTCTCTTAAGGGGTAAAAATCCGCACTATTTCTCAAGGGAAGAAAAAGGATTAAAAACTAAACAAATAAAATATCATATGCTTGCGATATCGTAAAGTCCTAAAAGAAACTGTAGACATTTGTAATTGAAGCAAGAAGTTGAAATTTAATAACAATTTAAGCTAAAAAGAATGAGGTAAAAATCATACCGATCACTACTTCACATCAACCACTAAAGGTTATTTAGGAGACCAAGAGGGCGACACACTTGAGAAAGATGAGTCTCGGAGAAACAATGATAGAGAAAGGTAGTATGATCTGTGTAACTGAGAGGAAAACTGATAGAAAATATTGTGGGTGAAGTAAAGGCAGGTTTGACATCATTATATAATGGAGCGTTGTACATAAATATGGTAATTAATTTAACCGTAAGAGAGAGAATGACATCTTTATCTATATTTATTTTACTAAACCATGAGTTTGTCCACATCGTCGTCCACATAGACAAATCAGAAAAAATACATCATCAACCTTAAAATTCCACCTCAATCGTTTTTGCCAAATGGCAAACACATCAGCTCTTAACACAGAAGTCAAACCCTGTATAATAACAGTCTCTCCCACATTTCTACTGATCCTATGGATAAAATTAAAAACGTGAAATGTTGGAAAAATATCAACGGCCAGATATGGCCAGAATTGCGCTGCTAGGATCAACGGTCCTGATCCACCAAAGTTGCGGCTGCACCAACGAACGGCTACCAAACCACATGGTAATTAATGGGTAATTAATGGGTTTAATGGTAATTAATGGTTAATTCAATGGGCCAGCACAATATGGAATTCAATGGGCCAACACATTTACAACTCCTTAATTTCGTAGATCTACATTTTTTTTTATTATTTTTTTTTTGACGCTACATGTTTTTTATTGGTCAATGGGAATTCAATCCCATAATTTCATTCCTATATTTTCATTCCCATAACTTCAGCGCCCATAATTTCATTCCCATAAATTCAGATGTAAAATTTCAAAATTTGCACATCGTTTTAACAATAATGGGCGCCATCGTATTTATATCCTTCCCCAAGTTATTGCTAATTTTTTCTGTTGCCACTATCCAGGGGACTAAGATCCAAGGGCATATGGGTAATATGTATATCTACAAGCATGATAAGGCGATTCAAGAAGGGTCCGTCTACGTCATCACAAAATTTAGCATAGGAATTAATGCTGGAGAGGACCGTGCCACGAGGCACCAATACAAGTTGACTTTCACCTTTCACACGAATTTCCGTTCAGCCCCACAGGACTTAGTACCTTATCCACAACACAACTTCACAGTTCCTGAGGAGTTTTTCACATCTGGATTCAACCGGGACTACTTAGTAAGCGAGACTTTAAGTCGAGCTTTGCTTACTGTTAATTTGTGCTCAGTAAAATGTCACCTTTTTTTTGATAGATATTGTTGGGATATTGATCAGTGTTGGCAACGAGCAAGAGCTTAACAAGAACAACAAAAATACTGCGTCTGTGCTGATAGGGAGGTCCAGTGAACAAGTATTCGAGACATGGAAACAGGTTGGTAACATGGTATCCAATTAATGGTTGTGTATTATACAATTGCATGTTACTTCCCAAAAATTTAATGTTATTATTATTGTTGTGAGTGATACTTATAAGTATTTCGGTACAGGATCCCGAGACTACCTGCCCATTGAGCTATAGTGTTTGAAAGGCAAGGAGGCATTGTTTAGGATTCAGTGTGAAGGTCAACCCGATGGGCGGTTTACACGGTCATACCTTGTCAAAAATTTCTCAAATGATCTGAACCTGAAACAGGAATACAAGGCTAAGTGGATTGAAAATCGGGTGAATATTAATGGATTCTAATGAGCCAGTTTAGTCATGTGACTGCAGCTAAATGATATTGGCTCGCATTTATTCTGTATTCAATGTTTGTACAGGCAGCAATAGAGTTAGCTCTCGAGGTCCTACTAATTGAAAATACACTAGAAGATCCCTCCGACAGTGTCCACAAAGATGGTGGAGAAAAACTTGCACAGGTAAATAGTTTAACATGGTTGGATGCAGGGCCGTCCCAAACAATACGGAGGCCCTGTGCAAATCATAAAAGTGAGGCCCTAATTATAGATGAGTTCGATTAGTGTCAGATACACAAACTAACCTTAATAGAAACATTGAAGAACATAAAACAGAGTCAGACACACAAACTAACCTTAATAGCAACAGTTAGAGTTTAGATGAGTTCAAATTTATCTTTTTAATAGATAAATCCATTGTTATTTTTCAACAACAGATTTATCTACTTTAGAGATAAATCCAACGGCCAAAATAAAGTTCGCTCGAAATTACGTTAAATCCGTAGTTAGTTTTTTGTAGGGGTAGAATTGGATTTAGTTTTTGGGTGGGGATATTTTGTCTAATGTTGGGGGTAAAAAAAATACCAATAATAAAAAGTGGAATAAATTCAATTGGAACAGATCAATTCAACGCAAACAATTAACCAAAAAGTGGGCCTTTTTGGTTTTGCGCCAATAAAAATTGGAACACATTCATCAACATGCTGGAAGAAGTGGAAAAGTGGAATGGTTTTTTTTTTTTGGTATTTCTTTGGATATAAAGCGCTATAGGTATTGGGCTAACATGAATTTGGGGCCCTAAAATTTGTTTGTTGGGCAGAGGCCCTGTGCTGTAGCACAGGGTAACCCTGCTGATGGACGGCCCTGGTTGGATGCTTACTAATAGTTTAATTTTCTATCACTGATTCTGTAACACCCCTTTTCTACCCCATAGATTACACGTCATTTATCAGAGTGAAAAAAGATTAATTTAACCGAATAGAAAAGAAATGTCACATCGTCATAAATAAAATTCGTCAATTGCACTCATCACGGTTTGTGCAACAAAACACCGTCATAAAAGAAATTAAACTCCAAAACAAAAAGGAATTTTACGTCACAGCGGAATAAGAATCATAACTCGCCAAAACCACTCAGACACGTCTCACATCAATCATAAAAGCATTAAACAGTTAATTAATAAACTAACAAACTTCTACCACGCCCCCTAGGTGCTACAGTATCAGAGAGCGACTCGACAGACATCCCAACGGCTATCAAAGAAGCGCAAAGACATTCACTCGCGGTCACTGCGGCGTTGCCCGCAATAGAGCAACATTCCAAGCAGAAGGGGTGAGAATTTCAACAAAACATAACTAAGCATATAATAGAGTAATATGAGCACACAGTCATACAACATCATCATTATCATCAACTCCATCGTCACTGAACGCAAACCCAAGTCATAATTTTTACCACAAGTCATAAACATGTATGTGCATGAAAATGCAACCCACGCCTGGGTATATGCATGATGGTACTGTTACCTAAAAATTTCGACAAGCCATTAAATGAAGCAATTAAATAGGTTTGACTCTCCATTAATGATGTCTTGGAAGTTACAAGTCAACACCAAGTCAAATCACCATCAATTCGACAGAAAAGGTCTACCAGTGCTGGCAATATGAATGAGCTTCGACAAGCCTGGCACTTAAAGTTGTGGACACGAGTGGAGTAAAGAACCTTCGGCAAAGCAAGGCTATTTCGACAAAGCAGGGTTGGGTACTTCGTCAAGCGGTTGGCAAAGGTCCAGTCGAAGTGCAAAAGAGCAGACAGTTAGTGGGCAGTTACTTTTCCTTATTTCTAGGAATCAGTTACTTTTTACCCACGTTTGTTTCAAAGAGTATAAATACTCCTTTGTAATAGAAAATCGAGGTCACAACATTTCACAAGAACTCTGAATACTCAACTTCCAAACGAAAGCGAAAACGAGTGAAACAGATTCATTGTACGTGTTTGTGAACCACTTTACTTTCAATTTTATGCAATCTTCAATTTCTCTTTACATTTATTGCAACTATTACTTTTGCTTTACTTTTAATCTTGTTCCTCGCACCATTTACTGTTCTTAAGATCGTTGAAAACACAAAAACACGAGGGCAATAGTCCAGAGATATTCTAGTTTGATCTCACAATTTCAACTTTTAAAACTAGTGATTGTTTGCTAAAAACACCAGCAAACAGGTACCATACTCGTCATAAATAAGCCACTAAGGGCACACCGTCACTTATATTCATCAAAAAAAGACCGAAGCCTATTCGTCATAAGATGCACATGCTATGAGACACTATGGACACATGTGCAAACACCAAATCACTCACCATGGAGACCTCGTCATCATCGTCATAAAACACTCATAGAGTGTATTCGTCATAACCATCACAATAAATTCACATCCATCATCATATTAATCACATTAAAAATTGGAGTAATAACACCTTTTACTCTTAAGTAACAACACATAAAACTTATTAACAACACCTAAGACTTAAGGTAACAACACGTAAAATTTGGGTAACGATATAGTTAAAATTTTGGAAAACATCTCATTTGCAAAGTGGGAAAACATCACGTTTTAATTGTGGAAACAACTCACTTTAATTTGAGGGAATAACACGTTAATTTGAAAAAAACAGCACACTTGAAGCGCCAATTAAACCACAGCAAAACAACATAAAAACAGTAGGATTTATACGCCAAATACAGTAGGAAAAACAGCAGCCAAAACAGCCACCTTTTACGCGCCAAAACAGCAGAATTTTTATTTGTATAAACAGCAACACAAAACAGTTTATTTCGCCTTAAAAATAGAATGTTCAGTTAGGCCTCTGAATAAGCTTTCCAACGCATTTTAGAACACCCCAATCGGGTTCCTGATTCGAAAGATATCAATTTTTTTCAAAAACATTACAACACTTTATTTTTAGACACACAGCAGCATTTTATTCGTATAACAGTAACCACAAAACAGTTTATTTTGCCTTAAAAATAGAATATTCAGTTAGGCCTCTGAATAAGCTTTCCAACGCATTTTAGAACACCTCAATCGGGTTCCCGGTTTGAAAGATATCAATTTTACAAGAACATTACAGCACTTTAAGAAATAGAGCAACTCATATTTTAATTAAGAAAGAAAAACAGCAACAGCATATGATCTCTTTTAAAGAAAAACAGCAGCTGATTTTTAATTGAACAGAAAACAACAACATCATCTATTTAAATCGAAAACAGCAGCTCTTTGTTAACAAAACAGCAGTCCTTACATCACTCTAAAATTGATTCTAACCACACCAACGTTACCAAACTCGAAATTCATCTCTACAATTCACCAAAACAACATCACAATTCATCAACAACATCAAAAATCATCCAATCATATCACAACAACATCAAATTCATCAATCAACATCACTAATTCATCAACAACATCAAAAATCATCCAATCATATATATCACAACAACATCAAAATTCCTCAATCAACATCAATAATTCGTCAACAACATCAAAAATCATCAATTCATATCACAACAACATCCAAACCCCACAAACCCATCACATACACAATTATGTTAAACCGAAACGCTCACCCTTACCTCTTAAATGTATGCTCCGTGGAAGATGATTGAAGACACCACAAGTAACCACAGCAACACACGAACCAAAGCCTTGAGAACTTGCGAAATTCTTCTTCTCCTTCCCTCTCTTTAGCGCCGCGCCACCTCCTTTCTCTTGCTCTCTCTCAATTTCGTTTTTCTCTCTAATGAATTGAGAGCAAGGGTTTCGCATACTGTTACCTCAAAATTTCGACAGTACATTAAATGAAGCTTTAAATGGGGTTGACTTCACATTTAATATTGTTCTGGGGACCACAGGTCAATATTTAAGTCAATACACCATAAATTCGACAGGAAAGTTATACAAGTGCTGGCAATGCAAGGGAGCTTCGACAAGCCTAGCTCTCAAAGCTATGAAGTAAGCAAGGCGAGAAACCTTCGACAAGAGAAGGTTCAAATCTTCGACAAAGCTGGGTTCAACACTTCGTCAAACGGTTGACAATGAGTTAGTCGAAATGCAAAGAGCAACAGTTAGTGGGCGGTTACTTATCCTTACTTTTAGGGGGCAGTTATTCTTTCTTCCCACGATTGTTTCCAAGAGTATAAATACTCTTTTGTAATAGGAAATCAGGGTCACCACATTTCACAAGAACTCTGAGAAACTCAACTTCCAAACTAAAGCGAAACACGAGTGAAGCAGATACCTTGTACGTGTTGGTGAACCATCTTTTCTTTCACTTAATGCAATATTTACTTTCTTTTTACATTTGTTGCATTTACTGCTTTTACTTTGTTTTCAATTTATTTCTTTCTATCATTTACTGTTCTTACATACGTCAAAAACACAAAACTTAGAGGCAATTGTCAAAGAGATTTTCTAGTTTGATCTCACAATCTCAATATTGAAAACTAGTGATTGTTTGCTAAAAACACCAGCAAACAAATTGGCACGCCCGGTGGGACCTTTGCCATTAATTTTGTGTTTTCAGTCAGTGTGTGTATTTGTATGCACTTGAGGAGTGGAAGAATGGTACGCACCAATTCTAATAACGCCTCTAGTTCTAACCTTGTGGTGTCACAAGGGCAAGGAACAACAATAGATTCTGTAAGTGTCAGCGTTGGAAATGTTGCAGGGACAACGGCCCCAGTAACATCAGTAACCGTTCCCACGATGTCGATGGCCAATGTTGGGTCGACACAATCTATGTCTTTGCCACAGAGTATAGGACTTCCTTCTAGTCCTTATATGGCAACAGGAACAGCTTAGAGACACGTTTCGATTATGAGTCTACCACCATACCCTTTTGGGGTATATGGCATGCCTCTTGGAATGCCACATGTTTCGACCTTTTCTCCTTCGCATGTTTCTTACCGAGGGTGCACTTGGTGAAATCCTACTGCATTAACCAATGCGTCCTTGTTGGCATTAAGACAACAAGTAGACGAAAGTAATCATGATATGGTTAATATGTTAACCCAACAAATTGGTACTGTTTTTAATCCATTGATTCAGAACACCAATACAAGTTACCAAATGTTAGCAAACCAAATGGGTAGGTGTTTGCTGGTGTTTTTAGCAAACAATCACTAGTTTTCAATATTGAGACTGTGAGATCAAACTAGAAAATCTCTTTGACAATTGCCTTTAAGTTTTGTGTTTTGACGTGCGTAAGAACGGTAAAAAGTAGAAAGAAACAGATTGAAAACAAAATAAAAGTAGGAAATGCAACAAAGGTAAAAAGAAAGTAAATATTGCATTAATTGAAAGAAGACGTGGTTCACCAACACGTACAAGGTATCTGTTTCACTCGTATTTCGCTTTAGTTTGGAAGTTGAGTTTCTCAGAGTTCTTGTGAAATGTGGTGACCCCTATTTCATATTACAAAAGAGTATTTATACTCTGGGAAACCATCGTGGGAAAAAGGATAACTGCCTCCTAAAAATGAGGAGAAGTAACCGCCCACTACCAGTTGCTTTTTGCATTTCGACTAACTCGTTGTCAACCGCTCAACGAAGTGTTGAACCCAGCTTTGTCGACGAGTTGAGCCTTCTCTTGTCGGAAGTTTCTTGCTTTGCTTGCTTCATAGTTTTGAGAGGTAAGTTTGTCGAAGCTCGCTTGCATTTCCTGCACTTGCATACCTTTCTGTCGAATTGATGGTGCATTGACTTGAATAGTGATCTGTGGTCCCCAAAACATTATTAAATGTAGAGTCAAACCCCATTTAAAACTTCATTTAATATGCTGTCGAAATTTTGAGGTAACAGATTGCCCCCCAAAAAATGCTTTTTCGACGGAATAAGGGATGGAGGTAAGAAAGGGCATTTTTGAATCTTGTGCAATGGTCACTTCTACCGCCTTTTTGCACTTCAACAATGAGTCGAAAAGATAGTTATCATGACTTGCACAGATAAAGTAAACCGTTTCATTGGCACACGTAATATAGTAGGTGGGCCATCACGTCCCTCAAAGGTCACAAACGTGTGGGCAATGGTGAACGTGCCAATAACTGTTGCTTCCAAACATATATAAACGGCTAAAACCCTTTCATATCCCTTTTTACTCAGTTGAAACCTTGCGAACAGTCTCTTTGCATTCCTCATCTCTGTACTTTGCAAAAATCCCAAATTCACAAAAGTTTCAAACTTTCGCTCTCTTTTTCCAATCCAAACCCCAAATTCTAACCTGCATTCACTCTTCCTCACCTATGGCTTCATCATCTGCCGCTGTGATGCAACCTGAGAGTTCAAAGAAACACGACGAACCCAGCAAAATCCAAACCCTTGATGGCTTCGTCGATGAACCTGACATCAACGACAAACGATCTACCCAATGGCAAACTCAGGTACTGATTCCTTCTACTGAGATTTACACCCATGCTTATTTGGGTCCTCTGCCTGATATTTTGCTGGAAAACGATGAAGTTTCTGAGATTTTCCCTAGCCACATTCGCCTTCAACCCAGAATCTTCGCTAAAACCCCTTTTCACTTAGAATTTCTGACCAATTCTTCTAGGGTTTTTAGGTCTGCTCCTAGGCTCGACCAACAAATCTATATAGATTGGCTTGACAAAGTAGAAGCTAAGAAAGCCAAAATCTGGAAAAAACAGGGTATCTTCGACCTTATCCAACTGTCTAGGTATGGGCCCAAATATGATAGCACCCTAATTTTGGCTGCTATGCAGTTCTGGGATTGTGCTACTCATAGCCTCCATCTGAGATGTGGCATGCTATCCCCCACTTTACTAGATGTGGCTGCCATTACAGGTCTAAAACCCCTAGGTAAGACCTTTGACCCTACACTCCCTGAGTACGAGTACAAATTCACCTTCAACAATGCTACCTTTGCCCCCTACATTGGTGAACACCATAGACTTGACACTGAGGAAGTGTCCGCTATAGAGCATGTAGCTTTCTTAACCCTCTGGTTATCTCTCTTTATTTTCTGTACACGTTCCCTTCAGGTTTCCAAATCTTATATCCCATTGGCAATCCAACTCCATGAACAAGAAGACATCAACCTTGCCAAGCTGATTCTAGGCTCTCTCCACCAACAACTTGACAAGGCTGTTGTAGAGTTGAAAGAGGACGAACCTACAACCAAGTTTTTGGCTTCTGGCCCCTTATGGTTGTTGCAACTGTGGTTGCTAGCCACTTTTGAATTTCGACTCAGCTTGTATATTCCAAAATCAGTTCGACCATCTCTGGAAACGAGGAGAACTGAAGGAATTCGACTTCGCATACGATTGAAGCCCAAGCAAATAGGCCTTACTGCCGAAGAATCCTTCTTAGAGTACTTCGAAGTCCTTTTGAAATGCACCACCTTCACAGACTCTATGGCCCCATTTGTCCAAAGGCCTCATGGTCCCACATGGTTTAAACAACCATTTCCTTCCCCTTCTGTCGAACAAACTGAGGAGATCCACCAAATTTGGCGAGCTTACCTCTCTACTTCCATCCTCTCCACCAGACTCACCACTGGCAAAACTAAAAATAGCTTGGGACTCACTAGGTATTTCCCAAGTTATTTTGCCAAGCAGTTTGGGCTTTGTCAAATTCGACCTGCGCCAGTGTGTTTTCACATGCGAGAATTTGTAAGTCCAGAAACAGAGATGGCTTACAAGCAGGCTTTCAAGAAATTTCATTACAAAGCCTTGAATTTTGAACCTCTCAGTTTCAACCCACGGTTTTCATGCACTGAGAAGTTTCACGAATGGTGGACTGGTTACTATATTAATGCTGCTGGAGAAACCATTGACACTTTTCCTGAGAACCTTGTGAAGAAGTTAGTGGCTGCTTTCCCTTCAAACAACAAAGGTACACATTTTTCGACACTTAAAATTTTTTGAGTCTTAAACACTTCATTTTAGTTTCACTCCTGTCTACTTATCAATGTTTTCGACATTAGAAAAACCTGCACCGAAGTTGAAGATCAAAGTAAACAAGACCACCACAACAAAACCTTCTCCCCAAGTCCCGAGGAAAGTGGCCGCAAGTCCTACCCCAAACATCACCCCAAAGAAGGTATGGCATTTTCCACTTATCTTAAGTTGTTTTTCGACTATGGCTTTTATTCATGTCGAATGTTTCTTCCAGAAAACAACCAAAGCAACCAAACCCCTTCAGAAGCCCAAGGCCAAAGAGAGAGCGGTTATTCCCTCCAGTTCTGAGGTACTGTATACACCTTGTTACATGTCAAAATTTCTCTTCGATTTATCACTCACTTTCTCGTGGTATTACTTGTACTATAACTTGAATTCTTTTTGCAGGACACTGAAAGTGATGACAACATTCCTCTCAATCGACGGTCAAGGAAAAGGACCTTACCTGAATCTCAAAGGGCAACTCAAGGCATTACTATCAACGAAACTTCTGAATCACCTTCTTCTCCTCCAATCAAGAGGCTTAAGGTACATGAGGTAAATTCCCTTTCGACGTCATTTCGAACCTCTCTGATCTCACCTTTTCATTCTTAACTTAAGTGATATTACTTACTGTAAACAGGTAGGTGGACTACTCGTTGATAATCCTGCTGTCGAGTCTTTGACTGAGGTTGCCGAACGAGAATTGTCGGCCCCAATGCCTCCTTTTCCTTCGTCACCTCTTGGTGTAGTTGCTGAAGAGGTTTTTCAAGCACTTGCTGATCCTGCAATCCCTGTTTTCGAGGAGCTTGTTCCAAATGCAGATAACGTCGAACCAGAGGCTGTTGTCGAAGAGAATGCTCAAGCTCCAGAACCCAACGTTCCAGAAATTGAAAGACACGAAGTAGTGGCTACCTCTGTTGAAATCCCTAAAGAGAATATGGTCAATCAAGAGCAAGAGGAGCCTGGAAGGGAGGAGCCTGCAAATCAAGGCACTTCTGCCAAAGAGTCATCTAACAAGGTCTTTGTTAGTGGCCAAGAATTGGTGAAGCTTGAAGAAGACAGATCCTTTGGCGGCTTTGAAGATCATGCCGAGCCTTAAAAGCTCGTCAAGTCGTTTGATTTGCAACTCTTGAACACCTCTCTCGGTTCCATCAATCGGAGACGATCAAGCCTACTTCACAACTAAAAGCTAGAGTCTTAGAGGGGATCTCGTAGCAAATATTGAAAATGACCCTCTGTGTATCTTGAGGTAAAATCCTCATTCACAAGATCACTAAGTTGGACCCTCCTCAAAACCTCCTTACTTTCTTCATGGAATTTGGCCTCTCTTGAGCAACTCTCTCTCTCGATCAACCAACGGTCGAATATCTTCAAGCAAAGGCTCAAGAAAATCAACTCTGCGAAGTGGAACTTGCCTCTCTCAAAGTGATCAAGATGATATAGAAGCTCTCGAAACCCAATGACCAATGATGAAAAAGCAATTCTTTGAATGGGATGCAGAGATCACTCGTATTGGCGAAGAGATCAAAACACTCCAAACTAAATTGTCAAACGCTAAGTATCAAAAGGGATTGATCGTCGAAAGAATGAAAGCGCCGCTTCTTTCTTGGCCCAAAACTACTAAGGCGTTGGCAAATATATAGAACACTTGGAGAAAATTGACCAACATCAAGCCATTCTCATTGAACTCGACAAAGATCTACACCTTCTTGATACTTCTATCTCTTTGAGTGCCAGCATTCTGGAGAGGCATAAGGCAACTTTGTCGAACTTCTGAGACTTTGTGCTAGTTTAGAACTTTAAAAATGGCTATGTAATTTCAACATTTCCTTATACCTTGCCCTTTATGAACAATTTTTGTTTATTTACACTTGTTCAATTTTTATCTCAGTTAACGTTGGCTTGTATTGCTTTAAATACTTGCCATTTATTCTAAAGATTCTATTTTCGTCACTTAGCTCTTCGACTTCATAAGCGCCATTCGAAAAGCATTGCAATACGCGAAATGGGCCTTCCCACCCTGGTGACCATTTGCCTAAAACTCTATCTTTTTTATCCATAGGTAATAGGACTTTCCACACTAACTCTCCTTCTTCAAAGGTTTTTAACTTAACCTTCTTGTTGTAAGCTTTAGCTACTCTCTCTTTCTGTCGAATAAGCATTTCTAAAGCTAACAGCCTTTCTTCGTCTAAATCAACTAATTCATCAATCATCATATTCCAATAATGATCAGAAGGAATTCCCCCCTTGTTTCGAATCCTTGTTGATTGTAAACAAATTTCAACAGGTAACACTGCATCATGTCCAAATGTTAACCTGTAAGGAGTAGTGTTTATAGACTCTTTAGGTGACGTTCGACAAGCCCATAACACTTGGTCAAGAGAATTATGCCAATTTTTGGGCTTACGTCCCACGTGCTTCTTAATCAAATTAATAATGATCTTATTAGCAGCTTCTACTTGACCATTGGCTTGTGCGTAATATGGTGTCGAAGTCAATAACTTGAAACCAATTTCAGCAGCAAACTCTACCATCTTTCGACCAAGAAAAAGCGATTGCCTTGGTCCGTAGTAATGGTCTCTGGGATTCCATATCTGTAGATGATATGGTTTTGAATAAACCTTATCACTACTTCTTGATCAACATTGGCTAAAGGTATTGCCTCCATCCATTTAGTGAAATAGTCGATTCCTACCAGAATGTATCTATGACCTTTTGACGAAGTTGGTTTTATTTCTCCAATCACATCCAGAGCCCAACCTCTGAATGGCCAAGGTTTCACTATAGAATGTAATTCATTTGCAGGTACATGTTGTATTCCAGCATGTTTTTGGCATTCTTGGCAGCCTTTAGCGAACTCTATACAATCTTTTAAAATGGTTGGCCAGTACATTCCTTGTCGAAATAACAACCATTTCATTTTATGGCCTACTTGATGTGAACCACATGCCCCACCATGCGTATTAGAAACTGCTAAGTATGCCTCATTTTCACTAAGACATTTTAACAGAACCCCTTCAGGAGTTTGCTTGAACAACTCATTTCCAATTAACACATAGCTCAGAGCTCTGTATTTCACTTTTTTATTAATGTTTCCTGTAGGATTTTGCAAATACTCTACAATAGGTTTACGCCAATCATCATCAACCATATTGTCAATAGCAAAAATTTCTGCTAAGTCAATATCATCGAAAATGTGGCGTTTTTCGACGTATACTTCGTTTGTACTTGTATTTATTGCCCCCCCCCCCAATTTTTGGTGTTGACAATAACGTCGAAGAAGTATCATTGTAAAGAGAGTCCTCTGAGATTAATTTATCTTTTATCTCAATCAACTCTTCTAGGCTTTGCTTTGACACTTTGTAGCCTGAGGCAATCTGTGCCAACTCATTTGCCACGTGATTTTTAATTCGTGGTAAATGTTCTAGAAATGAACAAATGTAAACCTTTTTAACAAAGTGTTGGCAACGACGAAATATTTAATAAGGTGTTCATTGATGCATTTGTATTCTTTTGTCAATTGTTTGACAACTAGTTGAGAATCACCTTTTATTTCGACATGCCTTGCCCCCAGTTCAAGCAAAATTTTAAGGCCTACTATTAAAGCCTCATACTCAGCTTCATTATTGGAGCAAGAGTCTCGAATTTTGAACTTATACTTCGTTGGAATGTTTTCTGGAGAAATAATTAAGATCCCAATACCCACTCCATTTTTATGGCTCGAGCCGTCGAAGTATAGTTTCCAAGGACGTATGTCTAACGAATGTATTTCATGTTCGACAACAGAATGGTCCACTATGAAATCAGCAACCACTTGTCCTTTGATTGATTTAAGAGGCTGATATGTTAAGCTATATTCTAACAAAGCTAAAGCCCATTTACCAATTCTACTATGCAACATAGGTTTTGATAACATATGCTTACCAAATTATGAAACTTACAATAACCCTTTTTCTTCCTCTGTTCGAGATGAGGTACTTTCAGGCCATTAGGCACTATTATTTGGCCATCAGTTACTAACAGATCAAAAATTTCATCACATTTGGTAACATCAAAAGTGTACGTTTTAGGCACAAATCTATCATTCTTAGGCTCTACAGGGTTATTCCCATTTGCAGGCCTTAATAATTTACAGGAATAAGGAGGGCCCGGCTTAAGTTCAGCCACATCTATTTCCTCAGATTCGACACCACCAAAGGCGAAGTCGAATTCCTCATCAACATAGGCTATTTTCTCTTTCTTATGAAACCCAACTGAGTTTTCTTTCTTACTGTATTTATTCACTCTAGCATTTTCCTCTTTAAGCCTTTCAACTTGTCGAACTCTATCGGCTAATTGGGTGATATCTCTCAAATGAGAAGTATCCAATTTCTTTCGAATTGAATAATCAAGGCCACCTGCAGCCATTTCGACAAGCTCATGTTCAGGCACTTGTGTAAAACACCTTGCCTTTAATAGCCTAAATCTATTCAGATAATCATCAATAGCTTCAGGCACTTTACGTCGAACACTGGCCAGTTCTTTGAGACTAATATTTGACTGGCCCATGTAAAATTGTTCATGGAACGCTTTCTCTAATTGCCCCCATGTATACATGGAACCAGGGGGTAAGGTGGTAAACCACGTAAAAGCATTCTTAGTTAGAGAATTTGGAAAATATTTCATTTTCAAACTCTCATTTTGGGCTATATCACCTGCCTCAGTCATGTAACGGGCAATGTGTTCGATAGTGGACTCATTGGTATCACCCCCAAACTTAGTAAACTTGGGAATTTTCCAACCTCTTGGCAACTCTGCTTGCAACACATATTCACACAGTGGTGATATGAAATTAGGCCAATGTAAACCTATGTTAAGGCCGTTTTGTGCCATTATGGTTTCTACCAAATTGGCTATGTTGTCTTGGGCGCAAACGTTATTTCGTTGCACTTGTCGAACAACTTCATCAGCGTTTTGGTTTCGATTTACCATCACTACTTCAGGGATATGATTTCCCATCCCTTGTTGTTCGCCTACAACCGCTTGGGCTTCGACGATGAATCGATCTCTATGGGGTATTAGGCGTATTATTCCCACAATTGGGTACCGCCTATTATTTCCGTAGGAGCCCCAAAGAAATGCGCAATCCTACCCATTTGGTTTGCTAACATTTGGTAACTTGTATTGGTGTTCGAATCAACGGATTGAAAATAGTACCAATTTGTTGGGTTAGCATATTAACCATATCATGATTACTCTCGCCTCACTTGTTGTCTTAACGCCAACAAGGACGCATTGGTTAACGCGGTAGGATTTCGACCAAGTGTGCTTTCACAAGACACATGTGAAGGGGAAAAGGTCGAAACGTGTGGCATTCCAGTAGGCATGCCATACACACCAAAGGGGTATGGTGGTAGACTCATATTCTGGAAACGTGTCTCTAAACTATTCCCTGTCGCCATATAAGGACTAGAAGGAAGTCCTATACTTTGTGGCAAAGACATAGATTGTGTCGACCCAACATTGGTCATCGACATCGTGGGAACGGTTATTGATGTTACTGGGGCCATTGTCCCTGCAACACTGACACTTACAGAATCTATGGTTGTTCCTTGCCCTTGTGATACCACAGGGTTAGAACTAGAGGCATTGTTAGAATTGGTGCGTACCATTCTACCACTCCTCAAGTGCATACAAATACATACACTTATAGAAACAACACAAAATTAATGGCAAAGGTCCCACCGGGCGTGCCAATTTGTTTGCTGGTGTTTTTAGCAAACAATCACTAGTTTTCAATATTGAGACTGTGAGATCAAACTAGAAAATCTCTTTGACAATTGCCTTTAAGTTTTGTGTTTTGACGTGCGTAAGAACGGTAAAAAGTAGAAAGAAATAGATTGAAAACAAAATAAAAGCATGAAATGCAACAAAGGTAAAAAGAAAGTAAATATTGCATTAATTGAAAGAAGACGTGGTTCACCAACATGTACAAGGTATCTGTTTCACTCGTATTTCGCTTTAGTTTGGAAGTTGAGTTTCTCAGAGTTCTTGTGAAATGTGGTGACCCCTATTTCATATTACAAAAGAGTATTTATACTCTGGGAAACCATCGTGGGAAAAAGGATAACTGCCTCCTAAAAATGAGGAGAAGTAACCGCCCACTACCAGTTGCTTTTTGCATTTTGACTAACTCGTTGTCAACCGCTCGACGAAGTGTTGAACCCAGCTTTGTCGACGAGTTGAGCCTTCTCTTGTCGGAGGTTTCTTGCTTTGCTTGCTTCATAGTTTTGAGAGCTAAGCTTGTCGAAGCTCGCTTGCATTTCCTGCACTTGCATACCTTTCTGTCGAATTGATGGTGCATTGACTTGAATAGTGATCTGTGGTCCCCAAAACATTATTAAATGTAGAGTCAAACCCCATTTAAAACTTCATTTAATATGCTGTCGAAATTTTGAGGTAATAGTAGGATTGCTGATTTCTTTGGGGCTCCTACGGGAAATAATAGGCAAGTACCCAATTGTGGGAATAATGCGCCTAATACCCCACAGAGATCAGTTACTGTCGAAGCCTAGGCGGTTGTAGGCGAACAACAAGGGATGGGAAACCATGTCCCTGAAGTAGTTATGGTAAATCGAAACCAAAACGCTGATGAAGTTGTTCGACAAGTGCAACGAAATAACGTTTGTGCTCAAGATAACATAGCCACTTTGGTAGAAACCATAATGGCACAAAATGGCCTTAACATAGGTTTACATAGGCCTAATTTCATATCACCACTGTGTGAATATGTGTTGCAAGCAGAATTGCCAAGAGGTTGGAAAATTCCCAAGTTTACTAAGTTTGGGGGTGATACCAATGAGTCTACTGTCGAACACATTGCCCGTTACATGACTGAGGCAGGGGATATAGCCCAAAATGAGAATTTGAAAATGAAATATTTTCCAAATTCTCTAACTAAAAATGCCTTTACATGGTTCACCACTTTACCCCCTGGTTCTATGTATACATGGGGGCAATTAGAAAAAGCTTTTCATGAACAGTTTTACATGGGCCAGTCGAAGATTAGTCTTAAAGAATTGGCCAGCGTTCGACGTAAAGTGCCTGAAGCTATTGATGATTATTTAAATAGATTCAGGCTACTATTGGCTAGGTGTTTTACACAAGTGCCTGAGCATGAGCTTTTCAAAATGGCTGCAGGTGGCCTTGATTATTCAATTCGAAAGAAATTGGATACTTCTCATTTGAGAGATATGGCCCAATTAGCCGATAGAGTTCGACAAGTTGAAAGGCTTAAAGAGGAAAAGGCTAGAGTGAATAAATACAATAAGAAAGAAAACTCAGTTGGGTTTCATAAAAAAGAGAAAATAGCCTATGTCGATGAGGAATTCGACTTCGCATTTGGTGATGTCGAATCTGAGGAAATAGATGTGGTGAACTTAAGCTGGTCCTCCTTATTCTCAGAAACTATTAAGGCACTCGCAAATGGGAATAACCCAATGAGAGCCTAAAAATGATAGATTTGTGCCTAAAACATACACTTTTGATGTTACTAAATGTGATGAAATCTTTGATTTGTTAGTAACTGATGGCCAAATAATAGTGCCAAAAGGCCTGAAAGTACCTCCTCTCGAACAGAGGAAGAAAAAAAGGGTTCTTGTATGTTTCATAATTTTTGGGACATACAACTGATCATTATGTACTTTTCGGGGACATAGTTCAAAAGCGATCGAAGAAGGAAGACTCAAATTTGGTGATAAAAGAACAAAGCTCCAATGCAGATTGACGCCGATCCACTCCATCAGGTAGAAGCCCTGTATGCAGAGCCAATTGAAATGAATATAAGCATGGTTGATGCAAAGATAGTGGGTTCTCCTAAACTGTCAAACCTTCCTGCAGACAAGCTCAAGAGTGTGGTACAAATGGGTGATCTTGTGCAAAAGATTACTCGGGGAGTATGACGAAAAAGAAATGCGACTTGTGTACCCCCAAGTGAAGAGGAATTGATAGACTTCCTCAATAGGTGCAAGTCAAAAAACTCTGAGAGGTAATGCTATGCCCCGGATGTAGTCTTTGTCTTCGACAAGGAAGCGACCAAAAGTGTTGAAGGATACGGGGTTCGACAACCTCTGAAAAGAAAATGGCGAGACAAAAGGCCAAATTTTAGTTTCAAGAGAGGAGACCTTCCTTATAAAGTTAAGGGTTCGAACAGACCTTCGACAAGCAAGCCACAATCTGCTTTGGTAAGAATACAACCAAGAAGGAATTTGTGTTGTCGACCGCCGCGAATCGTTTGTTCCAAGGGCAAGCCTTCCAAACGAAAAGTGGATACATCTTTGGTTGTAAACACTACGGGGATCTTTGTGCCACAGTTTGAAGTTGTAAAGCCAAATGCGGTGAGGTCGCAAAATATAATTACAGAAATAATTATAAAGGAAAGAATCATATGACCAAGACCCAATGGCGTCGGTTTCAACGCTCGAAGAAGAAAGCAACACTTGTTGCCAACGAGCAAACGCCAGGGAAGTTCAAAACGGCTAAGAATATGACTTCTAAAGCCGTGGGGACTACAAAAGTGAACATAGGTGCTTTGCCAACCAAGTGAAGGTTGGAAATAAGGCCAAGGTAAATCTATTGTAATAGAAAAACCAAGGAGGCTCGCAATGGAGAGAATTTTTCCTCCACCGCCATCTTTGAAGAAGAAAAGTCTTTGAATTCGACATGGATGAGGACATAACTTGATTTTGAAGATTCTCAAGCTAGTTTTGATGTCATTTGTAACGTGGTATCTATTCTACCAAGTGAATATGATGTCATCACGATCCCCAAATGATGTTGAAGAGAACTTCACCGAAGATATGGCTAACCATAAGCCGATGTGTTACTATGTGATGAACAACTACCGTGTCGAAGAACAAATGGCCACTTTCGAGAGGCCAGACGAAGGCATGCAACACCACTTGAAGCCTCTATATGTGCAAGCCAAAGTCAATGGCATGGGTATCAACAAAATACTGGTGGATGGAGGTGCTGCAGTAAACCTGATGCCTCAAGCATTGCTGAAAACCATAGGGATGTTCGACACATACCTTAAGCCTCATAACATTGTGTTAACTAATTATGAGGGTAAATCTGGCCGGTCTTTGGGGGCCGTCGAAGTGGAGATAGTGGTAGGAACTGTCAAAAGAACCACTATGTTTTTTGTCATAGCTTCTAAGGCAAGCTATAATCTGCTCCTTGGTAGAGAGTGGATACATGGAGTAGGTGCTGTGCCTTCAAGCCTACACCAGAAATTGGTGATGTGGAAGGATGATGGTCTCGTGGAATATGTCGAAGCAGACCAAAGCTACTTCCTTGCTGATGTGAACAATGTCACCAAGGAGAATTTTGAAAAACAAATGGTGAATATTGCGCCATGCACATCTCCCAGTCAGGCATACATCTCATCTGACAATGTGCTTTCCTTTGTTCGTTTGTACCCAACGCATGGTTTTGTTTGGGAGAGGGAAGTGATGGAAGATGTAAGTGTCTATCCTGAGGGTGTTCTACCTCCAACAGGATGGGATACTGACTCTTAGAAGGTTCTAGATGTCAGTACCCAAGGCATGGGATAGAATTACGGCCTATATGGCCGAGAATAAAGTAAAAGCGGCTTTGGAAGCCGAAATAATTCAACCAACAATGGCTGTCAAAGCCATAGCTTCATCTGAAGAAAATGGTGAAGTCATAGATGACAAACTTGATTGCATTTATGATGATGAACCATTGGGTTTTGAAAAAGACCCTAGAGATTCGACAAAGCGCATGCAAGCTCAAGACCCAGTGGAAGAGGTGGACTTGGGAGATGGCTTAGTCAAAAGGCCAACATATATTAGTGCACACCTTGATGCTGCCTTCAAAACCCAAGTTATTTCACTGTTGCAGGAGTTCAAAGATTGCTTTGCTTGGGAATACAACGAAATGCCTGGGTTGAGTCGAGAAGTAGTAGAACTACAAATACCTATTCGACCAGGGAAGAAACCAGTAAAGCAAACACCAAGAAGATTTGCTCCTCAGATATTGGCTAAAATCAAAGAAGAAATCGAAAGGCTGTTCAAGAGCAAATTCATCGAAATCGCGGTATATGTCGATTGGTTAGCTAATATTGTTCGATAATGAAGAAAAAAATGGAAAACTTAGAGTTTGCGTAGACTTTAGGGATCTAAATAATGCAACACCTAAAGATGAATATGCTATGCCCGTGTAGCGAAATGCTAATAGATTCAGATGCGCGATTTTGATTATCTCGGTATGCTAGATGGCTATTCGGGGGTATAATCAAATCTTTATTCTTGAAAGAGGGCGTGTCTAAAACAAACTTTTCGATGTCCAGGGCATTAGGTGTTTATGAATGGGTAGTAATGCCCTTTGGTTTAAAAATGCTGGTGCCACCTATCAAAGAGCAATGAATTCCATGTTTCATGATTTTATTGATGATTTTATGCAAATATACATAGATGATGTGGTGGTTAAGTCATCCTCGAAATTGGTCATTTAGACCATCTTCGACGTTCTTTTGAGCGAATGAGGAAATATGGATTGAAAATGAATCCAACCAAATGTGCTTTACGTATGCGTGCGGTGAATTCTTGGGTTTTGTAGTACACAAGAAAGGCATAGAGATCAACCAAAATAAGACTAAAGCAATTATGGAAACGAAGGCTCCTTCGACCAAGAAAGAACTTGATCATTGCTAGGAAAAATCAATTTCCTTAGAAGATTCATCTCAAATCTAAGTGGCAAAACACAAGCTTTTTCGCCATTGTTGAGATCAAAGAAAGAAGATGAATTCAAGTGGGAGCAAGTTCATCAAGAAGCTTTTGATGCTATTAAGTCTTATTTAATGAAACCGCCAATTTTATTGCTGTTATTAGAAACAAGATGCTAAAATTGTATATAAATGCTTCGATAACACAATAGGTAGTATGTTAGCACAAGAGGATGATAATGGTGTCGAAAGAGCCATTTATTACCTTAGTAGGGTTTTGATTGATCTTTGAAACAAGGTATAGTCCAATAGAAAAATTATGCCTTTGCTTGTATTTCTCTTGTACGAAATTAAAGCAATATATAAAGTCGTGAGATGTTTATGTTTATTCCCATTTCGATGTTATTAAACATATGTTATCAAAACCAATGTTGCATAGTAGAATTGGTAAATGGGCTTTAGCTTTGTTAGAATATAACTTAACTTATCAGCTCCTTAAATCAATCAAAGGACAAGTGGTTGCTGATTTCATAGTAGACCATTCCGTTGTCGAATATGAGATACATTCGTTAAACATACGTCCTTGGAAACTATACTTCGACTGGCTCGAAGCCATAAAAATGGAGTGGGTATTGGGATCTTAATTATTTCTCCAGAAAATATTCCAACGAAGTATAAGTTCAAAATTCGAGACTCTTGCTCCAATAATGAAGCTGAGTATGAGGCTCTAATAGTAGGCCTTAAAATTCTACTTGAATTGGGGCAAGTCATGTCAAGTAAAAGGTGATTCTCAACTAGTTGTCAAACAATTGACAAAAGAATATAAATGCATCGATGAACACCTTATCAAGTATTTCGTTGTTGCCAACACTTTGTTAAAAAGGTTTACATGTGTACACACTAGAACATTTACCACGAATTGAAAATCACGTGGCAAATGAGTTAACACAAATTGCCTCGAGCTACAAAGTAATAAAGCAAAGCTTAGAAGAGTTAATTGAGATAAAAGATAAATTAATCTCGAAGATTCTCTGTATAATGATGCTTCTTCAACGCGTTATTGTCAACACCAAAAATTGGGGGCAATAAATACAAATGAAGTCTGCGTCGAAAAAACGCCACATTTTTATGATATTGATTTAGCGAAATTTTTGCTATTGACAATATGGTTGATGATGATTAGGCGTAAGCCTATTGTAGAGTATTTGCAAAATCCTACAGAAACACTAATAAAAGGTGAAGTCTGAGCTTTGAGCTATGTGTTAATTGGAAACGAATTGTTCAAGCAAACTCCTGAAGGGTACTATTAAAAATGTCTTAGTGAAAATGAGGCATACTTAGCGCTTTCTAATACGCATAGTGGAGCATGTGGTTCACATGAAGTAGGCCATAAAATGAAATGGTTGTTATTTCGACAAGGAATGTCTTGCCAACCATTTTGAAAGATTGTATAGAGTTTGCTAAAGGTTGCCAAGAATGCCAAAAGCATCTTTGGAATACAACATGTGCTGCAAATGAATTACATTCTATAGTGAAACCTTGGCCATTTAGAGGTTGGGCTTTGGATGTGATTGGAGAAATAAAACCAACTTCGTCAAAAGGTCATAGATACATTCGGTAGGAATTGATTACTTTACTAAATGGGTAGAGGCAATACCTTTAGCCAATGTTGATCAAGAAGCGATAATAAGGTTCATTCAAAATCATATCGTTTACGATATGGAAATTCCGAAACCATTACTACGGACCAAGCCAATCGCTTTCTTGGTCGAAAAATGGTAGACTTTGTTCTTTGAAATTGGTTTCAAGTTATCGACTTCGACACCATACTACGCGCACAAGCCAATGGTCAAGTAGAGGCGCCAATAAAATCATTATTAACTTGATTAAAAGCATGTTGGACGTAAGCCCAAAAGTTGGCATAGTTCTCTTGACCAAGTGTTATGGGCTTGTCGAACTTCACCTAAAGAGTCTATAAACACTACTCCTTACAGGTTAACATTTGGACATGATGCAGTGTTACGTTGAAATTCGTTTACAATCAACAAGGATTCAGAAACAATGGGAAATCCCTTCTGATCATTATTGGAATATGATGATTGATGAACTAGTTGATTTAGACGAAGAGAGGCTGTTAGCTTTAGAGATGCTTATTCGACAGAAAGAAAGAGTAGCTAAAGCTTACAACAAAAAGGTTAAGTTAAAAACCTTTGAAGAAGGAGAGTTAGTGTGGAAAGTCCTATTGCCTATGGATAAAAAAGATAGAGTTTTAGGCAAGTTGTTACCCAGGGTGGGAAGGCCCATTTCGCGTATTGCAATGCTTTTCGAATGGCGCTTATGAAGTCGAAGAGCTAGGTGACGAAAACAGAATCTTTAGAATAAATGGCAAGTATTTAAAACAATACAAGCCAGTATTGACTGAGATAAGAATTGAACAAGCATAAATAAATGAGAATTGTTCACAAATGGCAATGTATGATGAGATGTTAAAATTACATAGCCATTTTCAAAATTCTAAACTATTACAAGATCTCAGAAATTCGCCAAAGATGCCTTGTGCCTCTCAAGAATGCTGGCACTCAAAGAGATAGAAGTATCAAGAAGGTGCAAATCTTTGTCAAGTTCAGCAAGAATGGCTTGATGCTGGTTAGCTTTCTCCAGATGCTCTATAGCCGTTAATGCCTTGGTTGTTTTGACTGACGAAGAAGCAGCGTTCATTCTTTCGACAACCAAGCCCTTTTGATACTTAGCGTTTGACAACTTAGTTTGGAGTGTTTTTATCTCTTCGTCATAACGCGTGATCTGTGCATCCCATTGAGCAATTGCCTTTTCGCGTCATTGGTGCTTGGGCTTGAGAGCTTCTATATCATCTTGATCGGCTTTGAGAGAGGCAAGTTTCACTTCGCGAGTTGATTCTCTTGAGCCTTGTGTTTAAGGATATTCGACCGCTGGGTGATTAGGAGAGAGAGTTGCTCGAAAAGGGGACCAAATTCCATGAAAAAGGTAAGGAGATCTTGAGGAGGATCCAACTTAGTGATTTTGTGAATGAGGATTTTACCTCAAGTACATAGATGGATCACTCTCAATATTCGCCACGAGATCCCCTCAGAACTTTAGTCTTGGTTGGCGAAGTAGGCTTTGACGATTCTGATTGATGGAACCGAGAGAGGTGTTCAAGAACTGCAAATCGACGACTCGACGAGCTTTTAAGACTCAAAGATGATCTTCAAAGTCGCGAAAGGGTCTTTCTTCTTCAACTCGGCTAATTCTTGATCACTAACAAAGATCTTTGTTAGATGACTCTTTGGCGAAAACATCTTGATTTGCGTGTTTCTCCTTCTAAGTTCCTCTCGTCCTTGATCGATCATAGTTTCATCGGGATTTCCAGTGAGCAAACTACTACCTCAGTGCTTTCAATTTACGAACGTTGGCTTCCAAGATTTGAGCATTTTCCTCCACAATGACCTGCAGTTCGACGCCACCAAAGATTTGGCGTAATCTCCTCAAAAATGGTAACTCCGGGTTTGACAAGGGTCCGAAAGATTTCTTGGCTAGCTACACCAAGAGGTGACGAAGGAAAAGAAGGCGTTATGGCCGACAACTCTCGTTCAAAGAACTTCGGTCAACGACTGACAAAGCAGGATTGTCAACAAGTAGTCCACTACTGCTTTCTGATAAGTAATTTACTTAAATTAAAACTGAAAAGGCATAACCAAGGTTCAAATTAACTTTGAAAGGAAATTTACCTTGTCTACCTTAAGTCTTTTGATTGGAGGAGAAGATGGTGTTTGAAGGCTCATTGATAACAAGGCCTTTGGTAGCCCTTTGGGGATCGGGTAAGGCCCTTTTCCTTGACCTTTGATGGAGAGGAATGTTATCATCACTTTCGCGATGTCTCGCAAAAAGAATTCAAGTTATGGTACGAATAATACCACGAAAAAGTGAGTGATAAATTTGAGAGAAGTCTCGACATGCTCACAAAGGTATGTGTATAGTACCTCGAAACCGGGGGATTGATCGCTTTCTCTTTGGCCTTGGGCTTACGGAGAGGTTTTGTTGTCTTGGTTGTTTTCTCGAAAAACATTTCGACGTGAATAAAAGTTATAGTCAAAAACAACTTAAGATAAGTGGAAAGTGCCATACCTTCTTTGGGGTGATGTCCGGGTAGGACTTGCTTTGCCACTTTCTTCGTGACTTGTGGAGAAGACTTTGTTGAAGTGTCTTTGCTTACTTTGATCTTCAGCTTCGGTGCAGTTTTTTCTAATGTCGAAAGCATTGATAAGCAAACAGAAATGAAATTAAGATGAAGTGTTTAAGACTTAGAAAACTTTGAGTGTCGAAAAGTATGTACCTTTGTTGTTTGAAGGGAAAGCAGCCACTAACTTCTTCACAAGGTTCTCAGAAAAAATGTCACTGGCGTCTCCAGCAGCAGTGGTGTAATAACCAGTCCACCATTCATGAAACTTCTCAGTGCATGAAAACCTTGGGTTGAAACTGAGGGGTTCAAAATTCAAGGCTTTGTAATGGAATTTCTTGAAAGCCTGCTTGTAAGCTACCTCTGTTTCTGGACTTGCAAATTCTCGCTTGTGAAAACACACTGGCGTAGGTCGAATTTGACAAAGCCCAAACTGCCTGGCGAAATAACTTGGGAAATACCTAGTGATTCCCAGACTATTTTTAGTTTTGCCAGGGGTGAGTCTGGTAGAGAGGATAGAAGGAGAGAGGTAAGCTTGCCAGATTTGGTTGATTTCCTCAGATTGTTCGACAGAAGGGGAAGGAAATGGTTGTTTAAACCATGTTGGACCATAAGGCCTTTGAACGAAGGGGGCCATAGAGTCTGTGAAGGTGGTGCATTTCAAGAAGACTTCGAAGTATTCTAAGAAAGATTCTTCTGGAGTAAGACCTATTTGCTTAGGCTTCAACTGAGCTAGTCGAATCCCTTCGGTCCTCCTAGTCTCTAAGGATGGTCGAACAGACTTAGGAATGTACAAGCTAAGTCGAAACTCAAAAGTGGCCAAAGAACCACGGTTGTAACAACCATAGTGGACCAGAAGCCAAAAACTTGGATGTTGGTTCATCTTCTCTCAACTCTATGACAGCATTGTCAAGTTGTTGATGGAGAGAACCTAGAAGCAGTTTGGCAAGATTAATGTCTTCTTGTTCATGGAGCTGGATTGCCAGTGGGATATAGGATTTGGAAACCTGAAGAGAACGTGTACAGAAAACGAAGAGAGATAACCAGAGAGTTAAGAAGGCTACATGTTCCACAGCAGAAACCTCCTCAGTATCAACCCTATGATGGTCATTGATGTAAGGGGCGAAGGTAGCATTGTTGAAGGAAAACTTATACTCATATTCGGGCGTGTGGGATCAAAGGTCTCCCAAAGGGGTTTCGGACTGTGATGGCGTAACATCTAGCAAAGTGGGAGATAGCATGCCACATTTCAAGTGGAGACTATGAGTATACAGATCCCAAAATTGCATGGTACGCGAGGATCAAGGTGTTATCGTATTTGGGCCCATACCTAGACAAGCTGGATAAGGTCGAAGATACCTTGTTTTTTCAGATCTTTGGCTTTCTTAGCCTCTACCTTGTCAAGCCAATCTAAATAGATTTGTTGGTCAAGCCTAGGAGCAGACCTAAAAACCCTAGAAGAATTATTCAGAAACTCTAAATGAAAAGGGGTTTTAGCAAAGATTCTGGGTTGAAGGCGAACATGACTAGGGAAGATTTCAGAAACTTCATTATTCTCTAGCAAGATATTAGGCAGAGGACCTAAATAAGCATGGGTATAAATCTCAGTAGAGGGAATCAGTACCTGAGTTTGCCATTGGATGGTTCGGTCATCATTGATGTCAGGTTCATCAACAAAGCCCTCAAGGGTTTGGATTTTCTTGGGCTCGTCATTCTTCTTCGAGCTTTCAGGTTGCATCGCAGCAGCAGATGATGAAGCCATAGGTGAGGAAAAGTAAATGCAGGTTGGAATCTGGGTTTCGATTGAAGAAAGAGAGCGAAAGTTTGAAACTTTTTGTGAATCTGAGATTTTTGCAAGAGTACAGAGATGAGGAATGCAAAGGGACTATTCGCAGGGTTTCAAATGGTTAAAAAGGAATACGAAAGGGTTTTAGCCGTTTATATATGTTTGGAAGCAGCAGTAGTTGGCACGTTCACCACTACCCACACGTTTGTGACCTTTGAGGGACGTGATGGCCCACCTACTATATTACGTGTGCCAATGAAACGGTTTACTTTATCTATGCAAGTCATGATAACTATCTTTTCGACCACTGTTGAAGTGTAAAAGGCGGTAGAAGTGACCATTGCACAGTATTCAAAAAATGCCTTTTCTTACTTCCATTCCTTATTCCGTCGAAAAAGCATTTTTTGGGGGGCAATCTGTTACCTCAAAATTTTGACAGTACATTAAATGAAGCTTTAAATGGGGTTGACTTCACATTTAATATTGTTCTGGGGACCACAGGTCAATATTTAAGTCAATACACCATAAATTCGACAGGAAAGTTATACAAGTGCTGGCAATGCAAGGGAGCTTCGACAAGCCTAGCTCTCAAAGCTATGAAGTAAGCAAGGCGAGAAACCTTCGACAAGAGAAGGTTCAAATCTTCGACAAAGCTGGGTTCAACACTTCGTCAAACGGTTGACAATGAGTTAGTCGAAATGCAAAGAGCAACAGTTAGTGGGCGGTTACTTATCCTTACTTTTAGGGGGCAGTTATTCTTTCTTCCCACGATCGTTTCCAAGAGTATAAATACTCTTTTGTAATAGGAAATCAGGGTCACCACATTTCACAAGAACTCTGAGAAACTCAACTTCCAAACTAAAGCGAAACACGAGTGAAACAGATACCTTGTACGTGTTGGTGAACCATCTTTTCTTTCACTTAATGCAATATTTACTTTCTACCACGCCCCTAGGTGCTACAGTATCAGAGAGCGACTCGACAGACATCCCAACGGCTATCAAAGAAGGCAGCAGTACCTTCACTCGCGGTCACCTGCAGCGTTGCCACAATAGAGCAACATTCCAAGCAGAAGGGGTGAGAATTTCAACAAAACATAACTAAGCATATAATAGAGTAATATGAGCACACAGTCATACAACATCATCATTATCATCAACTCCATCGTCACTAAACGTAAACCCAAGTCATAATTTTTACCACAAGTCATAAACATGTATGTGCATGAAAATGCAACCCACGCCTGGGTATATGCATGATGGTACCATACTCGTCATAAATAAGCCACTAAGGGCACACCGTCACTTATATTCATCAAAAAGAGGCCGAAGCCTATTCGTCATTAGATGCACATGCTATGAGACACTATGGACACATGTGCAAACACCAAATCACTCACCATGGAGACCTCGTCATCATCGTCATAAAACACTCATAGAGTGTATTCGTCATAACCATCACAATAAATTCACATCCATCATCATATTCATCACATTAAAAATTGGAGTAATAACACCTTTTACTCTTAAGTAACAACACATAAAACTTATTAACAACACCTAAGACTTAAGGTAACAACACGTAAAATTTGGGTAACGATATAGTTAAAATTTTGGAAAACATCTCATTTGCAAAGTGGGAAAATATCACGTTTTAATTGTGGAAACAGCTCACTTTAATTTGAGGGAATAGCACGTTAATTTGAAAAAAAACAGCACACTTGAAGCGCCAATTAAACCACAGCAAAACAACATAAAAACAGTAGGATTTATACGCCAAATGCAGTAGGAAAAACAGCAGCCAAAACAGCCACCTTTTACGCGCCAAAACAGCAGAATTTTTATTTGTATAAACAGCAACACAAAACAGTTTATTTCGCCTTAAAAATAGAATGTTCAGTTAGGCCTCTGAATAAGCTTTCCAACGCATTTTAGAACACCCCAATCGGGTTCCCGGTTCGAAAGATATCAATTTTTTTCAAAAACATTACAGCACTTTATTTTTAGACACACAGCAGCATTTTATTCGTATAACAGTAACCACAAAACAGTTTATTTTGCCTTAAAAATAGAATATTCAGTTAGGCCTCTGAATAAGCTTTCCAACGCATTTTAGAACACCTCAATCGGGTTCCCGGTTCGAAAGATATCAATTTTACAAAAACAGCAACAGCATATGATCTCTTTTAAAGGAAAACAGCAGCTGATTTTTAATTGAACAGAAAATAGCAACAGCATCTATTTAAATCGAAAACAACAGCTCTTTGTTAACCAAACAGCAGTCCTTACATCACTCTAAAATTGATTCTAACCACACCAATGTTAACAAACTCGAAATTCATCTCTACAATTCACCAAAACAACATCACAATTCATCAACAACATCAAAAATCATCCAATCATATCACAACAACATCAAATTCATCAATCAACATCACTAATTCATCAACAACATCAAAAATCATCCAATCATATCACAACAACATCAAAATTCCTCAATCAACATCAATAATTCGTCAACAACATCAAAAATCATCAATTCATATCACAACAACATCCAAACCCCACAAACCCACCACATACACAATTATGTTAAACCGAAACGCTCACCCTTACCTCTTAAACGTATGCTCCGTGGAAGATGATTGAAGACACCACAAGTAACCACAGCAACACACGAACCAAAGCCTTGAGAACTTGCGAAATTCTTCTTCTCCTATATCATGAGCAATACGGAAATGGATCGAGTAATTTCTTCCCTTATCCAAGAAAAAGCATTTCTAGTTTGCATGGTCCAATCATTGATCCCGAAAATTTCTACAATAAGATTAGGTAGGTTCTTGGCATAGTTCCCTATCCATGATTCTCGCTATTTATCAAATAATTTTCCTAGAATCTAGGAAGAATACGAGTAGAAAGAAAAAGAATAAGTAAAATTTGGAATGTTTAGCTTTTCTATAAAAAAACAAACTTGATAATTGTCTCATTGGATCATTTTTTCATCATTCATTGAATGATAAATCACTACAAGCGACGGAGATACCCGATTTAAATAACGGAAAATCCAAAGATTTAAAAATTGTATCTAAAATGACTGGAAAAGTGGAAACAAGACCGGATATAATTTGATCATTTTGAGTAAATCCAAAATCTTTATAGACAGAACCAATCATTAGTTCCCAACCATGAGTTCCCTCTCTTTAGCGCCGCGCCACCTCCTTTCTCTTGCTCTCTCTCAATTTCGTTTTTCTCTCTAATGAATTGAGAGCAAGGGTTTCGCATACCCTAGGGGTTTAAGCTGTTGGCCTTTCACGCATTGGGCTCACAGTTACACCCCCACTACTACTCGATCCACTCCTACACAACATGATATTTTCCTCTTAATTTAATTAACTCACGCTTCAACTAAAATTAATAATTCAACTAATCAAATTAATTAAACTAATTAAATTATTTTATTTTTCCGGGGTGTTACAACTCTCTCCCCCTTATAAAAATTTCGTCCTCGAAATTTCTAAAAACCCATTAAGGTGGTTAAATCTAATCTGTATGTCTATCTGTCATCAAGGTTCTCTTTTACACTAAGCAACAAACCACACAAACACATATCTACATTCTTAGCTTCCTCCTTTACCAAACTTCTAATCTCGAGGTCACTGACATTTTACTTGGCCACTCAAACACCTCAATCCACTATTAGAATACTATACTCTTAATGACAATTGCTATGGGTTAACTCATAAATTCCAACCTCTAGGGGTCACTTTCTAAGCTCAAAATATAAATCCGATTTATCTTATGTAAACAATTTGTCTACTTTTCACGGTTACTAATTATTCTATACTGAATCTCATAGAAGCAGGATATGTAATAGTTCCCAAATGAAAAAAAAAATGTATGGTTGTACCATCACTCATGAGTCTCAACTTAAGGAATTGATTCCAATTCTTAAGTTGCATGAATATCTACCTTCAAACTAAGTACAAAGCACTACCAGGAGTTTAATGAAGACACGGAAAACAAAATAATATTTAAGATATATTCCTGCCTCCAAGGACTACACGTAGAATAACTAAAATTAATAATTCAACTAATCAAATTAATTGAACTAATTAAATTATTTTATTTTTCCGGGGTGTTACAGATTCCACGACAGCACTTATAGCAATTGCATGCTTGCATTTAAGTTGCTTATAGTAGTTCCTAATTAAGCTTAACAATTGGTATAGGACTTGATGGGAAAATTTGTTGAATCTGCTATATGTAGTCGAGCACCATAGGTTCAGGGAAGGTGACAGAAGACAACACTATCGATGCCGATGAGACACCAAAATCTTAACATTAACTATTTACCCTTAATGACTAAATTTGACACTATTACTCACGATGTCAGATATACCCGTGCAGCGCACGGGTAACGGATACTAGTTATATTAAACCATGGATGTTCCACATATGCATCCACCTATCCCGCCCCAAAAAACGGAAGCAGGGAATCGAACCCATTCCCTTATGCTGAGACCTCCTGACGCTGACCATTTGAGCAACCACATTTTGATGGTACTGAAGCGTATTACATTTTATTAACCCTATTTCTTCTTTGATTGCAAAATCCTTTACCTATTATTCTATTTATTATGTGTTTTAATATTTATATATTTGTTATTATATATTATATTCATTTGACATCTAATATTTTGTATCACATTCCATAGATTTTAGATTCTATATATTTATTAACTAGAATGTTAATAAATATGGGTAATGTTATTCATTTTAAAATTTGTTTCTAAATATTAAAAATATTGACTTGTAATATCCTACATTTGTCTAATTATCATATTAATTTAATATCAAATTGATTAATACCGTGTCACGCGGGTCAATCAGTTACCCCTCGGTTCGACCATTGACCCAGTGTCCTGCTCGGGTCAAATCCCTAAAAAACAGGAACCATTATATTGAATTCAAATTTAATTGCATTATTTGTATTTTCAACTTTGCATTTATCAGTACAAAACACTCACTCTCTCTCACCAAAACTAATGAGTCATAAATACTAATTCTTTATTTATTTTTATTTTTATTTATTTTAAAAAATGTCAGATTTAGTTTTACACTCCCTTTTTTTAATTACACTGCCCCCTTGAAAGTCCAGCTCGCAGGCCACTTATTAAAACCCAAAAAATGTAAATTGGGCTTCTGTTATTCGCAGACCCTGTTAATAATAGAGCCCTCTTCTCTAATTTGCACGCCTATTCTACTAATGCAGCCCCTTTCGTTTTTTTTATTTATATTCTTTCAAAAAAACCAACTCCTTTAACAAAAAAACCATAAAATTAAATAAATAAATATGATCTCTTCAAAAAAAAAACCATAAAACCAATATTAGTTTTTATTATGAAGTTCAATTTTAGTTACAATGTCATGTAATGTCACTACTAAATTTCAGAGTAGTGATATGGCAAAAACATTGATCATGTGGGCCTCTCATAATATACTTTGGTACTCTTGCTATTTGGAATTTTTAACTTAGTGGTACAAAGGAAAAGACTCTCTTCTCCACTAGCTACTCTTGCTATTTACATGTTATAATGATATCACAAAAAGTATAGATTTTGTATTCTTTAGAGTCGCTCATCTCTTTCCATTCGTTCTCTTCCCAAATATTTACTTTTGAATCTCTTCAAGCTACTAACATAACCATGCTTTTTTTGAATTTGTTTTTGTTCTCCAAGGTAATTTTTCATCTTTAGGCATAAATATTATTCCTTTGGGGTATGGTCATGTGCCAAAGTCAAGGACACCTATGTTATTCGTCTCATGCATGATAAGACTAAACACAATTACAAAATCTTATAATTATTTATTAAATCATATGCAACAAACAATTGTATTTTCTTTTGAAGCAGCAATCAATTGTATTGGATAGCAGAGATCAATATATATAAACACTATTTTATGTTGTTGGGTTCTGTCTATAATTGAGAAATGGGACTACATGAATGTATTTTGTCCTACCATTTTTAATCTAAAGTATGCAACTTGAGTCACTATGACAAAGAAATATACGATAACCCGTTTTAAATTGCAATGCACATATTTTTTGATAGATTTTTTGGTGGATTCTTTTTTGATAGATTGTAAGCCATATATACAATGTAGTATAACCCTTTGAGGTATTGTATTGTGGCTGATGCATTTTTTTAATGAGCAAAGTTATATTATAACGGGTATAAGGGATAGTCAAACCTGTTTATTAGATATCATGCTAAATTAGAGTTTATTATATAGCAGGGATAGAAATACATTAGAGTTTCGCGCTGCTCTTTCAAAGTAGTGTGAGAAAATATTTAATCTTTTGGTTGTTTGTTTTTCATAAAACAAAATAAAGGAGGGTACAAAATCTCTTAATGAGAAACTAATAGCGTTAGATTCAACGATATAATCTACAATCGGAGAGAGGGGTCGTCTTGATCCTCTCAAGGGTCAAAGGAAATGATGTCAAACCTATAATATTAATTTTTCTTAAATTAATTATTACACAACATTATAAGACAAGAAACAAAATTCTTTCTTTGACAAAACCCCACATCCCATTTGAAATTATAATATATATATATATATATATATATATATATATATATATGCTAATAGTCAATTATAGTTTGTATTTCAGATTCCTACTTATATATCTTGTGTAGCATATTCTTACTCCTAATTAAGCAAAAAAAGTTCATATTTTTTGACTCAAATATAATCAAATGTCAATTAACTCAACTCCATTAAATGTCATTATTCAATAAAATGGGATGGAGACTACTAATCATTTTTTTAAGGAGTGCCACAAATAAAATGGGCAGAGGAAGTATTTTCTGATTAATTAATTCCCTAGTCATCTTCATCACTATAGATTCACAAGCCCAATTGCATAATCCAAAGGCCCAAAGGATCCATCACTCAATCCTAATTGCTTCCTCCAAACAGAACATGACAACAGTATATGCTTGAAATTGTAAAGATAATGGAAAGTCTCATAAATTTAATAAACTTTGAGTAAACCAACATAAGAGATAGCTCCAAATTATAAAATTAAGCCCATGGCCCATACCATAACAAGCTACAAAATAACTTAAAACTTCCAAACTTATTACATTTAATAATTCCTTAAACAAGGTAGCTGAGTATCTTCTACTATAATATAGGTAGCAATAAACTCTTAGCAATACCAAAACCCAAATCACATGAAAAGCTCAAATACCAATTTCTCAAATAATTAACTCACAATGCCAATTTGACAAGATTATTCTTTGTTCCTACAAAGTCACGAATATTAAACCACTTCTTAGGTGCAAACCTCACGAGCAACACCAAGTCTTGAGTTCGGCACATCAAAAAGGACACGGTGGTTTTGTTGTTGCATGTTGGCTATCACATTCAACACTGAGTTCACGTTGTCTGGGGCAGACGCCATAGCCAAACATTTGATGCTACCGGCGGTGCTATGTATGAGGATGTTGTCCTCTGGGAGCGTCACATTCAGGCCGGAGAACATGAATGTTATTGTTGGTACAACTATTGGGACCGTGTAGCATGTGTCAAACCCTCCTAGGTTTGTCACGGGAACTTTCCGACCAACTCGTCGACGAAACTCATTTCTAACTGCGGTGTAGACCGGTTCAACTAGCCGAGTGAATACCGTACCTGGCAGAGTAATTAACAAGAAAACTCAATTAGAAGAGAACACATAAAGTCAAATATTGCTATGCTTCAATTTTGTAAGTTTGTTTTGCGTATCATGATTGTCTAATTTTTTATTTTTTTATGCAAAAGGGTGTGTGGTGATTATAAAATACATGCATTTGATCTAGATGTGAAAATTTGGAGGTGTTTTTTGTATAAGACATGTGACGCATGTACGAAAGTGATGTATATAGGGTCCAATGGTTTTGACTCAAATTTTGTCTCAACTTGACCTTATTTTGTCATTCATATTTTATCAGTGATGCTTCCTCTTGAGAACAAGGACAAACTAGTAGACATTCAAGTGACACTACTCAGAAGGTAAAAAAAATGATAAATGAAATTACCCCCACCCCAAAAACAGAGATAAAAACCTAGACAAAAATGAATCATATAATCAATTCATGAAACATACCGCCCCTTTATTAGCATAATAATTTATCCACCGACAAATGTATTATTAGATTATCCATATATAACTAACATATAGTTACCTATAATTCCCCACCAAAATAATTAGTTATTAATTAGCCAAAAATTATTGTGGCTAAAGTTATTAGTGGTAAAATCATTAAAAAAGATCCTTAAATGAAAATAGTGACAATGTTAGCATTTGAATTTAATTATTTAAAATGCATGTCCAAAAGCTGGATATTTAATTAGTGATGATAATGATGATAATAATAATAATAATAATAATAATATGTCAAAAAATGGGAATAAATAAATATTGAATAGATAGTTGAATAAATAGAGATTACCAGAGTCAAAAATCGTGCCGGCACCGGTGGTTGGGTTGAATGCAAGTGCCTCCGGAGGGATATCAACAATTCGCCGACCAACTTTAATAGCAACCAAGTTAACATAGTAAAGTGATGATCTTCTAGGGTTTCTAAGAAGAGGAGTATACTTAATCCTAATGGGCTGAGAAGCAGGTCCAAGTCTCAATGATCCACTAAAATTCAACGCTTTAAAGCTAGGCAAACAGTAAGAAAACGTGGATTGGTAAAGATTTTGGGTTTGGGCCAATAGTGATAATGGGCCTCGGCCCAAGCCCAATAGACCTTGTGGTGGTGCTGAACTTCCTGTTGTCTTTTGAACACAACCGAAAGTGTAGTTTGGGATTGGGTCACTTGCTAGGGTTAGTTTGTCTTGGACTAGACTTGCTGCTATTGAAGAACTTCCATAGGTTAGGTTGAATGCACACGCGCTTCCACCGCAAGTGGGATTGGGTACCTGAAAAGATTCACGTGATTAGATTAGAGTAATAATAGTGAAGATTGAGAACCGTTATCGTTTGTAACCGTTAGTGCAAAAATAGAAAGTGATAAGAGGTTTTGTAAGTCTCGTGAACTTTGTTGTCTATTAAAAGTAGCTAGTGGAGCCTAGTGTAGTTGAGGTTAAAGTTTGGCACGCGCAATGCGTGATTGGAGATTCACATTCCAATCTCAAATTTAAAACATAACCAAGAATTTGCTCCGAGCCGTAATTGAGTTCGGATCTCATCCCAATGTCTTGAATTCGAATTTTGTGTGTGGAAAAAAACATCATTGGAATAAGAGAATCGCATTTACAAGTATATATGTGACCAGTCAGATCTCTCGGTGTAGATTGATCGCAGATAAAGTTGGTAGATACTGCACACCAATAATGTAATAATCGAAAAAAATTTAAAACATGAACTCGTGATAATTGAACCATTTTTTAAGTGGTGACAAGTGGTAGGACATGTGACTTTGATGAATCTAAGCGTCCAATTCTAATGTTAATTCAATTATTATCAAATATATTGCTTTTGACATATACTATCAAGTATCAACAACTGTCAAAAATTCCCAAAAAAGCTTTCAAATTTTATTTTGGAGTTCTTATATATGGATGAGATCTGTTAAAATACATTCACTCATTTTATAGTTGAGATAAGATAACAAGTTATATTTTGGGTGCATTTAACAACTTTTGAATTGGTGTAAATTAGAAGAAACTACAACTTTCAATGTATTGCACATATATATTTTTTTAATATATTTTTAACTTATACCAACATGAATATATTTTAACTTATACCAGGTAAATTGGTGAGAATCCTCTCTAGTTACTGAAATGTTTAAGTACGAACGAGAAAGACTCGTTCAATAAAATATTAGTATTTTATTTGTTGAGTCTTTCTCTTTTCTATTGAAACTGTTTAATAACTGAAAAATATCTGAACCCCTAAAAATGAGTACGCATAAGTTAGCAAATCTCATCCAATCCAATCCAATCCAATATATGAAAGGTTGATTCCATTGGTATACTACAAAAGTTATCAAATCCTCCGAAAGCTACAACATGGAATATACTTTAAATTAAATTAAGGATAAACACATCATTACCTACACTTAAAAAGACAAGAAAAACTCACTTTAGAAACACTTTTAAACAATTTTCAAAGTGGCATACACTTTTTCAGTATCCTTCATAAATAACTCAAAATCAATATCATCATTTAACAAAAAAAAATGCCACAAGCCATAAAAAAACCAAGAACAATCAAGAACAAGTAATTTCACAAAAGGGTAATAAAAGAACAAAGAAAAGATGAAAAACAAACCTGTTTACACTGAGGAGAACCACAAGCAACATTTCTAAAAGAGGTAGATTTAGCAGGAACAAAAGGAGTAGAACCACACCCAACACAACCAGTACAAGGAACCCAAGCAGCATCATTACTAGTATCCATAGCCATAAGCAATGTTTGAGGTGGTGTACCAATCTTAGCTTTAACAATATATGTTGGACTTTGAATTATTTGTCTACCTGAAGCAATAGGTACAATTGATTTCTTAGCAACTAAACTAGACAAATATTGCAACCTAGTTTGGTCTTTGGCTTGTAGTTGTAACACACTTTCTTCCCATGACATTGGTTTTAAGGGTTTGAAGGGTGAACATTGGCTGAAAATATGGAATACTTGAAGGGTTGAACCTTCATCTTGGGTGTTGCATTTTGGGTTGTTTAGTCCTTGGACTTGGATTAGGGTGAAGAAGAGGAAGAGAAGGAATGGAGTGAGGGAGTTTGGGATTTTCATGGTTGAGTTTGTTTTGTGGTGCTTTTGAGATATAGACTTGGTACTAATATTTATAGTAAAACCCACTAGCCTTGTGGGAATTATTTTCTTTTGAGTTATTAGTTATTTTATTTTATTTTCTAAATTTTACAAAAGTTTAATTTAATTTCTCATATTTACTGGTATATCAACTTAGTTTCTGACTTTTTTTTACACATTTAGTGTCTTTTTTATAAAAGTGTTTTAATTTAGTCTTTTTTAGTGCAAATAGTTATTTTAGTCCCTAAATGTGTGAGACGCTGTCACTATATATAGTCCCTGAATATATTGAAATTACAAACACGTCCTTAGGTGTCTCCTTTTTTAGCAATTTTAGGGACGAAATTGACAAACAAAAAAACACATTTGAGGACAAAAAAGACACGCGGGAGGACCTATATTTACAATTTCGATACATTAAGGAGACTATAATGACATCGCTTTACAAATTTCATGACCAAAATCACTATTCACTCCTTTCTTATGAAATAGATGGCCTAAATCGATATAGCGAGTAGACTAAATTGAAACAGTTTTGTAAAAATTCAAAGGTTAAGTTGGTATATTGTAAATATACTAAATTAAACTTTTTGTGAAATTTAAAAAAAAAAAAATTAGCTAATAACTAATTTTCTTTTTCTGTTTAATTTTTGAGTTGAGAATTTTTTTATTTAATTAATTTGATGGGATATGGTTGAGTTGAGAAGAGGCATCATAGCAGGGTATGGGGCACTCAAGGGGGTGCTTATGTAGTGGGGTGACAAAATGAAGTCGGTAATATGATAACAGACTGTATTCCATTTTGGTTTTGTAAGTGCTACTAGGCATGTTTTTTTGTGGAGAAAAATTTCATTACCATGTATATCTTTTAACACTTAGTAGTTTCTACCTTGAAGGTATAGAGAGAAAAATTAGAGATAAATTGTATGATGTGTTGAGAAAAGGAGATAAATAAAATAATTGAAGTGGAGAATGAGGTGTAAAAGGAGTTTTGTAGTTTCATTTTTTTGGTGTCACAAAAAGTTATAACTTTGAAGTTGTACACAAAGTGTGTCTTTATGTACTAACATTAGGCAAGTGTGGGGCGAAAAGGAGTCTATTCGATCGGCTTAGGGTTGGGGCGGACATGGATATATATTGTAGGCAAAGGCGTGAGACGACCAATGGAGGATGAACAGGATGAATTTTGGTAGAGCCGGGGTTTAGGCTAAACCGGATAGAATGATGGAGAAGTCGTTGTGGCGAAGGTGCGGGGTAGTAGAGAGGTCTAGGGGTGGGACAAAGCGGCATAAGCGCTAGGCCAATGAAGACAAACCTGAATCCTCTGCTACTACTGCAGGGTGCAACAAGCAGTTAAGCCGTTAGATCTAGAGAAAAAATTTTCTCTCTCTAAATCTAACGTCTTTGTAGTTTGCTGTACCGTTCAGCAATAACAGAAGATCCAAATTCAATGAAGCCGGTCTGCAAAGTTGGACGACACGGTTGCAAAATCGATTGGCTATGTATCGGTACTCGAGTTTTTGGTAGTGTACCTTATGTGACATCATTTCAGACGTGTATTTTGGGTAAGGATGATCATACATTGCATGAGTATGCACTAAAACAAAGTAAGAGTTGGGCTACTCTAAGGGCCAAAGCAATAATAGTTGAATACATGCCTCAAACTCAATGATATCATTTGGGGGCTCACATTGCCTAATAAACCCAGTTATGGTAAATATATAATAGAATAGGAATTTGAAGTTTCGAGGATTCAAAAGGAGAAAGATTCATATAAAGATATAAAATAATATTAGACATGTTATGGGTTAAAGTATTATTATGTCTTAGTGGAATGGTTATGATGAAGTTCTCTGTAATCAATGACTCAAATGTCTGATTGTGGAAGTTCCATAATGTACCATTACCATGTTTTTTTTACTACCATACCACCGTCATCAATAGAATGTTTATTTTGTTTCTACACTTCAATATTTGTTTCTCCCTTATTATTTATTTACTAGAAATAACGTTTTAAAATCAAACTGAGACCTGTGGATCATGATTCAACAGTTTTAAAAAAACTTAGATGAAACCACGGTCAAACCGTTGAAATAACATAACCGTGGATAGTGACGGTTTTGTGGTTTAATCGATTGAACCATTTGGTTGATTAACATGGCTAAGGTTGATGATCTGATCTTGGAAACAAAGGACAAAAAATTGATATGATTTATTGGTAAATTAATTTGTTGCTAGAAGACAAGCAAAGCTTTGCTGCAAACAGGGGACCGTGATTTCAGCTGAATTGCTCTGTCCATTCTTCTTGACTTTCTTGATCTTCCTTGGCTGGAATATTGTATGCATCTAGCAGAGATTTATTCATTATTTGTTTATTAGTACAATAACTTGTAACCACAAATATTTACAAAAATAACTATACCTATTATTCAAGCTAGATGAGTGAGAAACTCAACTTGAAACTTCTACAATAGAATTTATTTATAGTACTAATAAAGAAGAAATGTTAGCAACACAATATCTACCTTAGTGGACATAGTTAGTTCAACTGGTTGAACCTGCCGGTTTGATTCTTAAAACATAACTATTTTTAGGGTAAATCGTTATTTGGTCTTTGAGTGTCTGAAGTGCGGTCATATAGTCCCTGAATGTATCAAAATTACAAACACTTCCTTAAGTGTCTCTTTACTGAGTCATTCTGGTCGTTAAATGTATTTTTTGTTAATCATTTTGCTCCTCAAATGTGAGATTTTGTTTATTAATTTAGTTCTTAAAATTACTTAAAACATATTTAAAATTTTGATACATTCAGAGACTATAATAACAACGTCTCACACATTAAGAGACCAAAATGACTATTTACGCTTATCTTTACGCTATTTAGCACTCTCTTTTTTATACTCTTTTTAAATATATGTGGGTTCCGCTAATTGATGAGGGTCTCATTTTTTGCTTAGTAGAACTCATCTTCAAAATAGTATCATCCACTTTTTTTAAAACCAAATAAGTTTGGTTAAACCATGAACCGACACCATCTACAATCTGGTCATTTCAGTAGTTCGACAATAATTCATCTAGATTTGAGCGATCTAAGACGGTTAAACCATAATCGATAGGTCTCACCAGTTTGATGTCCAACAGTCTAGTTTTCAAAAAAACATTAGTATCTATCCACATGAAAACAAACTAATAATGAGAGAATATTGGAAAAAATGGCTTTTCTATCATTGCTAATAATGAATATAATATACACCTTTGTATTCATCCCTACATGGTAAAATACTGAAATTTACAGAGTCAATTTTATTTTATATGGCCTAGACTTTCCCGTATCATGTCGGTCCTCCTAACCTAAATAGCTCTGGAAGCTGTGAGAATATACTCTATATTAGTAGATTAATATCATAACTTATGCTATATATATTTTTTATAGTATTTATCTGAATTTTAAATAACAAAAAAGGGTTAAAGTGGTACCTAGGGACATACACCCAAAGTGGCAAATAAAACTAAATCTCAAATCCTAGTAACAAAATTATTATGCCTGAGAGAAAGTTTAGTTAATTAAGAAAGTGCATAAGATTCTTAGATATCAAATCATAACTTTACCCTAATTAAAAAATGGTGTTAAGACTTAAAAGAGCACTTTATTTATAGTATGGGACCTCCAGAAAACAGAACTTAATCATTCTTCTTTAAATCTAAATCTGTTACAAAAATAAATTAACAAATCTAAGAGAATAGAGATACACACACCACAGACACCAAATTGACAATCTTGAAGCATTGACAGATCTGTTTTATTAATTTTATGTGCTTGTTTTATTAGCTATATATTTAACTTATATATTGGAAGTGAGATCTTGATCTGAAGAATTAATACTAATAACAAGTAAGAAGAAAACAAAAAATTAAATTCTAAGTATCAACAAGGTTGCTTCAAGCGGTAACTAGGTACATATCTCACTCCAAGGTCTGAAGCTCGAGGTTTGGGTCAGGTAAAAACTAAAAACTCTAATGAGAGAGAATAATCGCACGGATCGACAAAACCGAATACACGTAGTTAGTAAAGTTCGAGTTTTGGTGTGGTAAAAATTCTATTGGAATGTGAGAATCACACGAATTAGCAAAGTCAAATACACGTGGTTAGCTAGTTTCCCCACTGTGTAGATTAGTCATCGATAAAACCTATAAATACTGCGTACCAATAAGACGCAAAAAAATTATAATCTAAGTTGCTTTCATCATGTCACACTCAAAATTCTTTATGAAGGCTCTATAGTGCAGTGAAGCTCAGCTATATATGTAAGAGTTGAAACAACTAAATGAGACATTGGTCTATTACTCTATTATATAGTATTTATTAGCCAATAGGCATCATTTTCAGTATGAATTAGAATCTAACATGTGATTTCTGATTTTTGCAAGTTGAATTATTTGACATTTGTCATGTGCATATATCCTTGTTAATAATCTTATTCAGGAAATCTCAGTTCAGTGATAATAGATAACCATTTTTGAGTATTCAGACAGAACAATACACATTTCAATTGAATTCTCATTTATGAGGGTAAAGCTCAAATGCTTCACAACACAACAACTATTAAAACTGACAATGAAGTTTTTAATGGTCACTATAATCTATATAGATTTAAATGTTTTGTTCAAGAATATAGTAACTGTTCCGGGCTGGGGCCGAGGGCCCAATCCATTTGGTGGGCCATAGGCAGCTCAATCATGCTCCGTGAAGCGTCCAGCTACAGAAAACGCACTAAGACGCGTGATCAACGGCTAGGTCGATCCGGCTAATCCAACAGCTACGAAGCGCCTCCAACCTCTATAAATAGAAGTCAACCACAGTGAAAAATGTACACTTTTGATACCCCACTCATTTTCTGCTTTGACTCTTTCCACTCGACGACAAAGGTCGGTGTGTTTGCTCATGCACAACCCCCGACTCTCAACTCGTGACTTCACCAGCTCACAGAACAACATCATACCTGACCCAGGGATGGAGCTACTTGTTATGCTCCAATGGCTCAAACCCCCCTATTATAATATAAATCACTTTGATAATAATGGTAGTATAATAGTAATGCTAAAAAGATTGTATAATAGTAAATGAGAGTATTGGAAAATTCTTAGTATAGAATAGTATAATATCTTTTGGCCTTATCAATCTTTTAAATTTGTTTTATCGATTGATTGAATCTTAACTCCAAATTTTGAGAGAAAACTAGAGATAATGGTGAATAAAAATCTGACTTTTATTGTTTCCTGAAGTTAAATATTTTATATGTTCTTATAAAATTCACAAAATTTGTTTCGGTTCGAATTTTGGATGTGGCAAAAACTCTCTATTAGAAGAGAGAGCCACACGAACCATGCAGCAAAGTTTGACATACACGTGACCAGTTAAGTTCCTCGACGTAAATTAATTACCAGTAAAGTCGGGTAGATATTTCACACTGCCCCCGCAGTCATCCAATCTTGGCTTCGTCCCTGACCTGACCGGTCCATCTCTTGGACGCTCAGGTACGGATTAGTAACTCTATTGAATTTTTTTGACTAGAAAAATCATTGGGGTAATTTAAATCCTACTAGTTAACATGTGATAGGAAGTAAATTTTATATTTGAAACCAGGTTTGAATCAGTACATGCCAACTATTAGCAGGAAATAATTAAACGAAAGAAACAATTTACAAAGACAAAACAAAACAAAATAATAGTTTGTGAAACAACAAAACTACAAGTCGGTTTATCCTCAGTACCAGTACTTGCGGTATTTTTGGAGTGTTTCGCCAAATGTTGTAAGTGGTTTATACAACCTGTGGGCTGTGGTTACAAATCTGTCGGAGCGTAGACGAGAAGATTGCAACAGCGGAGTTCTTCTAGATGCGGTGGAGCACGAGTAAGGGGTATATCCGCAAACACTTTGATATCAAAGTTAGCAAGAGAGAGAGAGAGAGAGAGAGACCGTATATTTATATGTGATGTTGATTGGTGAGAAGTGAGTCCTCGTAGTGTGTGAAGAGATGACGTAGCAAATACGGTTTTGCTATTACTGTCGATCTGGAGCTTGATATCGATCGTATGGTTTGATCGGGCCGAGTTTGGCCATTTAATCTGCAAGATGCGTGTGGTGATGCTTATAAGACGCTAAATGGGCCTCAAGTCGAAGCCCAATTCCTACTTTAAACTCCTTCAATGTTCTTTAGTTCACTAACTGTGTATGCTACCTATTGTTATACCCCAATTTTGTCCGAGTTCTTATATCATTGTAATATTTTTTTTATTAAGTAGTGTATGTGCAACAAACGTTTCTATGTACTCAAGTAAAAGATAAGTAGCTTGTGCATATCAACCACAATTAATATAAAGTTGAAATAAAGATGCATGATTTGATTCTTGGTCAATCATCCCACATGTTATTTCCTTTTGATTCTCTTTGAGTAATTGAAAAAGCAAGTGAAGAAAGAAAGAGAGCACTACAAAATAAGAACAAAAGATGAAATACCCAAATCTGCAGCTCTATTGCGAAGGCAATTTCTCTCTCCTCGGACCTCTTTTTCGACGATCGGAACGGTGAAAGTGGAGATATATGTCTCACGAACCTACTGTCGTCGAAAAATGAAGATGATCCAATGGTTAACGAATCCAGAATCGTACTTTTACGGTGAGGTTTGAGAAAACGGACCAAAAACTGCAGCTATTGCGAAGGCAATTTCTCTCTCCTCATACATCGTTTGACGATCCGAGCGGTGAAAGCGGATATATATGTCTCACGAACCTACTGTCAAAAAAAGGAAGACGATCCAACGGTTAACGAATCCGAATCACAATTTTACGGTGATTTGTTTGAGAAAAGACTTGCTTTCTACCTTGTTTTAGTCCCACATTTCTCACAAGAAACAAGAGCTCCCTAGCAATTGGATATAAAAGGGGTTGAGAGGTGAAGATTAGAGGAGGAGATCATTGGCGGGTTAAGTGATCTTTTTGGGTCAAAGCGTTCATGGCACATTTCACTAAAAGTCCGTCTTTGATCATTTGGGCGCTTTGAGTCGGCTTTCGATTCTCAAAGCGGTTCTTGCGATCTTGGGGTCAAAATGGACCGATAGGAGTCGATTCACGATTGACTGGTCGAGATCGCTTCGCCTCGGTTCGGCACTCGTCGAATCCAAAGTTAGTTTTGTATTTATTTTGTTTATTTTTATGTACATATTTATTTATCATTTATTTATAATATAATCTATTTATTTATTTATTTGTTTATGTATATATCTATTCATATTTATTTATATATATAGTTATTTATTTGTTTATTTATTTAGCCTAGTCTTTATTATTTATCGCTTTTTTGTCTTTTTTATGCACAAATTAGTTTATTTCTTCAAAAATCAAATAAAAGACTAAGTCGGTTCTATTGTACAACCTTAGGTTAGTCATCATCCTAGACCAAATGAGTTATGCAGTTCGAATCCTAAAAACTTATAAGTAAATAAATAAATCACTTTTCCTAAAAAATAGGGGACTAAGTCGGTTGTACAACCAAGTTAATCTAAAAACTTATCAGAACTAATAAATCCTTTCCTCTCTCACTCAGTTCTAACTAATAATTTTGCATACCTATTCTAAAACCAACTCACCTCACATCAAACAAACTTCTTTCAAAAAACTCAAAAAATACTTTCAAAAGTAGGGGACTAAGTCGATTGTACAATCGAGTTAGTCAACGTCTAGAAATCGATGAGTCAGATGCAGGTGCAATGAATCCTAGGACCCCCTACACTAAAAAACACCAACCAACAAACCTTTTTGGGAAGAACTACGTAGCTTTGATTCCTCCATTGCATCCGGAGGTACTTAGGAGCAAGAGTCCACTCTTGTCAAGCACTAAAAATAAAAAGTTTACTTAAGTCTTTTTCTCTATAAATAAAAGGGTAAATGTTAATGAATCGTAACTAATTAGACAAAGGATGTCGCGGTGCTAATACCTTCCCCAGTGCATAATGATTCCTAACCCTAAACTCACTTTAAAAGGGATTTTCCGAATTTGCCCTTAAACTAAAATTTGGTGCGGCTTCTTTTCGAATGAATCCATTCCCGGATTTTTCCTCTTCGTATGTGTTTTTTATTCCAACATCACATGGTTTGGAACTTTAAGTCTGATCCCGTGAAGTTTGCATGGTTCAGAAGTTAAATACCGAATGAGTTCGACCCAGAAAATCGAACCATGGTTCGACCCAGAAACACCGAACTTGTTTGAATTTAAAACATCGAACGCTGCTTTTAATTTCTGAAGTTTGATTTTAATTTATGAATTCTAGTGTATGTTTAACTTTTTTTTAGTAATTACAAAGACAATGGTGGTAGTTCTACTCAGAGACAAGAGGACTACAAGAGAGTGTGTCCTACAAAGTGTGTCCGCAATAGGAATGCTCAGAGTAATCCACGTGGACGTGGAAAAACCATCCCATCGCATGTTGATGTTGCAATGCAATATGATGACATGAGCAGGAAGCTGAGAACTTTATAGCTGCTGACTTGGCTGGTCCAGATGACCCCATTGATACTACTGCCCCAGCTGCTGATACTACTGGCCCATCTGATGAGCCATCTTCATCGAAATCTTCAACCTCTACATCAGCCACATCCGCATCAGCCACGTTCCCTTTCCCGGGTCCAGATGACAAATCTGTGTTGCCTTCATATGGCTCACATGTTGCTTGCGTGATATGGGACGGGACGATATGTTTATAACTACTTAAGTTATTTTTAAAAAGATTTTATGTTTAGGTAATTATTTAGTGTTAACCAAGTTTTGTTTATATCATAAATGTAGGACGTGAGCCGCTGAAGGTTCACAACACCACGGTCTTAGGGGGTTTGATATGCATGCAGACATTGAGGATTACATACAGGGTTTCCGATTTGTATCCCCTTCAGGATTTCGGCTTCACTAACATCAATGTTGGGTTGGTGAATGCATGCCTTTGTCGAGAGATGGCATGGAGAGACATCCAGCTTCCACCTTCCGATGGGTGAGATTACAATCACACTGGATGAGGTCTCTCAGGTGCTGCATATTCCCATCATGGGCCAGTTTTATGACATGCTAGAGCCATCCATGTTTGAAGCTCAAGAACTGCTTGTAGACTATTTGGGTGCAGACCTTGAAGATGCCTCGAGAGATGGCATGGAGAGACTATTAGCCACTTGTTTTTCTGTCACGTTTGACTACTTTTTTGACAAATTTTAAGTCCTTGATGATAACAGACAGTGGAATCTGAGTCGTTGAAAAAACAAAAAAATATTTTTTGTATGTTACAGTGGTTTGGGACTTAAGTGTCGAACCAGTTCGATTCTTAAAGTCCGAACCTGATGAAAACAATTTTATGGGGGGTGTCTTTGAAGATTTCAACACTCGGTGGTGAACAACCGAATTGGTTCGGTTTGCAAGGTCTGAACCATCGTTATCTCCAAAAAAAAGGAAAACACGCGTTTCATTAAGGGCATTTTTGCCTTTTCACGCTTTTTGGGGTCTTGACTGAGTAGTGAGGGGATCGTACGAAGTATGAGCCAAATTAAAATGTCATTGCATTGCATATCCTGAGTTCATATTTCAACTCAAAACCACTAAATATTTGGCCCATGCTTCTGCCATTTCACCCCTACTAACCACATACCTCCAAACTCTACTAAATGTCCAAAATACTCTTAAAGTGTGTTTGGGAGTTTGAAGGGGAGGGGAGGGCATGAAACTAATAGTGTAAGTTTATTAGTGATGAGAAGAAAAATGATCCCCCTAAATCCTCTCAAACCCCTCTCCTAGTTTATTTTTGGATCTCCTCCAAAAGACTCCAAAATTGGGGATTATGGATGAGCTCCAAAAATAAACTAGGAGTGGGGTTTGGGAGGGTTTAGGGGGATAGTTTTTCTCCCTATCACTAAAGAATTTACACTTTAGTCTCATACTCTCCCTTCCCTCCCTCCAAACTCCCAAACACACACCCTTAATGAATAAAAATCTTCCAAACGCGTATTTTTTTTTGGGATTTCACTCGGCAGACTCGTACCGAACTTGTTACAGTTGGTTGGTTTCGAACCTTGTGACACACCCAACTGCATAAATTTTATACAGATTTAGCAGTATGTCACCAAACTGGTACGGTTCCATGTTGTCGTACCCTTCTAAAACGCAATTTGGAGGTTTTGGGAGTGTCTTCCATGTGAGGGTATTTTTAGAATTTTTAATTGTTGAGGGTGTGTGGTGAGTAGGAGGAAGAGTGGGATAAGTATGGCCATGTATGTGGTTAGATTCTTTTCACCTTAAAATTGAAAAAATCACTACCCAATACAAATTTTCAATAAACCAAAAGCTCCGACTGAATAGATTTTTACTGAGTTCTAAACTTGATTTAAGATGACCAAAATCTAAAAACTAACACACACTTATAAAATAATATTAATTTATTATATCTCACTTTTTTTTTTGTTAAACTAAAGTATCTTCCACAGTTACTATAGAGATTAATCCTTCGAGGTATTGGAAATCCATTTAAGAAGTTGACTTCCTCCCAACAAATGATTTTTCATACGCATCCGCCAATGATCAACACAATCAAATAGCTAAGAGACCTAAGTATCTACCTAGTGACATATCTTGAACCTTGGTTCAGGGATGGTCAAATGATTTAATTTAATAAAACTTTAAATTATAATGTGTTATATATATATATATATATATAATTAATTTATAGACATCGTCGTCGTAGAAAATATTTTACAACGTCAGTCAGTCACAAAACAACACATCATAGAAAAAGTTTGACTTTATCTCACCTACTTTAAAAACTTTTTACAGTGATGATGTGTAACAACTAATCATATTTTGCTCTTCTAATTTGGTAATTTTGGTCTCTGTGATTTTTTCATTTGACTTTTGGTCGCTAAAAATCAATGATTGTGCAATTTTTAATTAGGACCAAAAGTGCAAATAATCAATGTTTTTGAGGGCAAAATTACGAAATTAAGAAAAATTGGGACCAAAATTATCCAAAGTAAAGTAGAAGGACCAAAATTATCAAGTTAACAAAAATCACTATATTTGCTTATGATAATAATAGGCTAATGCGACTTAAACTAATAGACTTGTTATTGTTCTTTTCTATATCACCTTAGACAAATAAACTTAGTTGGGATAGCTAAATAATATATTGGCGTGGTAGATAAATATAAAATATACCTAATTATTCAAATAGCTATATTATTTTTGGGTAACCAAATTCCTTACACTACCAACGCTACTCGGAGCTGCAACAGGAAAGAGTAACTAGCAGTAGAAAGAAAAATAGGAGCAGGGTGTGCCAAAAACAAAAACTAGGAGTGTCAAAATAGAGTATGATTTACATTACTAAAGGGGTATAAAGGTCAATTCCTTAATAATAAATAAAACGGTTACTAACCAAACCTCTTCAACATCACACAAATGTAGGGAACTTTTGAGGCAAAAAAGGAGCAATTAACGTAAAAATAATAATTACGATTAATTGATGATGATTTACATAAAAAATTTTCCTAATAAATATTGAATCAACGGTTAAGATTAATTTAGTAACAGTAACTAAGCAAAAAACTTAGTATCATAACACTACAAAAAACATTGGGTTTAGCGATGAAAATATCAGTGGCTAAAGCCCTTCAATTGTCATCAGCACAGGAATGTAGGATCGCGCCTGGCCGCTAATATCCTCCTCGCTAACACATTTAGCGAGGAATTTGTGTCGCCGCTAATTAGCGAGGACACCTCGCTAATTTCCTCGCTAATGTTGACAAACGCTTCCCAACCGACGATTACGCTTCTCAATGATCGCTTTTTTTATTTATTTATTATTATTATTATTAGTATTATTATTATTATTATCCACTATTATTATTATTTATTTTAAACCGTTAGATCTAATTTTCCTAATAAATATTGAATCAACGGTTAAGATTAATTTAGTAACAATAACTAAGCAAAACACTTAGTATCATAAGGTGGTGTGGTGTGGTGGTGGAAGAGAAGAAAATGGAAGAAGAGAGTGGAAGAGAAGAAGAGAGAAGAAGAGAGTGGAGTGAAAAGAGAAGAAGAGAGTGGTGGTTGTGGTGGTCAGGTGGTGGTGGTGGTGGTGGAGAAGAGAAGAAAAGAGAAGAAGAGAGTAAAAGCCGTCAAAAAGAGTAAATATATTTTTATATAAAAAATTGATGTACATTTTTAAGTTTGAGGATGTGCCACCGCCACGGGTCGAATCTCGCAAAAATGTCTTAGCGAGGACTTGAAATTTCCGCACCCTAACAACTATGTAAGTCCGCCTCTATATCTATCCCCAGGAATATCCATATCTTATAAATAAAAAAAAGTGGACTGTATTTTAGCAATGATCTACTACTATTTGATATCTTCAAATAATCATATGAAAACATGGGTGAATAGCTATTTTTATAAACAAAATTATGAAAATACAAATTCAGAAATTAAATGAGCTTGATGGTAAAATTAGAAAAAAATAAAAATAATCTACTATAAATATATACCATCAACCCACCACTAAAATTACTATATTATCTCTTTCACTTTTTCCTCTCACTCACTTTTATCATTAGTGGGTCTCACTCTTATATCATCTTTTAATTTTTTTATTTCACTTTAAAACTTACTCTTCTCTTTCATCTTTCTCACATTTTTCACTTTTCTTTACTATCAACATAATCAAATACTCACTACTCAATTTTTTTGTTAAAAACAGTAATTACATTAAATTAATTAAATTAATATTAAATTATGTAGAATTTACTATTTGCTTTAACTCTAAACAACTAAACTCAATTAATTTAATCACTACCGATAGTCAAATTAAGCGATACCACTAGCAAAAATTCTAAAATTGTTTTTCCTAAAAAAATCAATAATTAAATCCATCCACTTTTTTCATGAGCCGCACAGGAGCAGCAACGACAACATCAACGGGAGTGTCAATGGAAGAGCTAACAGAAGCACCAGCAGGAGCGTCAACGAAAGCATCAACCAGAGCACCAACAGTCGCACCAACGGGAGAGCCAACCGGAAGCGCCAATGGGAGCGCCACTATTATAGAAAGATACAGTGATTATTACATCTCATTTCCTTTTTTCCTCATTTTTACTCTATTATTAATATTATAAGATGATACCGACTTTTTTAAAAAACTTTTTATAACGCAACTATTTTAATAAATTTTAAATATCGTCTTTTGTGGAGTTTTCCCTCTTTCTTTTATTATATTTTGCAACTTTTAATGTGTTAATAATTTCATAGATAATTATAATAAATACACGAGTAAAATATTAGTCTCAACAAATATATGAAAAAATATCAGGTTACCTTCCGTTTTACATTTTATCATTCCGCTTTTTTGTGACTCACATTTATTACCATGGATTTAAAATCAATTAAAAATATATGAGATTATCAATCAACTCAACTATATCTTTTATCAAAACACCCACTACCAAAAATACCAAACTACCCTTCTATTAAACTAATATATTTTTTCCTCTAACTCTGTCTCATTTTTTTATTTTTCACAATATATACTTTAATTTCATATTAATATATCTCTTTTCTCTATAAAAAAAAGTTTTATTTAATCTCTACTTGAAAATTTAAAATTTAATAAAATTAGGTTTTCTAACCTCTACGAAAAATATTACATATTACTGGTAAATGTTCACGGGGTAGTGTTCGGACTAACTCAATTATAATTTAAAACATTTTTTTATCTACTTTAAATTATGTCTAAATCTATTAATAAAAATAATGCAAAAACATTCGGGTATAGTACTGTTACTAATAAAGGGAAAAGGACACTACACGTGGAATGTGTAGACCGGAATGGAAATGCTCGTGACTAATCCAAGAAAGGACTAAGAAGACAACACTTTTTTTTTGACACAACAAGAAGACAACACTTGTCACTTTGGAGTTTGTATTGTCAGCACAATTACACATTACATTACATTACATAGTCGTTTTGGTCTAAAAAGTAACTCGCTTTGGTCGTGAACGCTGCAAAATGGTCGGCTCTAATCCGTCCGTCATGTTAGTCCTTCCGTCAATATGTCTTAATCCATTCTTCTGATGTCAATTTTTATCTCCACTGTTTGTTTCATTAAATTATACGTGAATTTTAGTCCTCGAATCTTAATTTACTTCTTCAAAGAAAATTTAAAAATGGCTGATTAAGGACGCCAATAGACTCATGGACTGCACAGATTTATTGTAATTGGAAAATCGATGGTTAATGGTGACCTTATTTGCTCTAAGAAAATCAATCAACATAACTTTGTATAATCATTGATCTATATTGAAATTAAATAGCAATTGTAATTTTTGATGTTAATTCGAAAGAAACCACTATTGCAGAACTTAATAAATTACGATTATTAATTTTAATTCCTCTTTGTTTACAATGAATTTTATTTTATGTATTTCATACATTAAAATAATTTTTTTAAATATAAAAACTATGTGGCATTCCAATGTAGCTTGCCACATAAGTTAATAGAACTCCACATCATATTTAATTTTGACAAATTAGGGATGGACTTTGATTTTAGAAATTGATTTTAGGATATTCAAAATATGAAGTGATTTGATTCGGATTGAATCAATAAACAGTCCTAATGATTAATGATGGTAACAAATCAAAGTAAAAGAGAATATGATACAACTGCAATGTGTTAACTAGCTTAGCAAAGCCAAGATACAAATTGAGCCAAGGCTAGTAAATTCTGGGTTAAAATTTTGCTGAAGTAACTTAAGATTCGAGGGACTAAAATGAATTCACGTATATGTTTTAGGGGCCAAACAGATAGTAAGTGACATCTTTCAAGGACTAAACTGATAGTAACGGATGGATTAACTGAGTTAACAACGCGCATTAACTTATGGACTAACGCGTGACGCATTTGGATTACACTTTCAGGGACCATTTTGCATTTTCACTCGATTCAGGGACTAATTAAATTGACAGCGAGTTACATTTTCAAGGACCAAAATGACTATTTGCCTTGTATTACACTTACCCTTTTCAACGCTCTCTCTGTCTTTTCTTCCTCGAATTTTATCTCCACCGTTTCATTAAATTTAGTATTTAAATTTCTTTCTTTCTTTTTATTTATTTGACAATTTTTAGTTATTTAAGTTAATTAGAATTTATTTTTAGCGTCACGGGGAGCTCATTGCATGGAAGAAAGGAACCTCTCAAATTTTGCTTTTGCCGACAGTCACAAACTCACAGGCTACAGAATGCATTACTACTGCAGGACCGTACGATGATGATGCTTGATGTCATCTTTTTCTAATAAAAGTTAGAATAAATTTATTTTATAATTTAATTTTTTTAAATCAATATATCATCTGTACGCACAACTGCAGAGACTAATCTTCCAAAATACTGAAACTTATTTAAAAGGTTTTCCTCTTCCACCAGGGTCAAATCCTTGACTAAACAATAAAGGAGCTCAAATATCTACTACGTCTGTTTTAACTTAAATTTGTTGAGCTATTCGTTGTCAAAAAAATAGTTGTTCCCATAATATATTTTTTTCTTTTAATTTTGTTTTGTCGTTTTAGTAATTAGTACATATAATAATATTTTTCATGCTTGATTTTAGAGTCTAAAATTAAAGACCATTGTAATCTTTTGTCTCTGGAATATAGATTATACGAATGATAATTCTTCTAAAATTATAGCTCATATAATGTCATTTATAAAATTATCTCCAAAGATTATCCCCCTGTAATGTCCTTTATAGATTATCTCCAAAAAAATTCGCTAATATGTTTAAATAAGTCATCAATCTGCCTTCATACAAGAAGGTCTGCTATTGACAATGCTCTTGTTGCTTTTGAAATCATGTGGTAGCTACTATGAAAATAGATATTAGTAAGGCCTATGATCAGATTGGTAGGTCATCATAGGTGGGTTGGATGATGTTGCGTGTAAAGTCTGTTGACTACTCAGTAGTTGTTAATAGGAGACTGTAAGTCCTATCTCTCTTGGGAGGGATCTCCGTCAAGGAGATACTCTCTCGCCTGACATGTTAATTTTGTGTGCAGAAAGCCTTAGTTTTTGAACAATAAAGAAATGCTTTGAGGTGATATTCATTGTGCTACAATATGTAGAGGTGTTCCAACAATGTCCCACTTATTATTTGTAGATGATTGTGTTCTATTCTTTTGAGCAAATAACACTAAGGCTCAAACCATAAGGTCCATTATGAAAACATATGAGCAAACTTCTGGTCAAGCTATCAATTACACTAAATCTGAAACTTTCTTTAGCATAAACACACTTCAGCACAACATGGAGGAGGTATCCACTATTCTTGATGTTTGCTTCACATCGAGAACAAGCAAATACTTTGGTCTACCTTCCATGATAGGTAGAAATTAAAAAAAGCACTTTCAAATACATTAGAGATCACGTGTTGAAGAAATTTAACTCATGGAGTGGGAGATCAATTAGAATACTAGGAAAGCGGTACTTAATAAATCAGTGATTCATCAAGCAATTTCAGCTTATGCTATGAGCATCATCCAAATTCCTTAAACTTTAGGGAAAGATTTGGAAAAGATGACGGATTCTTTTGGTGGGGTTTGAAAGGAAATGGCGCGCAAGGAATTTAAAGCATGTCTTGGGACAAATTGTCAATGAGCAAAGATAGTGGAGGTATAGGTTTTAAAAATTTACATGCTTTCATTTAGCTATGCTTGCAAAGCAATAATGGAATTTGGTTATCAATCATTTTTTTTCGATAAATAGGTGGTTATTGATACAAAATATCTGCAAGACATGATCGCATCTAACACGCTTAAAACACCGACTCACCTTGAAGAAGATACACAGACAAAGTTTTAGCTATGATTAACACAACTAAAATCAATTAATCTAAAGAACCTTGACAACCTCTAGAGAAGTACAATTAACCACGCCAAATATTGAAGGAAACTATTTGACACCTACGATAATGTCGTGATTTCTAGAACTTTCAAATATAGATATTTATCCTAGTGGGAATTTTTGGAGGCAAGTGTGGACCGTAACCCGAGTTTTTCTTGGCGTAGCATTTGTAAGCCACGAGTGGGAGATGGTACCTCCATCAAATATGTATCTTGTAGTTGGCTAGTAGCTTGGAATGAGAGAAATAGTGGGGTGACATACTCAGATTGGTGTAATTGTCCACTAGGGAGTCTTTCGTCTCTGCAATTATTCCATCTTATTTGAGGTACTCTTTTTCCCTTCCTGGGTATTTTTCCCATAGGGTTTTGGCTCAGGGAGGTTTTAATGAGACCTCTCCCTTTCCCTTCTTCCTTATTGTAAGGGTTTGGTGCACCCCTAGTGCCCCCTTCAATGAATTGCTTCCTTATCTAAAAAAAAGAGTATGAGATGAAATGTGGCTTAAAGGTGTAGGTAAACTAAGTTACATTCCTGGGACACATCTCTTCTTGACATTAAACAAGTTGACTTGGTAAGGGAACACCCATTATTGGCATTTGGCAACCGTGACTTGAGGTAAAATAATTTGGGATCTTACCTCAAATGGAGTCTATAATGTAAAATCTAGCTACTATACATGCATAACTAAATTGGTGGATATTGGACATCTTAGAGAAGAGGATATTGGAAGTTGATTTGAAACCTACATGTTCCTGCGATTTGGAAAGTTTTCAAAAATGTTCTTCCAACAAGATTAAGGCTTCGAGGTATGGAATAAATATTACTACCTCATGTTTTGTTTGTGGAAATGAACTAGGAAAAACTTGGCATGTCTTCTTAACATGTTGCAAATCCCAGAGATGTTGGGTTCAAGCTTGTCTTCTTAACATGTTGGTCACTCACTACTTGGCAAGGGTAGGCATAGTTGAGTCTTGTTCTCAATTGCTTTTTTCAATTCAATATTGTATTGCTACTCTTATTATTAATGAAATGAAATATTCCATTTTCAGTAAAAAAAAAATTATTGGTATTTTGGTACGAGCCCAAATATCATTCAAGAACAAGAATATCACCCCTAAAAGAAAAGATAACCACCATTCAAATTGTCGTATAAAGGGGTATTATATATTGATCTATGGTTCTATGACTAAACACCGGAGAAAAATAAAATTAATGTCTCAATGTTTATACTTTGAATATCATGATGAATAAAAAAAGTATTTACAATGTGTCCCAATTGGGGATGTTAGCAGTAGCCTCGTTCACCATCTTTACAAGAGTTACCTGAAACATTATTACAAGCAAATAACAGGTTAATAATGTTTTGTATCACACTTTTGCTACAGAATAAAGACATATAACAATAAGAATAAGATCAATGAACTAGACAGACAATATCAGTTGAATAGTGAGGAGGTGAATATACAAATATCTAGTTCCTCTAAAGTGAAGAAATAACAATTTCTCTCCCATTTCTTCTCTACATTGGAGAGATTGGAAAAACTGGTGAGTTCCACTAGTTTTAATCTCTCTTCCTAATTCTCTTCTAAACCAAACAAGAACTTTCTAATCTCTCTTCAACTTCTCTCTCACCTCACCATCTCTTCTCTACATCTTTTCAACCAAAGGTGGTTAAAGTAGGTGAGTAACCACAACTATGAAAGCAACAAGAGTATGGAAACATCACTATATAATTTTACAAGAACAAATATCACATCAACAATAGTAACAATCAGTTTTTTCCCATTAGGTGGGATCAGCTGCATGGATCAAACAATTTCCATAATTTCTTGTCATGAATCAAATCTAATGACAGACCATTGAATATAAAATCCTTCTTAATTGTCTGGCTGTAGGTTACTCCATCTATTTGACCTATCCTCCTTACTAATGCTTCTCAGTCTTCCCAACCATGCTCTAACCACTTAAGAGAAGACTGCCATCTTCTCGATAGGTGCCACTTCAACTCTGTCTAATGCTTCATACCTAATCCTATCATGTCTTGGGAGGCCACTCATCCGCATACGTTCTTATCTTTATAACTCCAACTCTGTCTAATGCTTCATACCTAATCCTATATTCCTATCATGTCTTTGGAGGCCAGTCATCCGCATACGTTCTTATCTTTATAACGCCAATTACTTTCCTATTGTCCCTACTCGACATGAGGTCCTGTATAACATTGCCAGTCATAGTTGTGTGGTAAACTTTTCCTTTATTCTTGATTAACTTTTTTGTCACAAATTACACTAGAAGAACCTTTCGATTTCATACATCTCCCCTAAATCTATGTTATTTTATATATAATAACAGACTCAAGGTTTGTCTAAAGGTTTGTCTTCCCTAAATCTCTTCGATTTCATACATCTCCCCTAAATCTCTGTTATCTTGAGTAACAAAAATTAAAGCTTTTTCTTCTATCTCACCACCATATTTGTTTTATTGCAGGGACATTTATAAAATCAAACATAGAACATAATTTTGTCCTTTCCTATTCCTTTTTTTAGCAAATCAAATGGATCTTTAATCTAATATTGTTGATGAGATCTAGAAAGGCAATGCTACACTGAAAGGAGCTGAACATTAATCTTTAGAGCAGGGGACACTCCCACTAGGGATATCTTACTCAGCAATGGTCACTAACACATCGATAAATGGATGTTAAAACCAGGGATTCCTCTGCATAAGTGAAGTATAGTTACATATTAGGTTGTTGCCTCAACCATCTCACAAATCTTTCTGGTTAGATAGCAGCTATTAGAAAATAACCTACTAGGAGAACAAGTCCACCATAATGCACAAGAATTTTTTCTGTAAGGTATTAGTATTTAATGTTATATTTTGCTTCTAAAGAGAAAGAGAAAAGTGGAGCAGAGGTCAAAGAAAATCACCCGCAATAGTACATGAGCAAAACAAGTAAATGTATGGGAATCTGAGAAGTTCTAGCTACATTTATCAAAAGCTCGCTTGGCAACATTTATCAAGCACATACATCCGGTAACAAATAACCTTATCATATCCTAATGTTAAGCAGCACTAGAAGATGAAGGATTGGACAGAATCAATGCTAGTTATAATTGTAACCAAGTCTCATAGTTATCATATTCATGCCACTACTTGTAAATAGTTCCATACTACTTGTCAAATCATTCCCTACAGTTGTGAAACTTCATTTATGCACAATCTCATCTCATGGACCCTTGCTAGGTTAAATAAGGGGTTTCTTAAACTCTCCACATCTGTCATTGCTCATTTTCACCATCGCCAGACACCCTTCGCTATTGCCACTGCTGGCACCCTCCACTATGTAGTTCCCACCCAGCAACCTTCACCGTTGTCACCATCACCCGTGAAAGTGAGATTATGGTAGTTTATTCTATTTTATATCCCTTATCATGCCACTAAAAGCCTATAAAACTTGCTGCGTTTTATAAAATTAAAATTATAAAACTAGTATCTAGTTTTGGTTTTAAAGAATTTCAAAACTTAGAACCGACAACCAAACCAAAGACTTTAATCGTTGTTTATATAGATGCTTTCTTTAGTTATTCACATTGAGACGGTTGGACACATACACATGCTTAGGGAAAAAATTTACTTTCCTTTCACCTTCTATGTAGGGAAAATGAAAACAAGCATGACATTATAGAGGAAATTTTTTAATTATCAAGAAAGGCATTTCTTGCTAAATACTATCCAAATAAGATGAATTTTTTAAATAAACTAGCAAGCTCTAGACATACCACACTTTCAGGAACACCTGGAGGGGGCAAGGGCAAGTTCCTTGGTGGAGGTCCTCGTAGGTGTGACCTTTTGTCAAATCTCCACTCACCAATTTTACCGTAAGTCAATTCACCCTGAGCATCATGAATGAAACAATGTTGAGAGTCCCATAAGAAACACAAAATAAATAACATGACAAGTAGTTAGTATATATCAATAAAAGTTTATATCTGCTAAAGCCAAGTTCCATTGCATAATAAGAACTAACAAGAAGCTTTCAGGAGTTCAGCAATGTGTTTATTGAGAATGCAAATATATGAGGAATATTCAAAAACCATAATTTTTTTGACCTCATCTAATGGAAAAAGGTTTTGATTCTTGTTGTTGCTTCTATTATTCAAAGGCCATAAATCTGCAATTTAAGGATAGGGAGAAATAAATACTGTACCTTAAGATTGTAGTCACACCCGTAAGTATAATGAATAATGAACTTATTGTAAGTTTCGAGATCCCATGGGGGCTGAATAATCACATACAAAAAAGTAAAATTAGAGTTGGGCATGCCAAATAAACCAAATAAAACATCAGGACCCATATGGTGTTATGCCAAACCTGTAGCATGAAGTCTTTCCGCAGAATATGTCTCACACCATGCAGGGCAGATGCAACAGCATAAGCATACCTTGGTTCCAGAATACAGAGTACAACATCAGCATCAAACTATCAATACCTCTTCAAGAACTGAAAAAATCAGCAGCATTTGTATATTAAATAATAAGCATACATTTCTAACACCCATCCAAAAGCTTTATCAGTCTCTGGGTCCTCTTTCATCTTCAAAGATATATTCATCCAGGTGGGAGCGATTTTTGCTATCAAATCCTGAAGGAAAAAAAATAGAAAAGCCTACATCAAACTTATTGGCATTAAGATATTTCAACATAAGGAGAGCATCAGTAACTGATAAAATACGAGAACCATGACAATGTTAAGGACGGGACGTTTATTCAATCATCAAGAACAGGTATCGATTGGATTCAATTAAGTAGCAGCTTCTGAAAGAGACTCTACCTTTCTGATAATTACAGGAGAATTACCAATCGGATCAATACTTGTAACTGGCCCTTTCTCCTCAGGATAAAACTTCCTTACGACTTTCACATTCTGTTCAGGTTTAATGTAAAAAAATGGAAAAGCAGCTGGATGTTCTCCAAATGCCAGATTGGGAAGAGGGCGTACAAATATGTGGTCAGGCTCGGCCATTAAAATATATCTGCATCAAAAGCAGAGAAACTAAATCGATTTAATTATCGTAAATAACTAAGATAGATCGCTTGGGACAAGAGATCTTACTCTTCTTCTATTTTAGCCTTTTCCAACCACTGAACAAAGGCCCATGGTCTATTCAGAACGATGTATCCCTGCATTGAAAAACAAAAAAATAAATAAATAAATGCAGAGCAAGGCCCATCTAGCCTCCTCAGACTCCACCTGGTGGGAGTCTCATGAACTAGGCTACTATTATTATTTATCATTGAATACTGACTAAAGTAGAAGGGAATAAGACTGAATCACAGCAAATTACAGAAATTACAGCAATCTCTTGCAGTCCCGGGGTTTCAGAAACTCCTATAGCGAATATCTCTGCTCAACACATAACGTAAGAAAAATACATACAGTTCCATAAACTACCACATTGCAGTTATTAAAACTGGCACTTCCACACATCAGTCACTAAAACTAAGTCTTAATACAACAAAAGTTAAAAGTAATTCCTAGGTTTCCTAGAATAGATTTCAGGATATTGGGTCTTTGTGGATTTGGATTCAAGACCTTATCACATCAACTTCGTAAGCAAATGCACTTTATGAATGCTTGGAAATCAAAAACGATGCACAAAATATTTTCCCCGACAATCATTAAGACTAAGCTCTACAAAACAGAGCATATCGTATTTTCATTTTCACAAAACAAAAGGAAAAGGCACCTTAATTTACATTTCTTTGGTATTAGGGTATTGCCTTTAGAAATTTATGTACGGCAACCAGTTCCAAACTGGAATTGTGTAATGGTCATTCTCAATGATTATCTCTTTTCTCAGCCTGATATCAACCCTTGAAGTATCTCATTGTCACCAAATGATTTTGTAAGATTTTACTCTTTCACCAAATTATGCTAGTCCTAAACTCCCATCCCTTTTTAATTTGACATGTAAAAATGAAAAACAAGGATATAAATATATATATATATATATATATATATAGAGAGAGAGAGAGAGAGAGAGAGAGAGAGAGAGAAGATACTCAGATTAGCATAAACAAACATGTGCAGCTGGACTTTAACAGGCATGAAATTATGCTAGGTTAGTTCTAACAGCAACTACAAATACAATACTATCAATCCTATAAGCTGGAAAACATTAGGGAAATAACGAATAAACATATAACAATACAGTTGAAAGTTATAGTAAACTCACCTTGTCTAGACCTGCCGGAAGAGGATCAACCACAACAGTAGGAATTTCATCCATCAAGTTGTCAGGCTTTCCAGAATGCAAAATTCTGGTGAATCCTCCCATCTCTGACCCAGGTAAATTCTTTTGTTTCTTATACCAGTAATACATGATGCGGCATTGCCACTTGTTGTAGGTAGCATCAGTTGCCGTTAAGGCAACATGAAAAGGTGCTTTAGATGTTTTCCGGTTCTTTACATGCTCAGGCATCTCAATAATGGGATCAAAAAATAACCCACCATCACCAGTAGCTACACTTTCTGAAGATCCATAGTGCATTATCATTGTTACCAGATTATATGTGGCAAAGGAAGAACCAAGAACCAAACATATTACGAGTAATGGCGAAGCTCGTCCCATGGTCTTCCTATTACAATAGATATCAAAATATCATGGGCCTGAGCCTTCCTCAGTTCTTTGATTAAACAAACTCTTAAATCTGCAAATTAACAAATAGCTCTTAGTTAAAACAAATTTTTCACTTCAGCAGAAAAACTAATAAAGTCTCCTTCAGTGCATCCAAAAACTATACTACTAGAAGCTAAAGAATAAATCAGAGTTCACTTCATGGGAAGTAAAACCAGATTACATTTCAGCTAGAGATTTTGAAATCAATTCATCAATTAATTAAATGGTGCCAATTGGTCTCTGACATTATGTGAACTTGATTTTAACAAATATTCTGCATTATGATCCAAACCAACCATTTCATCAAATACCTATAAAGTGTTAACAGTTCATAGCGGTATACATAAATATTAAAATTAATTTTAAATTTAAAAAGAGGAAGAATAGAGAGAAAAATGAAACACACTAGTGAAGCAAAAAAGCAAATAAACCAAATCTTAAGAATAGAATATTGGTACTACATTTAAAAAGGATGAAATCGTGAAAATGAAGAAATTACATGCCAGAATAAACATTCAAAACTTAAGAAATACTGCAAAAAAGAGGTATAAATTACTCTTCATTTGATTAACATTATATTATACATTTCATACAAATTAACAGATAAAACACATGGAAATTTGATTCTCTTTTTTGTTACAAATCATGATAGCAATTTCCTTCAGAATTCCCAAAATCTAAATTGAAATTAAAAAAAAAAATAGAGTAGAGAGTACAAAATGAATTTAAAGAAATTGGATCAAATTATACTAAGAAGCAGCAATGTGGTGAATTCGAAGAGGTCAACGCCAAATTTCGCGAAGATTAGAATAGCAATGAGGGTTTAAAGTTAATGAAATAGTTAAATAGAAGGTTAGAAAGAGAAAGAGAAAGAGAGAGCACCTTTGCTTCAGAGAGAGAGAAAGAGAGAGAGAGAGAGAGAGAGAGAGAGAGAGATTCTTAAACGATTTAACGATTGGAGAGAGAGAAAGCGAGTGAGTTGTAATTTGGTTGGCAGTCTTTGTTTCTCCTCCGGCGAAGGTAACACGGCGGCGAGATCTTTTAACTTACAGACATGAATTTTTTTTTAACACGCAAAAATGGTGTTCGACACAAAAAAAAAATTCAACATTAAATCACGTCAAAAAAGAATACTCCATCGGTATCAAAATAATAGTCGTTTAAGGTTTTGACACGTAGATTAAGAAAAGTAATAAATTGACAAAATGATATGGTAGTTTTACTATATTATCTTTATCAATTAATAAATGCATGTTGGTTGGTGATGTCTTTGGTTAGTGAAAAATTACAACAATTAATAAGGGTAAAATTGAAAAGATTTAATAAATGATGCATTGGAATAACAAAACGACAATTAATTTAAAATTTTTTACTTTACCTAAAAATTTATTATTTTGATACGGACCGAGTACTGCATAATAATTATTAATGAGATTAATTAGTAGGTCTTGTCAAAAAAAGCAATTAGTACTAGTAGTAATAGATAGTTATAGAGATGTGGATTTCAACGCATATCAAATACATAATTAAATCACCAACAATGCTATTTTGACAAAAAAAATTTCACAAATCGATGCTCACCAACCTACAACACCAAATTAACTGTTTTTGCACGATTAACAGCGGTCAATTAACCAAGTTAATCGCCTCAAAACCGTGGAAAAACAAAGTTGGCTAATCGCCTAAAAAACTTGGTTAATTAGTGTTGTGAGGCCGTGATTTGTCGATTATAGATATTTTTTGTCAAAATAGCATTTTTGTTAAATCACGTCAAAAAAGGATACATAATTATTTTCGACAATTATTTTATTAGTAGATCTTGTCAAAAAAAGCAATTATAGATGCAGTCTTATAGAGATGTGGATTTACACAAATCAAAAAAGATGTGGATTTAATTTATAGGCTAAAATGCTCCTGAAGTCTCTTTATCTTTTTTTTCTTTTTCCAAATAAGTTTTTTATGTTTTAAATTTTAAACAACATTAATCTTTTTTACAATATTTTTTTACTCCGTTAAAAGATACTTATGTGTCACTACTAGAAAAAAGGCTTTTTATATCGGTTAAAAAGAACTTTTTCATATCGGCCCAGAACTCGATATAGATAAAGGGATATTAAAAAAGCAGTGGCTTTCTATATCGGTTAAAGAACCGATATGGAAAATATTTTTTATATCGGTTCTCGATGAGAACCGCTTATGGAAAGTCGCTTTTTAAACCTATAAAACGCTTTTTTTATATCGGTTTCTTAGTTGAACCGATATTGAAAATCACTTTTATATCGGTTATTTAAAGGAACAGATATGAAAAGTCTTTTTTTTTAAAAAATAAAAATTCCTCAATTGGATATACAAAGAAACAACAAAATCACAACAAATACAATATTTATATAAAAATACAAAGATCTCAAATTATACTCAATATCCATATCCAAATACAAAAAACGAATCTAATACACACACTATCTATACACACACTCAATGCATGATATTACATTCTCAAATTGAAATACCATGAAGTCGGCTTGCCGCAGGACCCTCATTAACCGGAAAGCAACTATCGGCTAAGCTCTGTTCAAAGTAGGAGAATTACTGAATTAGCACACACGTAACTTTTGGTTTAAATTAAAACAAATGAATAGACAAACCAAGAGCACACCTCACACAAATGCTTATTTCTTGCAGCAGAGCAGCAGGATTGCACTTTGATTTTTTGACCTGAATTCATTTCTAGGTCACGATGCGATGCTCCACATACATCCGCTAAGCACCGGCTTTCATTCTAGATTGAACACATGGTCGGGCTGGTCACAACTATCTCATTTCGATTATTAATGCCGCAACATGTCAAACCGAGCAGAAAGCTATACCGAACAAGAAGCATCATACCAAATTAAGTAAATTGGAGTGTCTCATTGTCAAAATGTTTGATCAAGATGTTTCTCTTCGTAGAAACTTTTCTTACAAGAACCACACCGCCATTCATTTATATCTATATGAAATTTATGTTGTTCTCTCGATCTCTGTATATATCTTTGTCAAAGTGAAGCCCGCCCTTCTTGAGATATTATATTTTTCTTTCTCCACAAAGGGCATCAAATATCGCAGAAGAAATATCATGTACTAAGCAAATATTAGTTATCGATGCCATGCAAGTAGGTCACAAAGTGGTAGAGTAGCATTAAAAGAGTCATTCATTTCATATTTGGATAAATTTGAATACCTCTTGAATGATCTTCCAAGTCGCTTCTACTTCTTTCTCTAGAGCAATGTATATGATGATTACCATCCTGCTCTGCTCCTCCACAACTCAATAGTAAAATTATCAATTAGCCACACCAATTCCTGAAACAACTAGCAAGAAAAGGCACAAACATATTAGCCACACTACATTAGCTCTGAATAGTAAAATTATCAATTAGCCACACTACATTAGACTCGAATATTTTCAATCAAATTATCGCTTAGTAGTTTTGTCATGTATCAATCAAACCCAAGACTAACATTTAGTAGTTTTGTCATGTAAAAGGTATCTTGATCTTCCACATCCTTTTTGCTCATACATACAAATACAATACAAGCAATATAAAACAAAGTCAAGTACAAAGAAACTAGAAGTTCACCGTGTCCAACAAAGAAGAATCTTTTGATCCCGCCAAACTCTGCAGATGATAGTTTCTAATAGATATTAACAGAAAAAAAATTAGGAAGCTTCATTGAATATCATCCTAAAACTCAAGCTAAATCGTATCCATGTTAAGAAGAGCAAGAACAAAATGAAAGCCAATCACAACGCTTTGCATTCTGCGTAGGAAGTTATTATTAGAAATTTCGGGTAGTGTTTGTTACTACGCACAAACTCCGCGATGGAACTTTTAAGGTGGTATCATTCTCTATTTGAAACCACATATCAAGTATTATTACATGTGTTCGCCCAAAGATCGTCGACGACAAAAGTAGGAAGGCCAATACTCTCCCAGATCCTTTATCTTATTCCCCGACAAATAAAAGCCAAGTCATGGATGCGTCTCTTAACAAGAAGTGAATTTAAATTTACAAGATGAATAAAAACATCTCGCTTACATCTCTTGCTGGTTCCTGCAAGTCACAACAATTTTGGGTGGCCACATTGTTCCCAGTGTCTTAAAAGAGATCATCACATTGCAAAAGTACTCAAACTAACTCAATGGTCGAGTTTACTAACTCAATACAGAATCGGAAGATATCTCAATACTCTAAAATGGACACCGATTAGAATGAAAATACCTTTGTATTAACTCACAGACATCCATCCAAAGTGGCAAAGATCTGCGCAAAAAATAAGATGAATATAAAAGCATAACTAATAAATAGAAAGGGATGAAAATTGAAAAGTGGAAATAAAGAAGTTAAGAGTTTCTTGTAAATTTTTGAAATAAAGAACAATCAAGTAATCAACAAAAGCTTCATATCTTACGAGCACATTGAGATGCAATCTTTCCAGATTTCATCTTTAGGTCTTGTCTAACAACCGAACTCTCGACACAAAAAGCATACAATCGCAATCGAAATTTATTAACATCCAAAGAAAAGAAGTTCTTGAATGCATTTCAATTCTATGTACCCTCCCCATAACATTTCTAAAATAGAAGAAGAATTTGATCAAACTAACTATTAAATAACAACGTGCATATATAGAAAAAGATTTTGATATGTAGAGTGCTTCAAATTATTTTCGAAAAAATAGTAAAAAAACATTAACAGAAGATTATAAAACCATTCCTGTGCTTTGTTCAGAAATTTCAGCTCTTATAAGCATCAATAGAAATTATATTATTCAACGGTTCATCCACTAATCATATTATTCAACCATTCCTGTGCTTTGTACAATAAATAATCAGACTCGATTTAATTAACTTACATACAAGAGAGTCTCTAATAAGTTAAAGTCCCCATAATGTGAGAAAGTGATGGTGAATGAACTAACCATTTTAAGGTCTCTGGTTGAGACTGAGAGTTGGTGTTGAATTTTGGTAGATGAGAATATTTTCTTTGACACGTGATTTCTATTTGGCTTTGTTAAATCTATCAATAATCCACAAATGAAACCTATAACAAGACCTGGAATGAAGTTCTCTGGTTTGAAACTTCCCCGCTAACCATTCTCCCTTTTGCTTCGACGTTGCTACGCTTACATATAAACAATTGTTAATTAATACAGTAACAAATCTTTATCTAAACTCAAGATATGAAATTGACATGGTTTCATTCCACCGTAAGGGTGAAGATACAAATTTTGAAGTTTGCACAACAAATACTCCATTCATTTTAAGGGGAGAGTGAAAGAGATAAACCCGACACTGCTCACGAGGTTGATCGGAAGTTAGCTTTCACGAAGACCTTCGCTTTTCTCCTTCGCTTTTCCTCTTCTCCTTCGTTTTATTCTTTGATTTCAAGAACAACGCCGACGCGAAACCAAAGAGCTTCCTCTTCTCCTTCGTTTTCTCCTTCGTAATCGCTTCCTCTTCGCCGCTCGTTCCTCTTCTTCTTCCTCTTGCCGCCGTTCTTCGCCGTCGTTCCTCTTCTTCTTCCTCTTCGCCGTTTTGATGGGTTTTCAAAGTGGGTTTCAAGGCTAGGGTTTTCAAAGTGAGAGAGCTTGAAGGAAGATGAAAGCCAATCACAACGCTTTGCATTCTCAAGGTGGGTGAATAAAATTTTAAGGGTAAAATCGAGTTTCCATATCGGTTTGAATAGGAGCCGATATGGATTAGAGTAAAATAGAGTTTCCATATCGGTTAGAACAGGAACCGATATAGATAATTTGCTCATAATTTCAAAAATGCCACCACCTCTTTTTTCATATCGGTTATAGTGTGAACCGTTATTAATTGCTGATGTAAAATCCATATTTTCCACTAGTGTGTCAGTTATGTTGCCTAGCTGTCAGTTCATTTTTTTTTTTTGATATTAAATAAGTTTATGTGAGTTGGGCTCCGATGATTCACCAGGGTCAGGGCAAGCCTCAAGGCTCTTTGAGCGCAGACAAAAGTACTTACAGATCACCGACCAAAGAGGCTGTCGGTTCATTTTGCTTATGTGTTTGTTGATTCATTACTATTTATTATTTTTTTATTGTTTGTCAAAAAGTTATTTTATTATTAAATTAAAATGGATCTCGAAACAGAAATATGAAGATCTGGAAAAAAAATCTCTCAAGACAATGCCAAACATCAATGGCAGATTGGCAACCATCTTCAATCCACAAAGTGTGCATTTCTTCCATCTTCAACCTGCGCTTTTCCTCTCTTTCTTATCACACTAAGCAACATTCTCTCTTTCTTAAATCTGAAATTCAAAATCATAGATCTAGGGATCCTAATGTTGAAGATGAAGATGAAAATCGAAATCAAACCCACAAATGAAAATCAAAAGATCTGGAAAACGAAAGAACGCAAAACACAAAGATCTGGAGAACGAAAGAACAAAGAAGGAAAAACATTTCATTTTCGATTTCACGTTTCTTGTTTAGTTTCGATTTCATGTTTTCTCAAAGATCTGGATTTCACGTTTCTGGTTTAGGTTCGATTTCGCGTTTTCTATTTTACGTTTCTGGTTTGGTTCATTTCGTTTTCACAAAAGCATTTATGAAGATGAAGATTCTGATGAAGATGATAATGGACTTTAAAAAGAAAAAAATGATGGATTTTCAGAAGATGGGTTGATGCAACCGAAGATGATGAATTTTCAGGAAAAACAAATTAATTAAAATTAAATTGTGAGTCAGCAGTTTTATATGCCATCTAAGCAAAAATAAAATAAAAAATATGACTTAAATGATGACTGGGATTTTTTTAACGGAGTTAGATGGAGATTAACGAAAAAGGATAAGGCTATCCAAATTTCAAAACATAAAGGACTTATTTCGGACAAAAAAAAGATAAAGGATCAAATCGTTACTTTAAATTAAGTTAAGGGACCTCAGGAGCATTTTAACCTAGTTTATATACAGAAAACTATTTTGAGTTCACGTCAACTACTTTAAAAATCACACATACCATATTTTTGATTGGTTCACCGTGTGTATGCCTATTAAACTCTATAGATATAATCGTTAATCATTCACATAATTTTAACTAGGCTAAATTATATTGGAAGTCCTTTAAGTTATTTAATTGTAATAAATTGATTCTTTAAGTTTTTTTCGTAACACTTAGGTCTTTTAAGTATCATAATGTATACACCGTTAGTCTTTTTTTTCATTTTTTATTACCAAAAAACTCAATTCGCAGTAACAGAGTTGATGTGGCCGTGACAGAGGCTACCTATCATCTATCTTGTTAGAGTTTGGTCCTTTAAGACTACTGTCATGTAATAATTTGGAACTTTCAACTTAATTTTTTTAAAAAAAGATGGTTCATCTTCTTTTTCATTTAAGTTGAAAGGACCAAATTGTTATATGACAGTAGTCTTAAATGACAAAATTATTACAAGACAGATGACATGCAGGCTCCATCACAGCTACATCAGCTCTGTCAGTGCGAATTGGGATTTTTTTGTAATAGAAAATGAAAAAAGGACTAATGATGTACATATTATGTAACTTAAATGAACAACTTGTTATAGTTGAATAACTAAAGGACCTAAGTGATACGAAGAAAACTTAAAGGACCGACTTGTTACATTTAAATAACTTAAAGGACCCCTAATGTAATTTTGCCTTTTAACTATGAATTTAAAGGTAATTAATTATGTTGTGTCAAAAATTACAATTTTAAAAAAATGTAATTAATTTTTGTCAAAAAAAATAATAATTAATTAAGAGTTTAATTAGTATACACATTCTTTGTAAAACTTATTACACTATCCACCGATCACAATACATGGTAGGAATGACACACTAGGTGGTTACTAATCGAGTAACTTCTTTTTAATGACGTGTCAGACTATCATTGGTAGATAGTGTAAAACATGTATACACATTTAGTGTATATAAATTAAAGGATCGAGTTGTTACATTTAAATAATTTAAAGGACCCCTAATGTAATTTTGCCTTTTAACTATGAATTTAAAGGTAATTAATTATGTTGTGTCAAAAATTACAATTTTAAAAAAATGTAATTAATTTTTGTCAAAAAAATGTAATTAATTAAGAGTTTAATTAGTATACACATTATTTGTAAAGCTTATTACACTATCCACCAATCACAATACATGGTAGGAATGACACATTAGGTGGTTACTAATCGAGTAACTTCTTTTTAATGACGTGTCAGGCTATCATCGGTAGATAGTGTAAAACATGTATACACATTTTGTGTATATAAATTAAACTCATTAATTAAAGACAAAAAAATGTAATTAATTACGATTTTTTTTTGGTAAGCCAAAGTATCATCTGCTGCGCAACTGCAGAGACTAATCCCCCAAAGAATCTATGAGTAGACTTGATAGATTTATCCTTTCTGATGGGTTGATCGACTTGTGGGGTGTCTCAGGACAATGGATAGGATCTAGGGACATTTCATATCATTGTCCGATTTGGTTGCTTCGGTCGATTAAAGATTGGGGCCCGAAGCCTTTCTGTGTTTTTAATGGTTGGTTTGATCATAGTGGTATCCTCCCCTACGTCGCTGAAACTTGGGTTGGTTTATAGGTGACTGGTAGCAAAGCTTTCATTATTAAAGAGAAATTGAAGATGTTAAAAGAGAAATTGAGTACTTGGAATAGAGATGTTTTTGAGAGGTTGGATCTAAACATTGTCCGGCTTGACAGGGACATCAACGCTTTGGATGTTGCGCTTTGTGATGGGTGGGATAGCGAAGTGGTCACAAAATAGAAAGGAGCTCTCTACCTCTTTTTGGAAGGAAATTAAATTAAAAGAATCCATGTTGTTTCAAAAGTCAAGGGCTAAGCGGATTAAGGAAGGTGACATGAACTCTAGGTACTTTCACTCCTTGATGAGTACAAGAGAAGAAGAAGTACTGTGGTGCTTTTAGATGAACACGAGGAGTTGATTGACGACGTGAGTGCGGTCAAACAAGGTATTCGGAATCACTTTGAGGGGCTGTTTTCTGAGACTTGTCACTATTGTTCCACCCTTGATGGTCTCCCGTTTAGTCAGATTAGTGGTAAGGATGCTTAATGGCTTGTCATGCCCTTCACGGAAGATGAGATTAGAGACGAAGTTTGGAATTGTAACGGAGACAAAAGCTCGGGCCCAGATGGGTTTAATTTTAGATTTATCAAGCAATTTTGGAACTTGTTGAAATCTGATTAGTCGAGTTTTTCAATGAATTTCATGTGAAGGTGTCTCTTCCAAAAGCAATAGCAGCGTCTTTTATTGCTCTTATCCCGAAGAATGCAAATTCCCAAGGCTTAAAAGACTTCAGACCGATTTGTTTGATAGACTTCTTGTACAAAATATTTGCTAAGGTTCTTGCTAGAAGGATTAAGAGGGTCCTTCCTAATGTTATATCTACTTGCCAATCGGCTTTCTTAGGGGGTCGGGAGATTTTGGACGTCGTGGTTGTAGTTAATGAGATGTGGATCATGGAGGAGAACAAAAGATGAATGCCTTTTATTCAAGGTTGACTTTGAGAAGGCGTGTGATTCCATTTCTTGGGACTTTTTATTATATATGATGAGGAGGATGGGTTTCCAGGGGAGATGGATGAGATGGATAGAGTCATGCATTTGTTCGAGCACCATGTCGGTTTTGGTCAATGGCAGTCCCACCTAGGACTTCAAGGTCCATAGAGGGTTAAAACAGGGGGATCCTCTTTCCCCTTTCTTATTCCTTATTGTTGCTGAAAGTCTCTCTGCATATGCTTAATCAATTTTAATTTATAACTAATAATGTTATATTAATAATTAATTAGTTTCGATACTGATATTAATGTGTGTTATGTGTTATACCCCAATTTTGTCCGTCTTCTTTTTCTCGCTTTAGTCGTTTATTTTTAGGGCGTGTTTCAGAGTCGCATGATTACGAGAATTATTAGTGTAGAGTCTCGGTTACCAACCCAAACCAATTCCAGTCACTCCGTTCAGCTAAATCGAAATGTCGTTGTTTAAATTAGGCACGCGCGCGAATGATCGATCTTTTCGTGCGTTCTTCAATTTAATGTCCGTATTCGAGTTTAGTCGTACGTGAACAGGTCCACCTAAAGTCTTTTTCTCAAAATTTGGTTTAAATTCAGACTTAATAATGCGATTCCGAGTTAATTTTGGGGTTTTTAGTTAACACGCCCATTTTTGATCTAGCTTTAGCGTATCTGTCGAGTCCGGCCCGTCCTCGTATTTGTATTTGGCCTGACTCTTTTTTTTCTTATTATTTTTATTCTCATTTATTTAAGCATATGTACAATCCAAAAATGTCAAAAAAATTGTATTTAGTTTAATTTACAATTTAAAAGCACTTAATAGTCCAAAAAGTCCAAAAATACAAAAAATGATAATATTAAAAATACAAAGAATATAAAAACGAAAATTAAATAAAGGAGCAAAGAATAATAATCCCAGGGGTCTCATTATTGCTCTCCAAGACCGCTTCAAAGAAGCCCACATTATCAGATCTGCAAAAGCCCAGTCAAACAACAATTAATGCTAAAACCTAATTTCTACCTATAAATAAACAGCTAACCTAGGGTCTAAGACACACAGAAATCAAGGCAGAAAGAGAGTGCGAAAATCACCCAAAAAATAGGATTAGAGTTTCACATTGAAACCCTAATCCACTAAACACGGTTCTGAAGCTTTTTTTGGAGATCTAAAGAACGGAAAGAATATGGCGAGCAATCATACAACAGTAGTTGCAGTTGGTTACAATCATTCAAACTGACACATAGAGGCTCCCTTTCCGTTCCGTTGGAGAAAGTCGACGATACAAACCAAACAAGGTACCCTTTGAAGAATCTTTTCTTAACTTTACCAATTCACTAAAATTTGAAGTAATAAAATAGTACTATTTTATATGTTCTGTTTATATACGGTTCTTCAAAGGTCAATATCAACTTAATTTGCTGAGGTATGGTGTTTGTGTTAATAGGCTTATGTGTTAGCTTTCATAGAATTACTTTCATTGCAAATGGTTGTTGTAGTTTCCTTCATACATAATCCTGCCAATCTCACTCTCTCGAGGTGCAGCGGCGCTGCAGCACTGGAAGGAAGGGAGGGAATGATTTAGGCTTAGGGTTTTTTTGTATTGGGCTTATATGGTGTCTTTTTTATTTTTTTCTTTAAAATGTTCGAACGCTATTCGCACCCCTTATTCACGCACGCACCTCCTCTCACTTAAGCCCGCCGTGACTCGGCTCCCACATGCGAACTGGGCTTCCTTTTTACACCTCCTATTAATTATACAACCCTCTGTGACTAATAAAACCCCAATCTACAATTTTCACCCCCCTGTTTTTCTTTTTAATTCTTTTCTAACTCAAACATAAATAATTTTTCTATCGAAGTCAAATAAACGGCTAAGTCGGTTGTACAATCGGGTTAGTCATCATTTTAGGACCAATGAGTCATGCATGATTCGGAATCCTAAAAAAACTTAATAAAATATAAATAAATCATTTTCCCTTAAATAAACGGCTAAGTCGGTTGTATAACCGGGTTAGTCATTATCCCAGGACCAATGGGCTGTACAGTTCAGTAATCCTAAAAAAAAAAAACTTAATAAAATATAAATAAATCATTTTCCCTTAAATAAACGGCTAAGTCGGTTGTACAACCGGTTAGTCATTATCCCAGGACCAATGGGTCAGATACCAAGAATCCCAAAACTTAATAAAATACAAATAAACTATTTTTTTCCTAAAAATAGGGATTAAGCTCGGTTGTACAACCGGGTTAGTCAATGTTCTAGAACTAATGAGTCAGACAGATTCGGGAGTTCTAGAATACCTATTCTAAAACTGACCCACCTCACACCAATTTCTTTCAAAAACTCGAAAATCACTTTCAAAAAGTAGGGGACTAAGTCGGTTGTACAATCGGGTTAGTCAGCGTCCTAGGAATCAGTGAGCTGTACAGTTCAAGGAATCCTAGGACCCCTACACTAAAAAACACCAACCCACAAAACTTTTTTTCAGGAAGAACTACGTAGCTTTGATTCCTCCATTGCATCTGGAGGTACGTAGGAGCAAGACTCAAACTCTTGTCAAGCACTAAAAATCAAAAACTTAAATAAGTCTTTTTCTCTACAAATAAAAGGGTAATAATTAAATAAATCTTAAATTAATTAGGCAATAGGATGTCGTGGGGTGCTAATCCCTTCCCCACACATAACGACTCCCGAACCCTAACAACGCCTTATCCTAAACCTAAAGGGATTTTCCGAATTTGCCCTTAAACTAAAATTCGGTGGCGACTTCCTTTCGAACTTCGAAGAATCCATTACGGATTTTTCGGTCGCGACAGCTGGCGACTCCACTGGGGACTTATTTATTTTTAGAGAGTCAAAACCTAGTCTAATTAATTTAGGATTAATTCAATTTTTACCCTTTTATTTATTTATTTGCTTTTGCATAGTTATATTATTTATTTGTGTAAACCTTAGGATAGAAGACGATATTTGTATATATGTTTGTTCGTCTGTTTGCAGTTTTTGGGTTGTTGTTAAATTGCTCCTGCACACACTTCACTTCTACACATCACACACTTGTGAGAAAGGTCCTATACCCGGACTCGAGCATAAACCTAAGTTAGAACGAGATTGCGTAGTGATGGCCTGCGGGACGTACGTCTCGTTGGATGGTCACGAAAATCTCACCTAGAGTTTGATTCCTTTTGAGGATGCTATCCCTCCTAATAGCTTGCCTATTGTTGGGGTCGTGTTCTTGATCGAGTCCTTGGCTCTAGGAACCATGTGTAGATTCTTTGGAACCATCCTTGTGAGGTTCCATGTAAAGGAAACTTTAGACCCACTCCATAAGGTACCTTCCTAGGTTCATGTTCACTTATAGCAAGTGTACTCTTTCATGTTAGTATAAAAGATTATCGTGTCCACTTAATTAACAAGTACTAAACTAGTCAAGATTATATATTGTTTAGACAAACAAATAGTTTGAGTGATGTAGAAACTAAAATAAAAAGAAATAAATAACGATAATTAAAATGCTAGATTTACTAAATGGTGAGAGACCTAGAGTCACGGTTTCACTTGCAAGGTTCGATTCCCATGTCTAATTCTACCTGAATTCCCTTATTTTATTTAATTACCAATCCCTTTACTAAAACTATTAATCCGTTTGGTCATTCGCGATTAATATTCTTTTTCCTAAATTAACCCCGCTTGGTTATGCAAGAATTTAAATTCGGGAAAAGCATAAAGAGCAAAAAGGTTGAATGATTGGAAGACTAAATTATGGTTTGGTCATGCCCTAATTATAGCCCTAATTATCCTATAGGTAACTAATTGCAAGACGGTCACGATCAACTAATTGATTATAAACATGCAAAGGGTAGCTAATCCTAATCACGTGATATAAAAACGATAGGACAATATCAATTAAAATAAAAACAGAATTCAAACTAGAAATTAGATCATAAAAGGCCTCTCAACATGCAAGATCTACCTAAGACCCTAGAAGAGGACTTAGGTATCCATAATAATTAAGAACAATAAAATAGAAATAGGTTCATGAAATTACAAAGATAAGAATAACCTAAAATAGTGAAAGTCTTAATCTTTGTCTTCAATCTCCTTCTCCTCGCCTGAGCTATCAAAAACGTACACTAAGCCTTCCAATTTCTCTCCGATGTTCCGTCGTGTTGTTGTCATATCTCTCCTTGGTATTATGCGGCTTCCTCTTTTATTCCTCCCGCTTACGAATGTGCAATGTAAGGCTATTTATCATCATTCACGTTGCCTTTCCTCCTCCTGGGTTGCGTCGCGCAATTCAATTCCATTCTTCATCTCACGCCCATTCCTTTCAATTCATGGGCTGGATATTCAAACAATTGGGCCTTGTTAGCTTAATTATTTATATTCTTCCTTCAACCTCCCTTATATATGTATATATATATATATATATTTATTAATAATATAAACTATTTCCTTTCTTTTTATATTTTCTTTCTTTCGAAAAATAAAATAAATTAAGTCGTTGATTTATATAATTGCTAATAATTACTCTAGAAAAAGACTCAAATGTATCTCTAAAAATGCATCAAATTAGAGTTTATCAACTCCCCCACACTAAACATTTGCATGTCCTCAAGCAAATTCTCTGGCTCAAAAACTTTTAAAATAAGTAATAGAGATAGCCAAATAAGGAACCCAAAATTTGAAGCACAATGACAAACACAATAGATAGTATAGAACATATGAGGTGTCAAAAGGTTACCCAATTAGAGGCTCAAGTCCCTGAAGACTACATTTCTGTGAACAATGGCACTCGCTCACAATCTCTCTAAGTGTTTAGGGACTAGTGAAAATATACACTTAAGTTTCCACAAAATGCACATTACCATATGTTTGTAATTTGATCAAATCTCCACTAAATAGTTCACATGCATGCAAAAGATGGGGTTTCATGGGTTGTAATGGGGCGGGGTGAATTCATGCAGGGTAGGAAATAAGAAGAGGAGATAATCAAATGGCTAAAAGAAAAAAAGAAAAGCATAAGAACCATTGAAACCAAATATGGAGCTCCTATCTATTTTACAATTTTGTCCAAACTCCAAATTAGTTTCACTTTGATTCTTCACTCTTCTTCTATTGGGTTTGCTCTCTTTGATTTGTCTTTTCTCTTGAGTAGACATTTTCTATTTTTGATTTGGATTTGCCCTTTGGCTCTTTCATTCTTTTGATGTGCATTTTCCTCCTTTCTTGCTTTTCTTTTTTTTTTCTTTTTTTTTTTCTCTTTCTATTTTTTTTTCTTAGGAGGAAAAGGTAAGTACACGACAACTTCTATTTTGTTTCCTTTGTAAAAAAAATATTCTTGTAAGCACATGATTCACTCCTTTTGTTTTCTTCATCCTAACAAGATAGACAACTAAAGTATGGGAAAAAATTTCAGTCCTGACAATATAGATCATTAAAATATAGGACAAAATTGTAATTTTCAATAGTTGCTCCACATTCAATTTCAATTGGTTACCAAAAGAAAGAAAAAGAAAAAATTATATCTGGGTACCAAAGAAAAAATATAACAATTAGGCTCAAAGGGGGCAACTAAGGGATAAATTCAACAAACAACTCTGAGGCCAGAAAAATACCTAATTCCCCAAATCTTTTTACATGATGCAAATCAATTTTCGCCTTGAAATGGTCAAAAGACAAATTCTAGAATGTAACAAATTGGGAAACACACTCATAGAAAGAAAAAGGGGTAAAAATTTATGATTTAGTATCAATCCCCTTATATAGGCTCGAGATCTCACATTTAGAAGCTAGTTCACAAAAAGTACTCAAGAGAGACAAATGCTAATTATCAGCTTCCTAAGGACATCCTCACGATTACAATTAAGCACAAGTCTGTCAAGTAAATTAATTATGGGATCCCCTAAAGGCATAATCTCTATTTTTTTTTTTTCAATATAAGCATAACTCATACAAAACAAACTGGCTCTTGGGAAAGTGTTATCAATTTTTTTGTATTTTTCAATAAGATAAATAAATAAATAAACAAAAATAAAAGCAAAAAAAAAATGTCTAAAGCATAAAAATCTTTTTCGCTTAATATTGCTAAATTAATCCCGGCAACGGCGGCGCAAAAACTTGTTGCGTCAAAGACACACTTAGAGCAAGTGTACTCTTTCATTGCAGTAGTATAAAAGATTATCGTGTCCACAGGGATTAATTAACAAGTACTAAACTAGTCAAGATTATATATTGTTTAGACGAAACAAATAGTTTGAGTGATGTAGAAACTAAAATAAAAAGAAATAAATAACGATAATTAAAATGCTAGATTTACTAAATGGTGAGAGACCTAGAGTCACGGTTTCACTTGCAAGGTTCGATTCCCCTATGTCTAATTCTACCTGAATTCCCTTATTTTATTTAATTACCAATCCCTTTACTAAAACTATTAATCCGTTTGGTCATTCGCGATTAATATTCTTTTTCCTAAATTAACCCCCGTTTGGTCATGCAAGAATTTAAATTCGTGAAAAGCATAAAGAGCAAAAAAGGTTGAATGATTGGAAGACTAAATTATGGTTTGGTCATGCCCTAATTATAGCCCTAATTATCCTATAGGTCCACCAACTAATTGCAGTACGGTCGCTGATCAACTAATTGATTATAAACATGCAAAGGGTAGCTAATCCTAATCACGTGATATAAAAACGATAGGACAATATCAATTAAAATAAAAACAGGAATTCAAACTAGAAATTAGATCATAAAAAGGCCTCTCAACATGCAAGATCTACCTAAAACCCTAGAAGAGGACTTAGGTATCCATAATAATTAAGAACAATAAAATAGAAATAGGTTCATGAAATTACAAAGATAAGAATAACCCGGAAATAGTGAAAGTCTTAATCTTTGTCTTCAATCTCCTTCTCCTGCTTGAGCTCTCTCACAGTGTCAAAAACGGTACCCAAGCCTTCCAATTTCTCTCCGATGTTCCGTCAGGTGTTGTTGTGCGGCTGCTGTATCTCTCCTTGGTATTATGCGGCTTCCTCTTTTATTCCTCCCGTTCTGAATGTGCAGTAAGGCTATTTATCATCATTCACGTTGCCTTTCCTCCCTCCTAGGGTTGCGTGCGCAGCTTCAATTCCATTCTTCATCTCACGTTCCATTCCTTTCAATTCATGGGCTGGATATTCAAACAATTGGGCCTTGTTAGCTTAATTATTTATATTCTTCCTTCAACCTCCCCTTATATATGTATATATATATATATATATATATTTATTAATAATATAAACTATTTCCTTTCTTTTTATATTTTCTTTCTTTCTGCAAAAATAAAATAAATTAAGTCAGTGATTTATATAATTGCTAATAATTACTCTAGAAAAAGACTCAAATGTATCTCTAAAAATGCATCAAATTAGAGTTTATCAGTTCACAAAGGAGCTTAACACCCTTGCATTCAAACGAACATTAATGCATACCGTCTTTTATCCAAAAAAAATTAAAAAATCAAAAAGTCAAAAATCAAAAATCATAATTTACTACTTTTTAGAAAATATACCACATGCATTTTTCTTTTTTTTTTGCACTACAAAAATACGGCAAATAAACGTCTACTGTTGCCTACACTTTTATGACCGTCAGAGAATTAAAAATCTTTACCTTGGAGAGAAGCTGCACACGCAAGTCAAAATTAAATTTTGTACTTTACTCTCCAATGAAAAGTTTATAATTCCCCGACGCGATAAATAAAATCATATATTCACATACATCATCATTACATTTGCATTTCACATACATTCATTCGCATTTCATACACACTCATTCACTTGCATACTTACATCTTGCATTACAAAAAAAAATGAGCATAACTCTAGAAAAAATTGTGATGAGAGGTGAGACATTCTTGTGAAATAAATCATTCTTTTTGGAAAGAGCTTAGTCATACTTCATTGCAAGCTCAAAGTGTTTCAAGTCACTCAGTTTTTCAATTTTTTAGCTTCCTCACATTTTTTAACCAAACGTTGCATCTCTTCCATCCCATGATAAATGACCGAAATGTCCGTCAAAAATTTCTATCATTAACTCTCTACGAAGCATTTGTGTAGTGACTTGGGTAACATGTGTGTTTATTTTTGTTTGAGTCAGTTAGCGTCCCTACCTTACCATCATCCCCTGTCAAAGTCTAATCCCAGCCCGACCACCCATAAAGTACATACTCCACACATCAGTACATAGTTGACGTTTCTGGTTGGTTCCCCTAGTGAAATAACACTTTAGGCCCTCCATACTGGGGCAAATGTGTGATCTATAAAATACCTTGTCAACGTTGCATTCCCTTGGTGCAAGTCCTTTTACAAAAAATATAAATTCAAAAAGGTCCGTTAGGTTGAAAACTCGTAAGAGCAAAATTCTAAGCAAAAATTAGGGCATAAAAAAAAGAGAAATAAAGAAAAAGAGCAAATATATAAAAGTAAATAAATTATTGTCCTTAAGTTAATTTTTGAGAAAACGAGCAATCATGATTTGAAATGAAGTTTGACCATCTTCCCATACCCTCGAAAAAAACCCCATGCTACCCACCTTAAGCCAAAATCTAAAAACCTTTCAATCACCCTAGACAAGGATCAATTCCACATCAAAAATGGTGTATCATTTTTATCAAGTCACTCAGCTCGAAAGAAAGAAAAAGAAAAAATCAAAATCAAAAAGAAAGGGAAATCAAAAAAGAGGATCGAAACCACGAAAAAGCAAAAGTGGTGCAATTATGAGCTGATACTTCTTGCAATTAAACGCATAAGAGATCCTGGCCTAAAATAAACCCTCAAACACTTCCCAATGTCCTATCCTTCATTAATCCATCTAAACAGATCCGTTCTACCACGAGACATAGACCCTCAAACACTCTTTTGAGCCTAACAAACCCTTCTTTCGTAAGCCATTAACCATTAGCCAAACTATACTGCTGAATAAAAATCATTTGTCTCATCAATCCCCAAACCCTTTCTTTGACCTCAATATCCTACCCTCCACAAACCCGTGGCCAAGTGACAATCCTAAACAGGTCCATGAGGCACATCAACTACTGTCTCAATAAAACCTCAAACACTCATTTGAGCCTAATAACCATTTCCTTCATAAACCATTAACCATCAGCCACGTTACAACTCCAAAAATCCGTTCTGATCAACGACCGATTGCTTTTGTTTTCTCAAAGTTTTAATCTTAGGACAAATAAGTTTATTTACAATATGTTTGCTCAAAAACAAGTGTATCTCAAAAAAAAAAAAAAAAAAAAAAAAAAGGAAAAATCGTGAGGACTTGCACCATAAGATACGCCCAAGTTACAATTATACCAAGACGAGGTCTATTGATCACCAGTGTAACTTTCATCATAGCAAGCTCAAGACCATCATAGTCCGAGAATCATTCTCAAAATAACCAAAAGTTCATGCTAGGATCGTTACCTAGATCCTAAAGTGGGGCACCCTTTTACCGCTCTATTCCATCCGAACTTGGGGAAATTTGTCCAATATCCATCCCATGCCACTCCCGCCTATACAAAACGCATTTGACCGCCTCCAAAACCCATAACCCTAACTCACACATTTCACAACCATTCGAAATACCATTCCAAGTGGGGCAATCCTGTCGCTCTTCACTCCACCTTCAAATGGGAAAATTCACCCTACACCCATCTCATCCCCTTGCCATATTCACAGCCAAAAAACCATATCGGGGCAATTTCTCAACTCACTATCCTAAATGTTTCTACTCTAGTCGGGGCAATCTTGTCCTCACCATAATTAGGGAAACATCAAACTCTATGGGTTGAGACAACATCTCCTACTTGCCACCTTTCATTCCAAAGCCAATGCCTTCCCAATTCATCATCTTCTCCACCCCTAGCTTGTCACCACTAGACAGGGGCAATTTTCACTCACCGTCATCAAATGATCAATCTCCACCTCTCACATCCAAAGTCTCACATCTCATCATCACAAAAAAAAAAAGGTGTTTCTACACCCAAATCAATCATTTCATATCATCGCACCATAGCATTTGCATTCAAGCATTTCATCCACATTCGCATTTCATGCATTTATTGTATACCAAAAAAGAAGCAAAAACTAAAAACAAAAAGAGAAAAGAATCACCTATTTCATTCATCACATCGCCAAAATCAATCATTGCATGTATTATTGGCACTCAGATATGCATTACATGAATTGACTTCAAGTGTCAATCCCATATCTTGTTCCTCTAGTATCGCTTTTTAGCGTTGATCTCATATCATATCACGAGATCACCGTGTTGATCCTTCGACCTCGAGCTGGTCCTTCGAGCACTACGCCCTTCGCCCCTAAGTGGCCCAGTGTCGCAAACGTCGTAGTCGAGCCCGACGGACCTTCCGCACCCCGCGTGGTCCTTCGGACTAGTTGTTTCACCTAAGACATGGTGGACGCCCTCTATTGGTCAACATATCGATTCGGATCGATATTGACCCCGCGCTTCGAATCTAAAGGCCCTCGGATCGCTTTACTAGCACCGTAGCTAGTAGCGCTCCTTCGCACCACGATGGTCCTCTATTAAGGCTTAGGCAGCCTTCTAGACCCCGAGTGGTCATTCAGAGCTTTAGTGCTCCTTTAAGGCCCCAAGCGGCCCTTCAGAGCCTTAGTGCTCCTTCAGATCCCGAGTGATCCTTCATTTTGTTCTCGGTTAATGCGCCAAGTGTTAACCAGCCCCTCTTATCTCTCAAACCTTCCACTTCCCCCTTAAACGGACAAAATTAGCGTCTATCTTATATTTATTCCTATTTCTACTACGAAAGTTCGAGAGCTCCACACTTTCTAGTAAAATATTAATAAAGAGGGGCTGCTGTTATACCCCAATTTTGTCCGTCTTCTTTTTCTCGCTTTAGTCGTTTATTTTTAGGGCGTGTTTCGGAGTCGCATGATTACGAGAATTATTAGTGTAGAGTCTCTGTTGTGCGAAAAGGTGATGTGCAAGTGTACACAATCGCAACAAGTAATATAATGATAAGTAAAATTCGTCTCCACAGGGATTGATATTAATTTTATAGTTTAAAAAGGAATTACACTTAGAGGAACAAGTAGCAAATAAATTGAGTAGCAAAGTTCAGTTGAACAAGAGTTGATTAAAGTAACAAACTAAGAGTGGTTAAAAATATAAGAGAAACAAGTTGGATTGCCTTCACTATGTAAATCCCCAAAAACAAGACGCTATAACGTCACACGCTATAGCGTTAAGCGTATTGCAAATATTTTGTGCCTTTCAAATCACTAGCGCCGTGGTTTCACTACAAGATGCCTATGTCTAGGTTCTAAATAGGTTCACCTGTATAATCAAGATCCCACAACTTATGCTTTATAAACTATTGCAACATCTATGTCTAGAAGAAGCAAAAATTGATTAAATGTCTTCAACCAACCTTATCATTTATATTAATCCTTGAGTTCGTTCTATGGTTCATGTCTGAATCCACAGAAATACTTGTTTTACGTGGCCAAATATAAAACAAGTTTGGAAGAATAGATTAAAACACAAAACGTGAGAAATTATATACGAAGCATTAATGGTTCATTACAAGCTATAGCAACCCAACTCAAAGAGTTTAGCTCATGTTGAGCCCCATCAAAATAACACAAATGAGAATACTTGCATTACCGTAAGTAAAAAGGAAATTACAAGTGCAAAAGATACACTCTTGAAGTCTCCTAATCATCCACTTGAAGATGGCTCATCATCAGCCTTACACCATGAGAACAAAGACAAAAAAAAAATACCAAAGAAGAAAAGTAAAATCACAAAAGCTCTAAGGGGTATCAATGGAGAAGAATAAATGTCACCCTTTCTCTCTCTATCAATACTCTCTCTAAAATTAACTATCTTTTTACAACACTATCCGTGGGAAGGGGAAGGAAAAATCAAAGATAAATCTTCTAGCCTTGCTAGCATGTGGTACAATCTCCTCAAAAGTCAAGAAAGGTGATAGTTGCTTTTTCACCAACTCCACTATTCCTTTCTCATGCATTGCCAAGTGTCCACACATATCCAATAAAATCCGCACATGTCAAAGACGCATACGGTGATCATAAGATATGGAGCTTGGATTAATGAGCTTGGCGCCAAAATTGCACTTTCCCTAAAGATGCTCACCGATCACTTACTTGACGCTATAGCGTTAGGACGCTATAGCGCTAAACACCGCACTACTTCACAAAATTCATCAAAACATTCACAAGGGCACCAAGTGTGCCAAATTCATAACAAAGCAGTGTTTAGCCCTTCCTTTCCTAATATTCACATAAATACACTAAATACTATACTAATATTACTTGAGAACTTACTTAATTTAATGATTAGAGGTATAAATAACTCATATAAATATGAGTTATCACACCCCAAACTTAAACCATTGCTTGTCCCCAAGTAATGACACTTGCAAAGACAAACAGATCGACACTAATTACAACACACATGCTCCGATCAACACTTCATTTCTAAGCATACTCACTCAAACATTTTCTCAATGGGCTAACAATTCAGATTCACACTCACACCAACACACCAATGCATTTATTCAACTTCTAAGCTTATTACTGCTCAATAGTGTGTGTGTGATCTCTTGACTCATCTCAATTCCTAGCTAGATTTGGATTTCTCTTTAGCCTTGGAAAGAATGGTCTTCTGTTGGTAAAATCAAGAACTCTTTCAAAACAATGACTAGATTGACATTTTCACACAGAAATGGGGTTTTTCGTGCATGACAAAGGGTTTAACTAGGCACTTCAAGTCTATGGTCAGTGTTCCTAACTTATTGAATCTAAACAGCTCACGCTATAGCGTTTGACGCTATAGCGCTTGAACAAAGATAACAGATTTACTAGCTGTAGTTCCCTCATTACTTGGCTCCTCAGCAATTATTATATATATATATATATATATATATATATATATATATTTTTTTTTTTTTTTTTTTTTTTTTTTTTTTAACATGAGGCTTTGCCTCTTTCTTTGCCTTTGGGACAGCCTAGCTTTTGCTTTAGGTAACTACAGCTTTACAACATATTTACATTAAACTTTTAAGTCACTGACCACCCTAAGACCTTTGTACCTAACCTTTATATAGCCCAACACCCCCAAACTTTTGCTTCAACAACTCTTCAAGTTTTTATTCAAGCCTTGATCTCACCTTGGTTAACTCAGACTAGCCTAAACCTCAGATAGTCCTTGGCTAGCTAAGTTTCTTCTTAAGCACAAAGATTTACGTGTGAGAGCAATAATAAACAAAGATGTCATCTAAAAGCACGGCTCTCTTACTCACTCACACCATTATCATTACAATCACCCAAGGAGGAACGCATTCAATGACTATACTTAAAAATGAGGCACTTGAAATGCAACATTTTAAAAACATTAACAAAAACATTAACAACTTTAGGTCCTCCCCACAACAAAAGTGAGCAAAGGTGTCCTCACTGCTCTTTAAAGAACTAGGGAGAGGCCTAAACTTAACACACAAACAAAGCAATGCAAATCTTAAAACATCTGTGAAGCGCAAGATAGACGCTATAGCGCTTCACAATTTATTTTTGTTCACAAAACATTAAACTTATACAGCAGAAAATTAAATTCACTTCTTAACCGCACTGCACTGTTCTTGAGCTAACACGGATGGGTGAGGAGGCTTTACACCTTTTTCTTCTTCTTCTCTTCCTTTTGCTGCGCCTCAGCGCTATAGCCTCGAGCCGCTATAGCGCTTCCACCAGTCTTTGCCTTCTCTTTTTTCTCGCCTCATCTCTCGCTAGCTTGCTAGCGACCTCCTTCTCCTGTTCGGATACTTCCTTCCCGCATCATTGTGCCTCTTGCTTGCACTCTTTCTTCATCAACTTCCTCAATCACGATCGGCTTGGCTCCTGGGGTTCCTCCTTGCGCAGATACATACGTTGGCCTGCTTGCTTTGCCACATGCTTCTCCTTCACTTTTTCGCTTGAGCGCCGGATGGCACCGGGCCTCACTACTTCCCTTGGAGGACTCTCACCATAGCTTGGGCTTCTTCTTCGAGATCCACGCAATAATGTTAGTTTTTGATTGAGGGCTCCTTTGGGCTCTCTGTTTAAGCCTAGGAGACCTCGTTGCACTTGATACAGATGAAACAGGCTTGACTGGGTCAGCAGCGCTATAGCCTCGAGACGCTATAGCGCTAGCAGGCCTCTCAAAGAAGATTTTGGGAAACAGAATGTTGTGGTGAAACAGGTGGTGGGCTTTGTTCTTTTGTTGGAATTGGGGATTGGATTGATGGTTCTGGTTGTGGTGGTTCATTTAGGTTTGGTGTTTGTTGAGTAGGTGAGGGTGATTTTTCTTTTTCTGGCTCTGGTGGAGGTATGGTTGGTGCAGACTGTGGAGTTTCAGGAATGATTTGTTCTTGGGCTTGTGGTGAGGGTATTTGTGGTGAGGGTGGTCTTGTGGGGCTAGGAGTGGGATCAGCAGATACTTCCTCATCTTCTTCACTTTCAGATTCTTTTTCCTTCTCTGGGCTCTCTTCACCAGACTTTTCCTCACTTTCTGAATCTTCATCCTCTTCAGAATCATTGACTTCTTTCATCACCCTCCTTGTCTCCTCTTCATCTTCTTCATCGAGCTCTTCTAAATCCTCGGTGTTGAGGATTCTTCACCGCTCACCTTTGTTTTCTTCTTAGCGGGCTCTCTTCCTTGTGGCGGGGGCTCCTAGCTCTCTTCTTGATTGGTTCTCTGCAGCTGCCTTCTTCTTACTTACTTTTTCTTTTGCTTGGGGTGGCTCCTTCACACCCTCATCTTCAATTAGCCATTCTGGGAATACAGGGGGCTCCATTAACTCCTTGCCCCTTGATAATTTCTCTAACACAGCCTTCTCCCATTCAAACTTAGCCTTAACAAATTTGCACAGAGTCTGTTGATTCTTCTTCAACTGATTGAGCGCTATAGCATCAGACGCTATAGCGCTAGCACTTCTTTGCCTGGGCTTGAACACAGCAGGAATATCTCCTTGGGGAGTTCTCCTCTCATCACGAATCTCAATTTCAACCTCAGCCTGTTTTTCTCAATTTCTCTTGCAATGATTTTTCCCACGTCAATACTCTCACCTTCCAGGATAGCATCAAGCACTATCAACCTGTCCTTCTCCACATTTGTTGTGTGGGAAGTAGGCATGAGTGAATGCCTGATGAAGGTAAACCACATGGCAGCCTCATCTACCAGAAATGCCTTCTTAACTTTGAATTCAGATCCAAACCTCTCCCATGTTGCCTCCTCCACGCAGATTCTTTTCTTGACCTCCTCCATCTCCTCACAAACCCTGGGAATCAAGCTTTTTCTCCAATGCCTTGCTCGAATACCCTAATTTGAAGTAGTCATTGATGGAACTTGGACTGAAATCTCTCGCTTTCTCCTCCGACTGAGAATAAGTTTGGGGCTTTCCCTCTTTTGGAGGAGGAGAATACCCTCGGTAGAACTCCCTTACCAAAGGCACGACATATTCCCTCTCGTGCTTGATAAACTTCTGCCATCCTAACGCTATAACAAAGTGGATGTGAACACGTCGGGGGCCTTTTCTCGCTTTTGAAACCCCTTTCAAATGATGAAGTTCATCTTCCAGTAGCGCGCAGGATCATCCTTGGGGTCTATGGCTCTTGAGGAACTGGGTTCAGTGGTCTTGGCCTTTTTCTGGGGCTTTTCAATCGAATGCTTCTTTACCATTTTGAGATTTTTGAAGAAACGAAAGAAATTTGTTAATTTGTGAACTGAAATGTGAGATCGGTTGCAGAGATTAAGGAATGAAGTTATGGAAGAATGGGGGTTAGGGAAAGAGAAAGAGATTCAACCGTTAGAAAGGGAGAAAGAGAAGGGAGTGGTTGAGTGAGAGGTTATGGGGAATTGAATGATTTGACCGTTGTTGACGGGTGGAGTAAATCGGTGGTGATCGGGCGATCACACGTGGGCGCATAGGACGCAGCAGTTGAAGTGCACAGGGCGCGCTTGCCACGTATGATAACTGACCCATTTCTTTTAAATTAACAGTGTTTCTTCCTGCCAGCTACCACCTCTTGACGCTATAGCGTCAATATCACACCTTCAGCTTTCAAATTCCCCAAATTCCTCAACACCAAAATTTTTTTTTTTTTTTCCTGCAAAATAAAACACAAATAAAGGAAATGTTAATTAGTAAAACCTTGGGGTGCCTCCCAAGAGCGCTTGTTTTAAGAGTCATCAGCCTGACTTCTTCATTTGATGTTAGGGATCATGAAGATCAATTGAGGTCTTGTCCCTCATCACATTATCACCATGGTACTGCTTGACTCTTTGACCATTCACTTTGAAAGTAGTGTTGGTTGCTTGATCATATAATTCTACAGCACCATAAGGGTAGACTTTGACCAATTTGAATGGTCCGGACCACCGGACTTAAGCTTGCCAGGAAACAATTTTAATCTTGAATTAAAAAGGAGCACTTGGCCTCCTTCAATCAGCTCTGCTCGGATCTTCTTGTCATGCCACACCTTTGTTTTCTCCTTATAGATAGTGAGCTCTCATAGGCAAAGCATGCCTAATCTCATCAAGTTCATTCAATTGCGTAGCCTAGCCTTTCCCCGCCTCTATCAAAATCAAAATTGAGCTTTTGATGGCCCAATGAGCTTTGTGTTGTAATTCAATAGGGAGGTGGCAAGCTTTCCCAAATACAAGTCTCAGTAGGAGACATTCCCAAAGGTGTTTTGAAGGTCATCCCGTAAGCCCATAATGCATCATCCGGATGGATTGACCAGTCCTTTCTTGAAGGTCCCACCATTTTTCAAGCATCCTTTTGATTTCTCTATTGACAATTCAGCTTGCCCATTTGTTTGTGGGTGGTATGCAGTTGGCAATTTTGTGCCTCACTCCATATTTTCCCAATAGAGACTCAATCAACTTGTTACTGTAAGTGAGAACCCTCATCACCGATAATTGCTCTTGGTGTACCATATCCGTGAATATGTTTTTCTCAAGGAACTTGGTCGATGACTTGGCATCATTGTTGGGAAGAGCCACGGCTTCAACCCATTTGGAAACATAATCCACACCACCACGGTATATACAAATTACCATGAGAAGGAGGAAAGGGACCCATAAAATCCATGCCCCATACATCAAAGAGTTCAATCTCTAAAATGTTGGTTAAGGGCATTTCATGCTTGTTTGAAATGTTCCCGATCCTTTGACACCTTGCACGCTTCTTTACCAATTCCCGAGCATCCTTGAATAATGTAGGCGATAATACCCACATTGCAGTACCTTTGCAAAGCAGCTTCTAGTGCCTCCAAAGTGTCCACCACATGGGAAAGCATGACAATGCTCTAACACTTGAGGTTGTTCTTCTTCCGCTGTGCACCTTCTTATCAACCGATCTTGACATTTCTTGTAAAGAAAAGGTTCATCCCAATAATAGTCCTTGACTATATGGAAAAACCTTTTTCTTTGTTGGTAATTCAGATCTGCGAGCACAATTCTGCTCACCAAGTTATTCACAATGTCCGCAAAACCAGTGGAACATCATCTTCGGACGCTTATAGCGTCACGGCGTTATAATGCAACCGCCGCTATAGCGTTACATTTTTGCACGAGATCATCACAACGGTTTCTCATCCGGGAAGATTTCTTTTATTTCACCCCGTGATGTACCGCACCTTCCAATCTAGATAAATGGTCAAGAACCCGGTTCTCCACCCTTTTATCACGAATTTCCAAATCAAATTCTTGGAGGAGGAGAACCCATCTAATTAACCTTGGTTTTGCATCTTTCTTAGAGATCAAGTACTTGATGGCGAGTGGTCTGTAAAAACAATAACTTTTGTGCCCACCAAGTACGATCCGAACTTGTCAAATGCAAACACCACAACTAATAGCTCTTTTTCTCGTGATGTGTAATTTAATTGTGCTTCTACAAGTGTTTTGCTTGCATAATATATAGAATGAAAGATTTTCTCATACCTTTGACCAAGCACAGCTCCCACAAAGATAGTCACTTGCATCACACATCAATTCAAAAGGTTTACTCCAATCCCGGAGTGACAATAATAGTCAAGAGTGACTAATGTCGTCTTTAATTTCTGAAATGCCTCAAGACAGGCTTCATCAAAATTGAATGTGATGTCATGTTGAAGGAGTTGACATAGGGGCTTTGAGATCTTTGAGAAGTCCTTAATGAATCTCCTATAGAAGCCAAAGATGCCCAAGGAAACTTCTTATACCTTTGGCACTTGAAGGTGGTGGCAATTTTTCAATAACTTCAATCTTGGCCTTATCCACCTCTAGGCCCTTCTTGGAGATCCTATGCCCTAGTACAATTCCTTCTTGCACCATGAAGTGACATTTCTCCCAATTAAGCACCAGATTTGTTTCCTCACACCTTATCAATATTTCTTCCAAATTGTCTAAACACTTCAAAAACTATCCCCAAACACAGAGAAGTCATCCATAAAAACCTCCATAGATTTTTCAATGAAGTCGAGAATATGGACATCATACATCTCTCGAAAGTTGCGGGGGCATTGCACATCCAAAGGCATTCTTCTAAAAGCAAATGTGCCATAAGGACATGTGAATGTGGTCTTTTGTTGGTCTTCGTGAACTATTGCTATTTGATTATAGCCGAGTAGCCATCAAGAAAGCGAGAATAGTCCTTACCAAAGAAGTCATCCCAAAGATTTGGTCAATGAAGGGGAGAGGAAATGGTCTTTCTTTGTGGCTTTGTTCAACTTCCTGTAGTCCATGCAAATCCTCCAACCACCACTGTTCTTGTGGGAATCAATTCATCTTTGTCATTTGTAATTACAAAGACACCACCTTTCTTGGGAACACATTGCATGTGGCTTACCCATGCACCGTCGTAAATAGGATATACAATTCCTGCATCTAGCCACTTGAGGATTTCCTTCTTCACCACCTCTTTCATAATGGGATTAAGCCTTCTTTGTGCTTCAATGCTATGTTTAGCATTTTCTTCCAACACAATCCTGTGCATGCAGTTGTAGGACTTATCCCATGTATATCGACATTTGCCAACCTATTGCCTTCTTGTGCCTTTTCGAGTTGCAATGAGCTCTACCTCTTGATTTTGATCCAAACCGCGTAAATGATAACAGCAGAGTCTCATTCTCCCCAAGTATGCATACTTCAGGTGCTTGGGTAGTTCCTTCAACTCTAATTCGGTGGTTGCACAATAGAAGGCACACTCTTCTTTAGGTTTGAATTCTCTTGCTCTAGTGACTCATATCTTCTAGCCCAAACCTCATTCACACTTTTGCTTGCCTTCTTGAAATTCCTCTTCTTCCAACAAGTCATGTTCTTCGTAATTGTTAAGCAACTTTCCCAAGTGGTTGTTAGTTTTCAAAATGTTTTTGAACCACTTGGTCAAGAGAAACCACAAAGGAACACTCTTCAAGATTGACATCCGGAAGCTTTAATGCATTCGAACATTGATCTTAACTTCTTGATCATTAACTCTCATTGTCAATTCTCCTTTTGTGTACATCAATGAGTGTCTTCCTGTTGCGAGAAATGGTCTACCTAATATGATAGGTACCTCTGCATCCGCTTCAAAATCTAGAATAACAAAGTCAACAGAAAAACAAATTTATCTACCTTAATTAAAACATCCTCCAAAATTCCTTCAGGATAGGCAAGTGACCTATCGCCTAATCAAGGCTTACGTATAGGCCTCGGCGGTTCCTATACCCAATTGTGTGTAAATGGACTTAGGCATTAAGTTAATGCTTGCCCCTAAGTCACATAAAGCACGACTGAATAAAAATTTCCAATGGAACAGGTATTGTGAAGCTACCGGGTCCTTTAATTTTCTGGGAGTTTATTTTGCATCAACATGTTGCATTCCCACCATTGCCACGCTTTCAAATTCTCCCAACCTTCTTTTCTTTGTCAAAACATCTTTCATGAATTTGGCATAGTTGGGCATTTGTTGTAATGCCTCAACTAGAGGAACATTAATGTGCAATTGTTTTAACACCTCAAGAAATTTATTAAATTGTTTGTCCTCATGTGCCTTTTTTAACCTTTGAGGGTAAGGGGGAGCAGGATATTCAGGCACCAATTTAGGTTCAGGTGTTCTGTTTGCATTTGACGCTATAGCGTCAGGTGCTATAACGTCTGGAAAATTCTTTTCATTTCCAAGAAACACTTGACTCTAAATTCTTGGGTGCAGAAGTTACCTCTTTACCACTCCTGGTGGTTATTGCTTTCACATGCTCCTTGCCTGGTGCATGAGATGAAGATGGTTCAGTAGTAGAAGGAAGTCCACCATTTTGCCTTTGGTGAGAGAGCGGATGCAATCTGGTCCCACTTGATTCTCCGAGTCTTGATTGATGCTTCATGAGTCCGCATTGTTGTTTTACAATCACCGATGAATGACCTTAGCAGAGACTCCATTGAATTGTCCATAGGAGGAGCAGGAGCATTTTGTCTAGGAGGTTCTTTGTTGTTGTTGTCTTGGGAATCCAGGGGAATAGCGAGGAGCATTTGTGCTTGTGTTAGCATTATTTCCTCCCCACCTGAAGTTAGGATGATTCCTCCAACCGTGGTTGTATGTATTAGAATAAGGGTTGTTGCCCTTGTTGTACCTTACATAATTGATGTAAGCGTGGTTTGTTGTACATTCTTCATACGCATGAGCCCCCCACACAAGAAACACAACTTGCTTCTCCGGAGGAGCTTGTTCAATTGCTTGCGCAGTTGGCTGACTGCTCAGCGCTTATAGCATCGGGCGCTATAGCGTTAGCGATATTCAACTCCTTTATCATATTTGTCGAGTAGCCACTTGGGCCGAGAGAGCGAAACCTCACTCACCTCATGAACCCCAGCTACTTTCCTTGTAGAAGTTAGCCTCTCAAAGAGGCCATGAAGAATCTGTTGATGGCAATGCGCTCTATAAGCTCACAGCTTCATTGTATGAGGAGTTTAGGATCACACCTCCATTTGAGGCATCTAGCATAGACCTTGTAGGTGCTTCTAGTCCATTGTAAAAGTCTCCATTTGAATTACTATAGGAATTCCATGATGTGGACATTTCCTAAGCAATTCCTTCCATCTCTCCCAAGCCTCATGCAATGATTCACCTCTCTTTTTGCTTGAAGGATGTGATGTCATTTCTCATCCTTGCATTTTTGTTTGGTGGGAAATATTTCTCCGTAAACTTCTTTGTCATATCTTCCCAAGTTGTGATAGAATTGGACTCAAGGAATTCAACCAAGCCTTCGCTCTGTCTTTTTAAAGAATAAGGAAACAGTTTCACACTGAATGCATCCTCACTTACCCCCAGGATAATGAAATTACTTGACACCTCTAGAAAGTTTCTCGGATGGGCAAAAGGATCTTCTTGAGTGGAACCTCCAAATTGTCCAGATTGTTTGGAGCATTTGGAACATCATAGGCTTGAACTCAAAATGAGTAGCGATCCACAGCGAGCCTAGTGATACTTGTCTCCATGGACTGTGGATCAAACACAACATAATCTCTCATTGGCTTTGTCTCTGTCATTCACCATTTGATTTGGAGCTTGGTTCAAAAACCTTTCTCTATACCGTATTCATCATCGGTTTGATGTGGGTAAAAGGACCTTGCCTTCCACCTCTTTGGCCTCTTCTTCCTATTTTGAGAGGGTGTTCTTCCACCCATTGAACCTCTAGCAGTAGGATTAGAGTGCTCGGACATAGTTGGTCCGAGTTGTTGTATTCTTTGTTGGCGTCTTAGCCTTCCGAATCTTCTCTCGGTTCGAGATCAAACTCAAAAGTGGGTGGTTCTCGATGCGGGCATACGCTATAACGTCGACGCGCTATAGCACTTCCCGTAACACACCACGAAAAAATACCAAGGTAAAACCTCCTAAGGTTGTAATAATTTCTAAACAATAAAAATTAAATGCAATCCCGAAACAACGCGCCAAAAAAACTTGTTGTGCGAAAAGGTGATGTGCAAGTGTACACAATCGCAACAAGTAATATAATGATAAGTAAAATTCGTCTCCACAGGATTGATATTAATTTTATAGTTTAAAAAGGAATTACACTTAGAGGAACAAGTAGCAAATAAATTGAGTAGCAAAGTTCAATTGAACAAGAGTTGATTAAAGTAACAAACTAAGAGTGGTTAAAAATATAAGAGAAACAAGTTGGATTGCCTTCACTATGTAAATCCCCAAAAACAAGACGCTATAACGTCACACGCTATAGCGTTAAGCGCTATTATTGCAAATATTTTGTGCCTTTCAATCACTAGCGCCGTGGTTTTCACTACAAGATGCCTATGTCTAGGTTCTAAATAGGTTCACCCTGTATAATCAAGATCCCACACTTTATGCTTTATAAACTATTGCAACATCTATGTCTAGAAGAAGCAAAAATTGATTAAATGTCTTCAACCAACCTTATCATTTATATTAATCCTTGAGTTCGTTCTATGGTTCATGTCCAATCCACGAAAATACTTGTTTTACGTGGCCAAATATAAAACAAGTTTGGAAGAATAATCACACAAGGATTAAAACACAAAACGTGAGAAATTATATACGAAGCATTAATGGTTCATTACAAGCTATAGCAACCCAACTCAAAGAGTTTAGCTCATGTTGAGCCCCATCAAAATAACACAAATGAGAATACTTGCATTACCGTAAGTAAAAAGGAAATTACAAGTGCAAAAGATACACTCTTGAAGTCTCCTAATCATCCACTTGAAGATGGCTCATCATCAGCCTTACACCATGAGAACAAAGACAAAAAAAAAAATACCAAAGAAGAAAAGTAAAATCACAAAAGCTCTAAGGGGTATCAATGGAGAAGAATAAGTGTCACCCTTTCTCTCTCTATCAATACTCTCTCTAAAATTAACTATCTTTTTACAACACTATCCGTGGGAAGGGGAAGGAAAAATCAGCATAAATCTTCTAGCCTTGCTAGCATGTGGTACAATCTCCTCAAAAGTCAAGAAAGGTGATAGTTGCTTTTTCACCAACTCCACTATTCCTTTCTCATGCATTGCCAAGTGTCCACACATATCCAATAAAATCCGCACATGTCAAAGACGCACAAAGGATCATAAGATATGGAGCTTGGATTAATGAGCTTGGCGCCAAAATTGCACTTTCCCTAAAGATGCTCAGCTGATCTGCTTACTTGACGCTATAGCGTTAGACGCTATAGCGCTAAACACTGCACTACTTCACAAAATTCATCAAAACATTCACAAGGGCACCAAGTGTGCCAAATTCATAACAAAGCAGTGTTTAGCCCTTCCTTTCCTAATATTCACATAAATACACTAAATACTATACTAATATTACTTGAGAACTTACTTAATTTAATGATTAGAGGTATAAATAACTCATATAAATATGAGTTATCAGTCTCGGTTACCAACCCAAACCAATTCCAGTCACTCTGTTCAGCTAAATCGAAATGCCGTTGTTTAAATTAGGCACGCGCGCGAATGATCGATCTTTTCGTGCGTTCTTCAATTTAATGTCCGTATTCGAGTTTAGTCGTACGTGAACAGGTCCACCTAAAGTCTTTTTCTCAAAATTTGGTTTAAATTCAGACTTAATAATGCAATTCCGAGTTAATTTTGGGGTTTTTAGTTAACACGCCCATTTTTGGTCTAGCTTTAGCGTATCTGTCGAGTCCGGCCCGTCCTCGTATTTGTATTTGGCCTGACTCTTTTTTTTCTTATTATTTTTATTCTCATTTATTTAAGCATATGTACAATCCAAAAATGTCAAAAAAATTGTATTTAGTTTAATTTACAATTTAAAAGCACTTAATAGTCCAAAAAGTCCAAAAATACAAAAAATGATAATATTAAAAATACAAAGAATATAAAAAACGAAAATTAAATAAAGGAGCAAAGCAACAAGAATCCTCGGGTCCATTATTGCTCTCAAGACCGCTCAAAGAAGCCCACATTATCAGATCTGCAAAAGCCCAGTCAAACAGCAATTAATGCTAAAACCTAATTTCTACCTATAAATAAACAGCTAACCTAGGGTCTAAGACACACAGAAATCAAGGCAGAAAGAGAGTGCAAAAATCACCCAAAAAATAGGATTAGAGTTTCACATTGAAACCCTAATCCACTAAACACGGTTCTGAAGCTTTTTTTGGAGATCTAAAGAACGAAGCAGTAACGGCCAGGCAATCATACAACAGTAGTTGCAGTTGGTTACAATCATTCAAACTGACACATAGAGGCTCCCTTTCCGTTCCGTTGGAGAAAGTCGACGATACAAACCAAACAAGTCGACGATACAAACCAAACAAGGTACCCTTTGAAGAATCTTTTCTTAACTTTACCAATTCACTAAAATTTGAAGTAATAAAATAGTACTATTTTATATGTTCTGTTTATATACGGTTCTTCAAAGGTCAATATCAACTTAATTTGCTGAGGTATGGTGTTTGTGTTAATAGGCTTATGTGTTAGCTTTCATAGGATTACTTTCATTGCAAATGGTTGTTGTAGTTTCCTTCATACATAATCCTGCCAATCTCACTCTCTCGAGGTGCAGCGGCGCTGCAGCACTGGAAGGAAGGGAGGGAATGATTTAGGCTTAGGGTTTTTTTGTATTGGGCTTATATGGTGTCTTTTTTATTTTTTTCTTTAAAATGTTCAGAACGCTATTCGCACCCCCTTATTCACGCACGCACCCCTCCCTCACTTAAGCCCAGTTTCGCATTCTGGGCTCCCACATGCGAACTGGGCTTCCTTTTTACACCTCCTATTAATTATACAACCCCCTGTGACTAATAAAACCCCAATCTTCAATTTTCACCCCCCTGTTTTTCTTTTTAATTCTTTTCTAACTCAAACATAAATAATTTTTCTATCGAAGTCAAATAAACGGCTAAGTCGGTTGTACAACCGGGTTAGTCATTATCCCAGGACCAATGGGCTGTACAGTTCAGTAATCCCGAAAACTTAATAAAATACAAATAAACTATTTTTTTCCTAAAAATAGGGGATTAAATCGGTTGTACAACCAACCTGTAGTCAGCAGCGTTCTAGAACTAATGAGTCAGATGATTCGGGAGTTCTAGAATACCTATTCTAAAACTGACCCACCTCACACCAATTTCTTTCAAAAACTCGAAAATCACTTTCAAAAAGTAGGGGACTAAGTCGGTTGTACAATCGGGTTAGTCAACGTCTAGAATCGATGGTACATCAGCATCAAGGAATCCTAGGACCCCTACACTAAAAAACACCAACCCACAAAACTTTTTTTCAGGAAGAACTACGTAGCTTTGATTCCTCCATTGCATCTGGAGGTACGTAGGAGCAAGACTCAAACTCTTGTCAAGCACTAAAAATCAAAAACTTAAATAAGTCTTTTTCTCTACAAATAAAAGGGTAATAATTAAATAAATCTTAAATTAATTAGGCAATAGGATGTCGTGGGGTGCTAATCCCTTCCCCACACATAACGACTCCCGAACCCTAACAACGCCTTATCCTAAACCTAAAGGGATTTTCCGAATTTGCCCTTAAACTAAAATTCGGTGGCGACTTCCTTTCGAACTTCGAAGAATCCATTACGGATTTTTCGGTCGCGACAGTGTAACATTTCATTTTAATTTCCACTACTTATATTTTTATATATTTTTTAGATAAGCGATATTTAATTGAAGGTTATATTTTTATATATAACCTTAAATAAAATAAAAAGGAAGACTAGGGGTGCTTCTAGGATGTATTATATAAAAATTTGTCAACTGTTAATATTTAATATTAGTTGATTCAATTTTAACCACTAATACAATATTCTACGATCGATTTTAGTGGTTCACCGATTGAAATTTGATTTGTTTCTCACCTTCGAAGCACCCTAGAGTACTATTGGTGAAATATCTATTTTTGATCTCTTATATTTTATACACATATGTATTTAGTAGAAATACTTTGCTCTTCTCTTTTTTCTATTTTTAATTTTTCTCTCACACTTTGTTTTTTTCCTTTTTCTTCTCCTAATTTCACGTTTATTTTTCAACAATTTTGTCTCTTAATTCTTTTTTTAATTCTATCTCTCATGAAGGAAACAACATAAAGATTACACAGTTGAAGTTTCCTTGCATGAACCGGTTTAGTAATGATGTAGCATTTACTTCACAACATTCAATCAACACTATGCAATTATGTAGAAGTAGAGAGAGAGAGAGAGAAGTTGTCAATTCATTTCTCCCCTTAGCACAAGTTATCAATTTAAGTGATTCTAACCCTATCAACATTCAATCAGCACTATGCAATTAAGTGATTCTAATTCTCTTAGTAATGTTTCTATTCTTTTGTATTTTTATATTTACTAAACATTATTTCTGAAAATACAAACAATTATTTAGATTTAGATGCGTAAATAACTCTATATAAAATGGAGTTATCACGCTCCACTTCCGATCAACAGATTCCTCTCCGTCAACACTCAATCGAGGTATCTCCCAGAGTTCCCGACAGGATCAGAAACATATTCACAGTCACCATTAATTGATTTTCCAAGAAAAGTGAAAAGAGTAGAAATTAAGAGGTACATTTCACAAGGTAAATGAATGTATCTAGAGTATTTGGAAATGTGAGAAAATTATTATCCACTATGTAACATACATGAATGGAAGCTATGCTCTCTTATATAACACTACAAGAAACACGGGGATTAGCGAGTGAAATATCCGTCGCTAACAGGCCCATTTCGGTCGCTAATGTCCATTAGCGAGGGAATTAGCGAGGGACCAGTTCGGTCGCTAATTCCCTCCTCGCTAGTGGCATTTAGCGAGGGAATATGTGTCAGTCGCTAATTAGCGAGGGACCAGTCCCTCGCTAATTCCCTCGCTAATGCTGACAGCACGCAACCCCAGTCTGATTGGCACGCTTATCAATTTGAATTTATTATTATTATTATTATTATTATTAGTAGTAGTAGTATTATTATTATTATTATTATTATTATTATTATTAGTATTATTATTATTATTATTATTATTGTTGTTGTTGTTGTTGTTGTTGTTTGGATGTGGTGTGGTGGTGGTGGTGGTGGTGGTGGTGGTGTGGTGGTGGTGGTGGTGGTGTAAAGAGAGAAGAAGAATGAGAAGAGTAAGGGAGAAAGAGGGTGGTGGTGGTGGTGGTGGTGGTGGTGGTGGTGGAAGAAAGACAGTGAGAGAAAGAGGTATGTGGTTGTGGTGGTGTGGTGGTGGTGTGGAAGAAAGAGAGTGAGAGAGAGAGAGAGGTTGTGGTTGTGTGGTTGAGGAGAGAGAGGAGTGAGAGTGGTTGTGGTGTGGTGGGGGCGTGGTGGTCGTGGTGGTCGTGGTGGTGGTTGTTTTGTGAAGAAAGAGAGAGAGTAGAGGAAGAGGAAGAGGAAGAGGAAGAGGAAGAGGAGTGGGTATTGTGAAAGAATGGGTATTGTGAGTGGTGGTGGTGGTGGTGGTGGTGGTGGGTTAGTTTGTAGGTGAGAGAGAGTAGAGGAAGAGGAAGAGGAAGAGGAAGAGGAAGAGGAAGAGGAAGAGGAAGAGGAGAGGAGTGGGTATTGTGAAAGAATGAGAGAAGAGTGAGAGAAGAGTGAGATAATGGGGTATTCGGTCAAAAAGACGTGCCAATTAGCGAGGGACGTGCCAATTCCGTCGCTAATCGCTCGATGCCGCATAGTCGAGCGGCATCGCACTGGTATCCATCAGCCAGACGTGCCAATTCCGTCGCTAATTCCCTCGCTAATGTGACCATTAGCGAGGGACCTACAATTCCGTCGCTAATGTCAGTTTTTTGCGAGGGACAAAAATTCCCTCGCTAATTCCGTCGCTAATTCGCGTATTTTTTGTAGTGTAAATAGAGAGATCGTGAAGAGATGAGATATATCCCCATTCCCTTTGGTGATCATATGGAGAGTTAAGAGATCCCCACTTGGAGAGGTGAGGTATTCCTTCTTGGGTGATCATGTAGAGTTGTAGGGTCTCTAACCATGTCCTAGAGAGAGAGAGGGTTGTTGGTGATCACTTGTGTGTAATGTGAGTGTTATCATTCCTTGTGACTCTTAGAGTGAGAGTATTGTATGGTGATACACATGTCCTCTGGTGTAATGTGAGTGTTATCATTCCTTGTGACTCCTAAAGGGCCTATTTGTTACAAAGAAAACTTAAAGGGTCAACTTATTGCAAATAAATAACTTAAAGGTTCTCTGGTGTAATTTTGTCTTTTTTTAATTAAGTTTATTAGCTCAAGGTTTTTAAAATAGTTTATTAGTCGAAAGAGATAAAAGAACAACAACAATAACAAAGCCCATTAAATCATTAATCTATTATTAGCCCAAACAAATATGACATCTTTCTTATTCGAATTCGAAACTTATGCACACAACAACCAAAACACACTGCAACAGACAAACAAAAAATTAGAAGGAATTCAAGGAATCAAACGCTAACAACAGTTACAAGGAATTCAACATTGATAATATTTGCAGGCCAGCACAAAGAATTTAGTTCTCATCTATGAAGCCCCGATACTTCAATATAGGCCACGTACCCGTATCCGATACGTATCCGATACCGATACGTGTCGGATACTTCCGGATACGTATCCTGAGAGTATCCTAGAATTTATATTTATTTTTAAATTAAAAAAGACCAGATACTTACCGGATACTTGCTGGATACTTACAGGATACGTATCCTGATGGGAGTATCCTACAATTTATATTTATTTTTAAATAAAAAAACGATTAGATACTTACTCTTTTATCTTTTCTTTGAAGAGAAAAAATGGATCCAAAAAGGGCACAAAATTTGGTTTATGTGCATACTAATCTTCATCTTTTGTCTAGGAAAGATGAATGATATGGTAAAGTAGAGACAAAGATGTGGGACATTAGTGGAGATACACATGATCCACTTGATGTTGTTGGAATTGAATTAGCAGAAATATCTCTTGATGAACCGTAGTTTGAAGCTATGTTACTTTTTGATGATGGAGATGGAGGAGAGGAGAATGACACGCTTAGTGTTAAATAGTGAATAGTAAACAATTCTATATAACCTAAACTTATTTTGTGACATGTTCGTAGGAGGAAGAATATATATTTTAAAATGGGTGGGGAAAAGACATTTAACTATGCTTACTAACTTTTTTTGGCTTACAGTCTTTTTGGTGCGCAATTTCCACTGGCTTTGCCCGATGACTAATCTACACCGGAACCAAGTGACCCACAGTACACAGTGGTTCTCCCCTCCCAAATGAGTTTTTTCTTAGGGAGGGGAGACTATGCTTACTTATTTTGATCAAAAGTATCTTAATGTTTTATATTTTTAAATTTTAATTTAATTTTTTATTGAAGTATCCCTGCCGTATCGTATCTTGATTTTCTAAATTTTCCCGTATCCACGTATCGTGTCGTATCGTATCCCGTATCGTATCTCGTATCCGGGCTTCATTGGTTCTCATGGCTTCATTAACGAAAAAATACTTTATATCAATATAATTAATACTAATAACATTAATTATATTTGCATGTTTTTTTTTTGACACAATTATATTTGCATGTTAGGCATCACTTGTTTGATACACATCAATATCATGCTTTCCATAATACAATAACACTCTGAGTTGTGTAATAAATTAGCAAAAACATAAATCAAAAAATTATCACTTGATTGATAGATCGAGTCGCCTTGTTTTGACACTTCCAATCTCTATAGCAACTACAAAGAGAGCATTTTCACCAATAAAATTTTTCGAGACAAGACTTAGAAGCAAAGTGGATGATGATAAGTTTCTTGCAGGTAGTTTCGTCATTTACATTTTTTTTGTGGTGTTACAAAGTAACAAAACAAAAGCAAAAGAAAAAAACTAGTAGATAATTTCGTCGTTTACATTTTTTTTTAATCAAACAGGCTTAAAGCCCTGAATTTATTTAAGAAAAAGGAGAAAAAAAGATGACAAAAAAGACTTCAAGGGGGAACTAGACCAAATCTCTTTGCAAAAGGAAATATAGATTCAAAACAATAATAGAGAGAACCTAACCGAGCCTCCTAAAACACTTCATCCTAGAAACTAGAGTAAAGATGTTAACTTACAATAGTTAGATAATAATAAATCACTGGCCTAATTCTGATTTCGCGAGAAATCTAGGAATAGCTCACAATTGACAAATCAAAAAGAGACAGAGACATAATTCGTCTTTGAATGAGTATTATAGTCTACGATTTTCTAAATCAATTTATATTTTTGTCAATTTTTTTTTCTTTTAGGTCTTTGACACCTCGGACTTATCATACGACACAACTGTTTCTATGTTTACATTGAATACGACATTTACATTGAATACGGCTCAACTTTCCTAACTAGCTATCGTGAATTTTTATTTTCTTGCATTTGCCTCTTTTTATATTGGCTTTTTTTACACCCCCCTCATTATCACTCCCACCCCCATAAATACCGTTTCGGACAAAAATGCCCCAGCAATAGTGAAAATTTCGGAATTACCTTAGAGAAGAGGTAAATCCGGTAGGGGGGTTTGGGGTTTTCCGGAATTACCAAAAACTGAGGTAAATCCGGTTCACAAATATGAACCGGATTTATCTCACTTCTGAGGTAATTCCGAAAATCCCAATATTTTTTCAATTATTAATATTTTTTATTTACATTTTTTTTAACAGTGGCGAGTAGACGACCAGACAGTGTAGCACGAGCAGAGTCTTCGGGAGCAACACCCTGCACCCGACGACGAGCACAGCACGTATTGTTATTTAAATCGTAAATCGTTCATATCGTATTTTAAAAATAAAACGCGTGTAAATCTTAATTTAATATACAAACTTTTTTTAAAAAAATTAAATGTTTTCTTGAATCGGATTTACCTTTTTTAGAGGTAATTTCGAAATTTTTAATGTTTTTTTTTTAAAAAAAACAGGAGTATTTTTGGGTTTAATGGGGTTATGGGGGTGTAGGAGAGAAGGAGGGGGGTGCGAAAAAAAAGCCTTTATATTTTGTACATGTAAAAAACTATTGTGAATTTTTTTACTTATTGATTAAGTTTAATATATTAGTTTAAAATTAATTTTTTCTTTACATTTTGTTATCTTATAGAATTTATGCTAGCTCCTTGCCTGAAAACAGATAATTGTTATTTAACTTATGTGTGTATTTTTTAATAAAATGAAAAAATAAAAAGATCTCAAAACTATAAAATTAGAAAGAAAAAAATTGCAAAAGTAAAACATAAAAAGTAATAAAATGATAGAAATAAGAAAAGGAGAGATGTTTGCGTCAAAAAAAAAAAAAGAGAGATGTGCACATGGTCTTCCACTTTCAGCTACAATTTACTCTTTCTTTTAACATCTTGTTGTCATTTTTCACCAATTAAAGCACCCTGCTTCTCTGAAATAAAAGCAGTGGAATCACTCCACAAACATGAATAAAAACAACATAAAGGAAGGGAGAAAAATATTAAAGCAAAAATTATACACAGAAGAGGAAACTGTGAAAGCAATATGACTCTGTACAATCCAAGAATGAATCAAAATTTCAACTAACAACAACAATTGACAAAAATAGTTGAGCCATCATTATAAATAAAAAAGGAGGTCGATCATCATTCTAAAAAGAGAGGAAAAGAGGCAACTATTTCAAAATTGAGAGAAAGAAATTATTATAAATAAAAAAAGGTGGTCGACCATCATTCTAATAGATTTCCTAGGACAATTATTTAAAGGGATAAGTAAATATTGAATTATTGATGGCTTCGGAAAATTACTTTACACTTTATTTTTCTCTTATTTTTAATTTATAAAATAAAAAAATAAATGAATGGAGGAACTAAAGTAGTGCTATTTTAGGGTAAGAGGACAATATTCTTTTTTGGTCAAAAAAGAAGATGGCTTTTTTTTACAAGATTCAATACATATCCTCGAAAGTTAAAGTTTCCAAAGATGGAAATGAAATAGTAGAAGAACAGCTCCCATTTCCATAAAACTCCCTACCAATCATCACTATACAAGAGAACCAGATAATCTGTAGATGCTTGAGAGATGGCAAATCTCCAAGTGAAGGAAGCAAGACACAATTTTAACAAGGCTAAAAGGTACTTTTAGTCCCTGCAAATGTCAAGAAAATCCAGTTTAGTCCCTGCAATTCCAAAAGTTTTAAAATAGTCCTAAATTAGTAAACGTTACTACTTTAGTCCCTCTGTAACAAAGGAGGGACTAAACTGAATTTTCTTGACATTTGCAGGGACTAAAAGTACCTTTTAAATGGAATTGCAAGGACTAAAGTAGTAACAGCAGGGACTAAAGTAGTAACGTTTACTAATTGCAAGGACTATTTTAAAATTTTTGGAATTGCAGGGACTAAACTGGATTTTCTTGACATTTGCAGGGACTAAAAATACCTTTTAGCCTTTTAACAATTCCTCAACTTCAACCATACCACATTTGACAAAGAATTATCTCCAAACCAATATGGAAACATCGTTCCACCGTAACTCTCGATTGACAACTTCTGTAAGTGCTCGGGAGGTCGTAGCATCTCGAGCACTTCCCTTTCTATCGGTGAGTTATCACTACTTGCATTTAACTCTAGCCTCAAAAGATGCACTTTACTTCTCAAATTTGCCGACAATGCATCCAAGGAATTGAGGATATTTTGCAGCTCTAAAATTAAGAATTTTCCACGTAGGTTGAGTTCCATAACTGCTTGATATAGGACTCGCTACCTTTGTCAACATAAACGAACTTAGTACTTCAAGCTTCTTCAAGTTTCCTATATCCATTGGCATTTCTCTAACCATAGTTCCATGAAAATCAAATAGCCCTCAGCCCTTCACATAATTGGTGAACTCAGTACGAAGAGTGAGTTTTCTTAACCGCCAGATATTTTTTGAAACGTTACCGTTGAATTACAAAAGCTCGTTAACTTGCATTATCTTGATTTTTATGAAAGTATAGTGAGAAAAATTCGAATGGATATGGGAAAATTAAAGAATCATCAAATACTAAGTTCGTTTTATGTGGAAAATGTAGCGAATCCAATATCTAGCAGTGAGGAGAACTCAATTTTTATGGAAAATTGTCAATTTTAGAGTTGCAAAATATCACCAATCTCTTGGATACCATGTTAGGGGAACTCAACCTACATGGAAAACTCTCACTTTCAGAGCTTCAAAATGTCCTCAATCCCGTGGATGCATTTTCGGCAAACTTGAGAAGTAAAGTGCATCTTGTGAGATTGGAGCTAACTTGAAATGCAAGTAGTGATAACTCACTGAAAGAAAAGGAAGTGCTCGAGATGCTACAACCATCCGAGCACTTAAAGAAATTGTCAATTCGGAGTTATGGTGGCACAATGCTACCATATTGGTTTGGAGATGATTCTTTGTCGAATGTTGTATCCTTGAAATTGAGAAGCTGAAAAAATTGTGTCTTGCTTCCTTCACTTGGAAATTTGCCATTTCTCAAACACCTGCAGATTATCGGGTTCTCGGGATTGTGGTGATTGGTAACGAATTCTATGGAAACTGGAGCTGTTCTTCTACGGTTTCATTTCCATCTTTGGAAAATTTAATTTTCGAGGACATGAAAGAATGGCAAGAATGGGATTGTGAAGTGTTTACTAGTGCTTTTCTACTTCTTCAAAAGCTTTCCATGAGGAACTGTCCAAGCCTAAAAGGTCACTTGCCAAAGAAATTTGCTTGTTTATTGTATTTGGAAATTTTTAATTGCGAACAGCTAGTGGGTTCTGTTCCAGAGTCTCCAATCATTCAGGTATCACATCTAATCAATTGCGGATATTTGGAAATTGGTTATTACCCATCTACTTTAAAATTTCTTACGATTCGCCAATGTTGCATGGATAGATCCTTGGTTGAGTGGATCAGACACACCTCCCTTGAATCATTGAAAGTTGAAGATTGCCCAACTATGAACATCCCCTTATACTATTCGTATAATTTTCTTGTAGAGTTGTGCATCACCAATAGTTGTAAGTCCCTAACAACCTTTCCACTGGATTTGTTCCCAAACCTCACTTCTCTTAACATGTGGAAGTGTAGTAATCTTGAAAGGATCACACAGGAGCGTGAGCATAAACTTACATCTCTATCCGTTGAAGAGTGTTCTAAGTTTGAGTCATTTCCTAAGGGAGAATTGTCTGCACCCATGCTACGGGAATTTCAGTTTTCCAATTTGCAGAAATTAAATTCATTTCCCGAATGTATGAACGACCGCCTTCCATCACTTTATTTGGCCACCATAGCTGATTGTCCCCTATTAGAGTCATTGTTTGCCATCAAAACTAGGTCTCCTCAATATCAAAAAGTGCTCTAAACTTCTTATCGACTCACTGGAATGGGCTTTGCCAAAGGACACTTCTCTGCGTGACATATCTATTGAAGAAGTGGATTTTGAGTCTTTTCCCAATCAAGGGTTGCTTCCCCTCTCTCTTGCTCGTCTGTCTATCCGTGATTGTCTAACTCTCAAACAACTTGACTACTGTTGCGTGCAAATTCGTAGGGTATTCGCAAATATAGTGCAAGTATACACATCGTACAAGTAATAGAGTGGTTTTAAGTAAGAGATCGTTCCCACGAGGATTGGTATACTTTTCAAAGTTCAAGTTTCAAAACACAAGAGGATCAAGTAACAAATCGGCAATAAGAGTTGTTTTTAATCCTAAAGATGTAAATAAAACAAGTAAACAAATGTTGGTTGTGAATATGGATGAGAGATGAGTTGAGTTGTTGCATGCAAATAAATCCTTTCTAGCCAGACGTTATAACGTTTACACGTTATGACGTACAAATGTTATTTTGTATAGACGTGGCCACGTTTGAACATTTGTTGCAAAAAGAGCTATGCTTTTCAAAGACAAAACGTCCGAGTTTCAAGTATAAGAGGTCCTATGTCTAGGTTCTAAATAGGCCCACTCCACGTATTTTAAGCACCCACAAAGAATGTTCTATGAACTATTATCCATTCTATGTCTAGACTTAGATAAAGATGCCTAAATGTCTTTAGTACATTGTTCATTCATATAAATCTTTGATTTCTTTTCATAGACCATGTCCATACCTATGAATCTACCTATTTTAAGAGGCCAACCTCAAAACAAGTTTGGAAATATTTTCACACAAAGATTTAAAACATGCAACGTCAATACTTCATAACATTGACTAGAAATTCATTACAAGCAAAACAACAACTCAACTACAAAGTGTTTAGCTCATGTTGAGCATCTTTCTGAGAATGATAAGGAATAATCCAAATACCATACATAAAAGAAAAAGAACTAAGTGCAAAAGATACACCTAAGTAACTTCTCAAAGATGTATGCTGTAGAGAGCGTTACAACGTCCGAGCCTCACAAAGAGTGAGTGATAAAAATTCGAAAAAGCAAAATACAAAAGTCCATTTCCGGATCTTCTTTACAAAACTACTTCTGAATTTAATGGAAATATGGTGAAGGGATGAAGATGAAGTGTATGAAGTGGTTCTGAATATGCGTGCGTATAGATGGATGCCTTGAGAGTGAGCTGAGTCTTCCATTAAATAGTCTCCTTGCTCACGTGTGGCTGATGTCACTTGCCCACCTACCAGGTCTGTTTCCTCTCTTACGCACGACCTTTGTTGAAGATTACTACGATTGTATCTGCGTGTCGACTTATGGGGGAATAGAAGATCTTCTGACTTTTATATCTTTGACCATCATTACTTAGCGCGCCAAAATTGAGATCTTTCTTCTTTGCTCTGCTGCTCTTCTATAGACGTGGTGAGGGACGTGGTAACGTTCAACACTATTTTTCCTGCACAAACACAAGAAGTATCAAAACGCTCTCAAGGGCACCACTATGTGCCAAAATGCACAGATTTATCTAATTAACCTCTTATTTACTGAGAACTAAGAAATTACCATAAAACTAATTAATTATCCTTGTATTGCTAGAGAACTTGCGTGATTTATTATTTGAATGAGTATAAATAACTCATATAAATATGAGTTATCAACTACATGGGTCTCTTCCACCTCCACTCTCTTACACATTTGTGTCTTGATAACTGCCCCAACCTCCAATGCTTACCAGAAGAAGGTCTACCTAAATCCATTTCAAGTCTAAAAATTTTGGGGAATTGTTCACTGCTCAAACATGTTGAAATGTCTAATTTCAAACACTTGGTGCTAACGGCTATTTTAAGTTACAAACAATCAAACATGTTTTAAATAAAAAACTAAAAGAGTCGTTTTCACTATGCATGAGTTAGTTACAGCAGTTGTAACTGCCCTAACTAACTCACTCTACCTAATTCAATATCTAGCGCCTTACTTGATGTATATATAGCTCATTACACCACAATTTGTAAATACACAAACAAGTTTACATTGAATAAAATACTTTTACAGTTTAAAGCTTTTGTTCTTTCTAGGGTTTACCTAAGTCTCCAATACTCTTTGTTTCTGTTTTCTTTCCCTGAGTTCTTCATTAGTCTTGTGTGTTTGTACAAGGAGTACCTCGCAAAGAAGAGTAGCATAACAAGTTAGGGTTAGGCTACAGTGAAGAAAAGATAGGGAAGAGTGAAACCGAGAGTTGTGAGTTGAGAGTTTACCTTTGTGTGTGAAGCGTTGGGGAGGATCTTCAAGGGAAAGACTCTAGAGTCATCATCGTGGTGTTTGTGAAGCCCATTCAAGAAAGAAACAACAACAAAATTAGGGTTTTGTTGTTGTGCTTCAAAATCAAAAGAAAAGTGAGAAAATAGTGTGATTTACCTTCGCCTTGCTTCGTTTTCACCTCTGGATACCTGATCCGCAGAAAACAACGACATAACAAATTAGGGTTTCTTTCATACAAGTTCTAATCAAGAAATTGGTTAGGGGGTTTTGAAGAAGAAGTTGTGCTCTACTATTTGGTGCAGTTGGGTAAGCAATTAGAGGTGATCTGCTAGGTTTCCATAGAAACCCTAGCAGAGCTTCTGTGAAGAAAGAAGAGGAAACAGTGAAGAGAAGCGGCGGAGAAGAAGAGAGAGTGATCGGGTAATCAAGATTAGGGTTAAAGAAAGCCTTAAATACCTCGGGTTAAAAGGATCCGCGTGTTCTTGTGTTGGATCGGGGTGCCGGTGCCGCAGCAACCCGATTGGTCTCTCTCTGGTTGTTTTGTTTGAAGCTTCAATTTGAGAAATTGGGCTTATATTTACAGCCTGCAAATTAAGAGATACAACCCCTGTTAGTGTAAAAGTGGAGAAAAATTTAAGAGAGAGCAAAAATTCTACATGGTATCATCAGAGCTCAGTACTATTCTGGGAAAAAGGACAATTTCTTAAACTCTAAACTTTTTAATTTCTCTTCTTGAATCTTTCTTTAACAGTTTTGTTTAATAGTAACAGTTTTTCTAAGTGTGCAGAAATGGCACAAAGAGATATCAGTTCAAACCGCAGTTTTGGCACTCAAGTGCCTATCTTGACAGGAACCAACTGGGACAGATGGAGTCACCAGATGAAATCAGTATTTGGGTGTTAAGGGGTGTTGAAGATTGTAAAGGAGGGGCTGAAAGAACCCTCAGAGACTGCTACTGCAGAAGAAAAGAAACAGTATGAAGAAGATGAGATGAAGGACTATAAAGCACTTCATCTCATCCAAATTGGGTTAGATGATTCTAATTTTGATAGGATAAGAGATGTTGAAAGTGCCAAGAAGGCATGAGACATTCAGAGGCAAAACAAGAAAAGCTACAAGCTCTCAAGGCTCAATATGAGACCTTAAAGATGAAAAGTGATGAGAACATCATCACCTACTTTGGCAGAGTGAAGAAAATCACTAATGCTATGAAATTGAATGGTGAAACCTTAAAGGATGAAGATATTTGCAGAAAAATACTTAGATCTCTAACTAAGAAGTTTTATGTTGCAGTTAATGGCCTAGAAGATACTTGCAAGGTGGAGGATCTTAAGGTTGAGCAACTACAAAGCCGGTAGAAGCTAAAGAGATAAGGTTAAACTTGCTGACTGAAGATTCAGATGAAGATAGTCAAGCTTTCTTCATTCCATCTAAAAGGTAAGAAAGGAGGGAAGGGTGGCAGCAAGCAACCTAGCAAAAACAATGGGCCTAAAGGTAAGCCCCAAGGTAAGTTTTCTAAAGGAAACTCATCTAATAAGTCTAGTAATGATGCTAGCAGTTCTAAAAAGGATAAATCACACATTCAATGCTATAAATGTGAAAAATTTGGCCACTATGCTAGTGATTGTTGGTCTAAGAAAAGTAATAAGGGCAAGGAGTCTGAGCAAAGGGCCAATGTGGCCAAAGAAGACTCAAACTCAGATTCTGGCCCAGAGTGTTTAGCGCTATAACAAATGATCCTATTCCTATGTCTAAAACTGAACCTAAGGAGGAAATTATTATAACTAATGTTGAACTAGAAGTAGGGTCATAATTTGTTGTTTTTGCTATAACTACCAGTGATGGTAAAACCATCACTGAGATTTGGTATTTAGACTCAGGTTGCTCAAATCACATGACTGGTAACAAGGAGTGGCTGATTGATTTTGATCCTAGTAAGAGGACCACTATATATAAGGTGTGCCAGCAATAAAGTGATTACAGCAGAAGGTATGGGCAACATTCTGTTTAAAAGGGAGGATGGTAAGACAGTTATGATTCAAAATGTTTTTTATGTTCCTGGTGTGTGTTCTAATCTGATTAGCTTAGTGTTGCGCTTGTGTAATAGTATGGTTTTTTTCGCAATTATAGTGCAAGTATACACATCGTACAAGTAATAAAGTGGATGAGAGTAAGAGATCGTTCCCACGAGGATTGATAAGTTTTCAAGGTCCAAGTTTCAAAACACAAGAGAAGTAAGTAACAAATCGGCAATAAGAGTTGGTTTTTTAAGCTAGAGATGTAAATAAAACAAGTAAACAAAAGTTGGTTGTGAATATGGATGAGAGATGAGTTGAGTTGTTGTATGCAAGTAAATCCTTCCTAGCTAGACGTTATAACGTTTACACGTTATGACGTTCAAATGTTATTCTGTATAGACGTGGCCACGTTTGAACGCTGTTGCAAAAGATCTATGCTTTTCAGCACAAAACGTCAGAGTTTCAAGTATAAGAGGTCCTATGTCTAGGTTCTAAATAGGCCCACTCCTGTATTTTAAGCACCCACAACAATGTTCTATGAACTATTATCCATTCTATGTCTAGACTTAGATAAAGATGCCTAAATGTCTTTAGTGCATTGTTCATTCATATAAATCTTTGATTTCTTTTCATAGACCATGTCTGTACCTATGAATCTACCCATTTTAAGAGGCCAACCTCAAAACAAGTTTGGAAATATTTTCACACAAAGATTTAAAACAGGCAACGACAATACTTCTTAACATTAACTAGAAATTCATTATAAGCAAAACAACAACTCAACTACAAAGTGTTTAGCTCATGTTGAGCATCTTTACAGAATGAAAAGGATTTAAAATCCAAATACCATACATAGCAGAAAAGAACCTAAGTGCAAAAGATACACCTAAGTAACTTTTTAGCATGTACGCTGTATAGACGTTACAACGTCTGAGCTTTACAATAGTGCAGAAAATAAAACTTAAGTTCAGACAAGCAAAATATAGAAGTCTGTTTCCAGATCTTCTTTACAAAACTAATTCTGAAATTAATGGAGGGATGGTGAGGGGATGAAGATGAAGTGATTCTGAAGATGTGTAGAAAGAGTGATGATTTGAGAGAGAGCTGAAGCTTCCTTAAATAGCCATCTTGCTTACGCGTGCTGATGTCACTTGCCCACCTACCAGATCTGCTTCCTCTCTTCTGCCTGACACTGTTCAGAGCTACAGTGTTTCTGTGCGTCAGCTCATGGGGAATAAAAGATCTTCTGACTTTTATATCTTTGACTATCATTGCTCAGCGCGCCAAAATTAAGATCTTTCTTCCTTTCTCTCGCTGCGCACTTCAAGAGACGTGGTGAGGGCGTGGTAACGTTCAAAGACTCGATTTTCTTGCACAAGCACAAAAAAAGCATCAAAACGCTCTCTCAGGCACCACTTGGTGCCTAAATGCACAGATTTATCACTTTATCCACTTATTTGCTAAAAACTCAGAAATTACATAAAACTAATTTAATAAACCTTGTATTGCTAGAGAACTTGCATGACTTATTCTTTGAATGAGCATAAATAACTCATATAAATATGAGTTATCACACCCCCAAACTTAAATCATTGCTTGTCCTCAAGCAATCAAGACACAACTGACAAATATGCATGAAATCAACTACACTAGCAGGTTATGCTCTACTCAATCAACAGATCAAAAATTCATTCTCAAGGGGCTAATTCTTCACACACTCACACACCACTTGCATGATTAAATTCCAGATTTATTAAAGCTCTAAGTGAGTGTGTGATCTCTGCATTTAATTCTTCCTCTAGCTAGTTCAGAACTACTTTAGCCTATGAAAGAGTGGCTTCCCAAATGGTGACAGTAAAACATCTTTCAAAATCAAGAATAGGCTAACATTTTCACATAAGAAATGGAGGTTCATTTAAAGCATGACAAAGGGTCTTAATTGGGTGCTAGGACTAGGTTAGTGCAACTAATTTATTGACTCACACACGCAAAAAGGCTGTAACCCCCTCATTACTGAGCAACTCTCCTTTATTTGCTCCATTTTGGAGTTTCTCTTCTTTTTTTTTTTTTTTTTTTTTTTTTTTTTTTTTTTTTAAGAGATTGGAGTGCTTCAGCATTTGTTTCAGGGTATTACAGGGAACATAGCATACATGTGGATTTTCCACTTATTTGTAACAACACACTCTTTTTGGTATTTTTGGGAATAGACGTTACCACGTTTATGGGTGAGACGTTGCAACGTCTGAACACACAACACGACACACACGGCATACGTTATAACGTTACGGGTAGACGTTACAACGTTGCACTCACGCTACACCTGCACTTAACCATCCTACAGTCTTTGCACCCAGCCTTAGTACGACTTGACTCACCCCCAAACTTAGCTTCTACTGCTATTCTAGATTTTTAGTCAAGTTTTATTCTCACCACAGTTTACCAAAACTAGCTTCAGCACAAAATATTCCCTAGCTAACTAGATTCTTTCTTAAAAACAGAGTTTGTGTAGGAGCAACAATCAATTCTTTTCATCTAATCATGCATAGGTTACTCACACACATATTTTCACTATCTTTAGCCCAAAGAGAATTATTTTCATGCTTTGACAGAGTAAGAACAGAAATTGCTTTTGCATTTGATTTCATGTACAAAATAGTGTTGCGCCCGAAAAATCCGGTTTGGGTTTCTCAGTGTACAACGTGGAAAAATTATGAAGCCGCCACCAATATTTTAATTTTAAGACCAAAACATTGAAAAAAGGTCTTTTGAAATAAGGCGGATGGTCTTTCGAAAACTAGAGATATGGGTTCGGGGGTCGGTTACGTGCGAGGAAGGTGTTAGCACCCCACGCGTCCTCTCTACTGAGAGGGAACCTTTAATTAAGTATGTGGTTTTGAGTGTTGATTTGGAAAATACTTAAATTTGCCTCTTTATTGAAAAAGGGATGAAAAGACTTAATGAAAATTTTTATTTTTGGCGCTTGACGAGAGTTGACTTCTCGCTCCTACGTATCTCCGGGTGCGATGGAGAATTCAAAGCTACGTAGTTCTCGTTTGTCCTGAAAAAGGGTTTTTGTTTTTTAATCTTTTTTAGAGTTTTTTCGCAAAGGGGTTGAGCGTTCGCGATGACCAAACAACAACGGTTTAGAGTGGTCATACTACTGACTCTTTTTGAAAATGGGATCATCACTAACAATCAAACGGCAACGGCGCGAGTGACTATTGATGACGACCGGTTTTTATTTTTGATTATTGAAAAGGTTTTCGCAATTGAAGGGGAGCGTTTGTGAAGACCAAACAACAAAGGTTTAGAGTGGCCGCACTACTAACTCCCGCGGGAATGAAATCATCACCCACAATCAAACGGCAACGACACGAGTGATCATCAATGACAATTAGTTTTGATTCTGATGTTTTCAAGATTTGTTTTTGAAAATTGTTTCGTTGGTTTGATTTGGGGAGAATGTTTTGATAACTTGAAAAAAAGAGTTCATAATTGGGTTGAGCGTTCGCGATGACCAAACAACAACTGTTTAGAGTGGTCATACTACTAACTCTTTTGAAAATGAAATTATCATTAACAACCAAACGGCATCGGCGCGAGTGATCATTAATGATAATTGGTTCTTACTTTGGGTCATCAAAAGGGTTTTCGCAATCGAATTGATTTTTAGTTTGTGAGATAGTTTTTTTGATGTTTGAAAGTGTTCTTGGTTATGAAGAAGATTTGAAATTGTAATTGTTACTAACGAGTAACAAGTTGTTGTATAATTTGAATGCGACATAGTTTTGAGGTGTTACTAACGAGTAACAAAGGTTTTGAACTTTGAAGTCGGCTTACAAAGTCAATGTGATCATCAAAACAAGCAAGCAAATTGTGAACACCAATTCAATAATTAATCATATGACAAGCACAAAAACAAACATACATGAATAAGAACACATGTGCATCAAGACTAGAGTGAGTCTATCCTACACAAACTCCAAGAATTAATACCACAATTTCAAGTGAAGGTGCATCAAGGTTAGAACAACCTATCCTTTGCAAAACCTACACAAACCCTAAATTATATCCACACAAACCTTTCAAGGTGAATGCCATCATAGGCCAAATTGGCCTTCAAGCCTTCGCACAAGGAAACCTAAATTTGCGTTTTCATAGTCATTTAAGAATTAAAAAAAAGAGATTGAATCATTTCTAGGTAATCCTCCTCACTTAAATTAAGGTGCACTAGGCACAAGTGAGAATCATATGGCCTATCATCCACTTAAAATGACAAGCAAGCACATAAACTATAAAAAAAGTGTTGAATCATATAGAACAATCCTCATCACTTTAAGCAAGGTGCACTAGGCACAAGTGAGAGTCATATTGCCTATCATCAACTTAAAATGACAAGCAAGCACATAAACAATAAAAAAAAGTGTTGAATCATATAGAACAATCCTCGTCACTTTAAGCAAGGTGCACTAGGCACAAGTGAGAGTCATATTGCCTATCATCAACTTAAAATGACAAGCAAACATATGAAAACCCAAATACATAGCCAAAAACACATTTATTTTTGAAATCAAGTGAGATAATATAGGAAAACAAACTAGCTTACAATCTTTGGTAAAAGTTCATGTGATTAGGCAAAGAAATGCACAAAACTAGCATAAACCCTATTTTTTCTACAAGTATGCTAAAACATAATGTGCTATAAAACAACATTTTATTTCATGAAATGCAAGGATCAAGATCAAACCAACACAAATCAACAATCATTCAAGGGTGAGAAGCACCATAAGCACCCAAGCCTCCCTAAGTGCTTGTCAAAGTGCTTATGACACTTCTCACCAACAACAATCAACAATATGAGAATATGAAGATGATAGGATGAATGTTTTTTATATTTTTGAGGAAAGACTCAAATATGATGCAAGGTTTTAAGGATTACCTTAGCTCTAAACTAGAAAGTGTGATGAGAAGATGAAACTAGACACAAATCAACAAAAACTCCAATGTTCTCCAAAGAAGTACCCACTTGATGATGATGCTTGAACTTTGAATGAGAAATGGAGGGAGTATGTGAAAAGGGATGCAAATGAGGTGAGTTGTGTGTTAGGGTTTTTAGTGTAGGAGAAATGGGAAGGTTGATTTGAGATGAAAGAAAAACAAGATGAAGTGAAGGAGAGAGGAGAGGCCACGGTTTTGGGTGAGTTAGGAGAGGAATGAGTTGTTGTTTTTAAATTACAAAGGGAGGAGGTGAAAAGGAAGCAAAGGAAATGTTGTGTATTGAAGGTTATTGGATTCAAAGGTGTGCTTGTCCAAAGAAATGGAGAAAGGCTTTTTGATGTGCACTTGATGTGGGCTGATGTGAGGATTGAGTGAGGGTGGCTGATGTTGTTGCTTGCAAGTTGCACCAATGCCTTTGAGTGTAGAATTGCTACTTACTTTAGCCAAAAATGGATAAAAGCAAAAAACAACTAAAAAGGAATTAACCCTAATTCTAAAATTACAATAAGTATCCAATATTATTTTGTTATTCATTCTTTTATTTTGGGTTCAGATTTCTATTTATCTTTTTTTTATATTTTGTAATTTTGAAAGCGAGAAAAATACCCGTTAAAATTGACCAAAATACCCTTTTTGACTCTAAAACCCTAATTTGCCCGAAAAACGCATTCCAACCCTAAAAATGATTTCAAGAACCTTGGAATGCCTTCTAGGACCTGAAATGCAGTGCATAAGGCTCTTCACTCTTCAATTTATTTATTTTTTGTGGAAAATTAGGGTTTTGACCTAAGCCGGACAAAATTGGGGTATGACACGCGCACAACAAGTGCCATAACGCGCACACGATTAGGAATAATGTGTGAGCACAACAAACATATTTTTGAGCCTTCCTTCAACTACGAGAAAAATACTGTTAGAACCTCGCATTCGCGAAAAGACAATTTTTATTTTGAATTAGCCGGACAAAATTGGGGTATGACAAATAGACAGAAACTTAAAACATTGAGATTCCCCCCCCACACTTAAAGTTGAGCAGTGTCCTCACTGCTCAAAGATAAACAAAACAGAAAATTTCCTCTTTTTTTTTTTTTTTTTTTTTTTTTTTTTTTTTTTTTAGAGGGGGGTCTCATTCAGAACATGAAATAAAACTACTGAAACTTCAACTAAAATTAAAACTAAGAACAAAAAATAAAAAAAACTACAACTACTATTGAAATTAAATGGGGGACTTACTTGTTTGCTGCACCAGATCTAAGCCTTCCGCTTTGTCTGGTGGGTACTCCTGTCTGACCTTCTCCTTTCTTCTTTTCCTTCTTCTCTTTCTTCACCTTCACTCCTCCTTGCTCAGCTGTGGTGGTGGTTGTTGTTTCATCAGATTCCTTCTCTTTTGAGCTTGCACCCACACTTGTAGCAGCAGCACTTGAGGCTTCATCAATCCTCTTTTTAGCTTCCTCCCACATCTTCATTGCTAATTCAATAGGGTTGACATTCACTGGTTCCTTGGGGATCACCTGGGCTTTTTCCACCTCTGGCTCTTTAGACGTTGCCACGTCTGATGATGATCCTCCAATTCCAGCAACTGTACCCTGTGCTTGCTTCAACAGGTGCTCTGCTAGCTTCTGAGTGGCCTCCTCCATTGCTTGTTGCTTTACCTTTTCCAATGCAGCTTCACGTTCATTGTTGGCTTGCATTTCTGCAAGTTTGGTCGCAGACCTCTTTTTTCAAAGACGTTGTAACGTCTGCAGCATTTCTTCAAAGAATAGCGGGAAGGGGTTTTTCAGAAACACTAGTGGCAACAAATGCCGCACTAGTAGCGATGTGTGTTTCCCCTGCAAAGACCTTGAACTTTTCTCTTCACAGGCAGCTTTTGCCTTATTGTTGTGGTGGTTGCAACTTCTTCTTTCTCTCCACTCCCTTGAGCTTGTTTTGACTCAGCAGCTAGCTCTTGTCTTTTCTTCCTTCCAAAGGGATTGTATGTGAGTGCACTTTTCACTCGTGTTTTTCTGGGTGGGGAAATGGGTTGGGCCTCTGGTTTGCTCCCTGTGTTTGTTGGCTCAGACGTCGCCACGCCTGGTTCTTGCTCTTTTTGGGGTGATGATTGTTTTTCAGGTTCTGTTTGGGGTGGGGGTGGTTGTGGTGTTGGTTGATCTTGGGCTTTGGATTGTGGGGTTTTGGGTGTGTTTTGGTCATGGGTGGAGGTCTCTTTTGGTGAAGGTGGTGGTTGTGTGGCTTGTGGGGATGGTGGTTTGGGGCTAGCTGCTTTGGATTTTGTTTGGGCTGGCTCTTTGGCCGCTTGATTTGCTGGGGATTCACTCACAGTCTTCTCACTTGAACTCCCTTTCTCCTCAGGGCTCTCCTCCTCTTCCTCCTCACTGATTACTTCCATGCTTGCTTTCTTTGACTCCTCTGCATCAAAATCAGAAATATCATCCAAATCATCAGAATTAAAATCCTCTTCACTACTTACCTTCTTTTGTTTCTTTGCTGGGCTTTGCCTTTTTGGTGGGCTTCTTGCTCGCTTGGCCCTTTCTTTCTTCACAGCTTTCCTTTGAATTGTAGACAAGGGGACATCATCGTCATTTTCTTCCTGCATCCAGTCTGGCAGTGCAGGCTCTTCAATTGCTTTCTTTCCTTTAGACACTTCGGCAAATACCTTCTTTTGCCACTCAAATTGTTCCTTGACAAACTTGGCCAGGGAGTTCTGCCTCTCCTCCAGACGTTGCAACGTCTGTGTATCAACAGAACTTGCAGCTCCTGCAGTCTTCACCCTAGGCTTAAACTTTGTTGAAAAGGGGCCTTGAGGCTGCTCCCTAAGCTCTGAGGCTTCAATCTCTACTCCTGCTTCCATACACAAGTCAGTTATTAAACAAGGGAAATACAAATAGCCATCCTTCCTGTTTTTCCATTTGTTGAGCTCACGGTTGATCAACTTTCCAACCTCCACTTTGTCTCTTGACATGATTGCATCAATCACAATCAGTCTCTCTTTGTCTACCCAAGATGTATGAGATGTGGGGATTAAGCAATGCCTTATGAAGTGAAACCAAGTGTTGGCTTCATCACATAGGTATCTCTTCATGATCTTGAACTCGCTTCCGTGCTCACCACTTCTTTCCCAGACAGCACCTTCAACGCATATCCTATCCTTGATAGCATCCATTTCAGCCAATCCATAGTTCTTTTGCTTGGTCTCGACTGCTTTCCCATAGTACCCTAGCCCAAAATAATCATTGATGACTCTCACACCAAACTTGACTTCCTCACCTCGCACCTTGGACACAATGGACGGCTCTCCTTCAGGTCTCTCAACGATTCCCTTGTAGAAATCGTGAACCAGGGTAGCAATATATTCCTTTCTGTGTACAACAAATTTCTGCCAGCCCAACGCTGCCACGGTTGCGAGAAAATCAGGATTGGGGCTTTCTTGACTAAAGCCCCTTTCAGGAAGTAGGGCTTTTTTCTTGGATGGGTTGGGTGTTTCAGGGATGGGGGCTGAGGATGAACTCAGGTCAGCATGTTTGCCTTTCCCAGAGGATTTGGTGGCGGATTGCTTCACTTTTGTCATGGTGATTGTGTAGAAAATTTTTTTGGAAGAAAATGGGGGATTTCTGGAAATTTTAGGTTTTCAGAGGAAGAGAGGGGAGATGCTGGTTTCAGAGAGAGAGCTTAGAAAGAGTTTGCAGGTGGTGGAGTGATGGTGAATGGTTAGATTTTTATGGGGAAGTGGTTATGGGGAGTTGAGAAATGGAAGAGTGGAGTAATGGAGAAAAGTAACCGTTGATTAGACGGGTTAAGTAAGGGGGATGACGTCGTCGTCAGTTACCACGTTTGTGGCTCAGAGGGACATCATTTCTGATACGTCATTACTTGCGCTTTTGACTTAATTTAAATCTGCCCAGACTGCCCAGACGTGCCCACGTCTAATACATTCTGAGACGTTACGACGTCTACCACCTTTTACCTTCTCCTCTTTTCAACACTTATTCCTGCAAAACTAAAACTAAAACAACACAAAAATTTAAAAAAATCATTGGGTTGCCTCCCAAGAGCGCTTGCTTTAAGAGTCTTCAGCCAGACTTTTGTCTCTTTCATTCAAGAATTGTTGAAGGACATTTGGATCTTGTCCCTTTCCACATGCTCTCCATGATATTGTTTCACACGCTGGCCATTAACTTTGAACATGGTGTTTGTCTTTTCATCAAATAAATCCACTGCACCATGAGGATAGATCTTCATTAATTTGAATGGACCTGACCACCTTGATTTCAACTTTCCTGGGAACCGTTTCAGCCTTGAATTAAATAGCAACACCTGCTGTCCTTCTACTAGTTCTCTCCTTTGGATTCTTTGATCATGCCACTTCTTGGTCTTTTCCTTGTACATTGCTGAGTTTTCATAGGCATGATGTCTGAACTCTTCTAGCTCATTTAATTGTAACAACCTTGCCTCACCAGCTTTTGCATGATCCAAATTTAATTGTTTCAATGCCCAATAAGCCTTGTGTTGGAGCTCAATTGGCAGGTGGCAAGCCTTACCATAAACTAGCTTATAAGGAGACATGCCCAATGGTGTTTTGTACGCTGTTCTGTAGGCCCAAAGTGCATCATCCAAGTGTAATGACCACTCCTTTCTGTTGGGACCAACCATCTTCTCAAGTATTCTTTTGATCTCCCTGTTGGATACTTCTGCCTGGCCACTGGTTTGGGGGTGATAGGCTGTAGCAATTCTGTGTTTCACTCCATACTTAGCCAAGAGGTTCTCAATTAACTTATTGCAGAAATGAGAGCCTTCATCACTGATTATGGCTCTTGGAGTTCCAAAACTTGTGAATATATTCTTTTTCAGGAACTTGCTAACTGATTTGGCTTCATTGTTTGGTAATGCCACTGCTTCAACCCACTTTGACACGTAATCCACAGCTACCAGAATGTATAGATTTCCATGAGACATAGGAAATGGTCCCATGAAATCCATTCCCCAAACATCAAACAACTCTACTTCCAGAATGTTTGTGAGTGGCATCTCTTGCTTGCTTGACATATTCCCTGTTCTTTGGCACTTATCACATCTTCTTACCAACTCATGCGCATCTTTGAATAAGGTTGGCCAATAGTAGCCTGATTGTAGGACCTTTGCAAAATGTTCTTGTACCTCCAAAGTGTCCACCATACGGTCTTGAGTGACATTGTTGCAGAACCTGAGTTGTTCTTCTTCAGCTAGGCACCTTCTTAGTAACTGATCTGGACACAATTTGTACAAGTATGGTTCATCCTAAATATTGCTTTGTAGTGTGGAAGAATCTCTTCTTTTGTTGGTGGTTGAATCCTACAGGCACAATCTTGCTAACAAGGAAGTTAACCATGTCAGCATACCATGGTGCAGTAGTATCAGACGTTATAACGTTTGACGAGAATGTCATAGACGTGGTAACGTCTTCAACTACTGAGGCTACTGATAATAGTCTCTCATCAGGGAATTTTTCTTTTATCTCTTCTTCGCTTTGTACTGCATCAACATTCTCAAGCCTAGAGAGATGATCAAAGAACTTGGTTCTCCACCCCTTCTTGTCACGAATTTCCAAGTCAAATTCTTGGAGGAGGAGAACCCATCTAATAAGCCTTGGCTTTGCATCTTTTTTGGAAATTAAGTACTTAATGGCTGAATGATCAGTAAAAACAATAACTTTTGCACCAACTAAGTAAGATCTAAACTTATCAAATGCAAACACAACAGCCAAAAGCTCTTTTTCAGTCACAGTATAATTCAATTGGGCATCATCTAAGGTTTTACTGGCATAATAAATAGAATGAAAGATTTTTCCATACCTTTGCCCCAGTACAGCTCCTACAGCATAATCACTTGCATCACACATCAACTCAAATGGTTTAGACCAATCTGGAGTGACTATGACTGGAGCAGTCACCAATGCAGTCTTTAGTTTGTTGAAGGCCTCATGACATTGTTCATCAAAGTTGAAGACGTTGTCACGTTGCAACAACAGACAGAGGGGTTTTGAAATTTTTGAGAAATCCTTGATAAATCTTCTCAGAAACCCCCGCATGTCCTAAGAAACTTCTGACTCCTTTGATAGTTGTTGGTGGAGGCAGCTTGTCAATAACATCAATCTTTGCTTTGTCTACCTCTAATCCCTTCTTTGATATTCTGTGTCCCAACACTATTCCTTCTTGTACCATGAAATGGCATTTTTCCCAATTGAGCACTAGATTGGTTTCTTCACACCTTATCAGAACTCCTTCCAAATTATCCAGGCATCCTTTGTACGAATCTCCATAGACTGAGAAATCGTCCATAAAAACTCCATGGAATTCTCAATAAAATCAGAAAATAAGGCCATCATGCACCTTTGAAATGTTGCAGGAGCATTGCACAGTCCAAATGGCATCCTTCTGAAAGCAAAGGTACCATAGGGACAAGTGAATGTTGTCTTTTCTTGATCTTCAGGTGCTATAGCTATCTGGTTGTAGCCTGAATAACCATCAAGGAAACAAGAGAAATCTTTGCTGCGAGCACCTGTCTAGCATTTGATCAATGAATGGAAGAGGAAATGATCCTTCTTAGTTGCTTTGTTTAACTTTCGTAATCCATGCATATCCTCCAACTCATTCGTCCTTGTTGGAATTAGCTCATTTTTCTCATTTGTTACCACAAGAACTCCTCCTTTTTTGGGTACACACCGAATCGGACTCACCCAGAGCCGCTACCTAATAGGGTAAATGATTCCTGCATCCAACCACTTGATGATTTCTTTCTTTACCACCTCCTTCATTATGGGGTTCGGTCTCTCTGTCCTTCAATGCTATTCTTGGCATTCTCCTCCGTGACAATTCTATGCATACAGATTGTGGGGTGATACCTTTGATGTCCGCCATTTGCCAACCAATTGCCTTTTTATGTCTCTTCGTAGGTAATGAGATCATTTTCTGCTCTTGGGTGAGCTTGGAAGAAATGATCACGGGCAGGGAATCATTTTCCCCTAAGAAGACATACTTTAAATGATCAGGTAACACCTTTAATTCCAAAGTAGGTGGCTCTTTAATGGAGGGCACATTCTTCTTCAGATTTGACTCCTCTTGCCCTAAAGATTCATACCTCTTTGTCCATGTCTTTGGTGCAGGGGGCTCAGACGTGGCCACGTCTGCAACAGACGTTACGACGTCTAGAGGAACAACTTCTTCTCGCTAATAATTCTTGTATTTCATTGTCGCCCAAAATTTTTCCAAATGATCATTATCCTTGTTGAATTGTTTCAACCATATGATCAATGGCAACCACATACTGAACATTCCTCCGTGTTTGGATCCGGATATTTGAGTGCATTGAGGACGTTGAACTTGACTTCTTGGTCATTGACTCTCATGATTAATTCTCCTTTCTCGCACATCAATGATTGTCCTTCCAAAGAGCTAAGAAGGGTCTCCCGAATGATGGGAACTTCTTTATCCGCATCAAAATCTAAAATAACAAAATCCACTGAAACACAAACTTGTCAACCTTAATCAAAACATCTTCTAGTATGCCCTCGTGGATAAACTCTACTTTTATCACCTAAAGTTAAGCTTAAAGAGGTAGGCCCAGCGCTTCCTATACCAAGTTTGTCATAAATGGACTTGGGCATCAAGTTGATACTTGCTCCCAAGTCACATAACGCTTTGCCAATGTAAAAATCTCCAATGGAGCATGGTATAGTAAAGTCGCCAAGATCCTTGAGTTTTCTAGGAAGTTTATTCTCGCATAATTAAACTACATTCTTGATTAAAGCAACAGCTTTCAAACTCCCTAGCCTTCTCCTTTTGGTGATGATGTCTTTCAAGAACTTGGCATAATTTGGCATCTCATTGTAAAGCTTCAACCAAAGGAAGGTTGATGTGTAATCTTTAACATCTCCATGAACTTGCCGAACCGCTTATCTTCATGGGCCTTCTTCAATCTTTGAGGGTATGGTGGAGGAGGATACTCGTGTACAAGCCTAGAATACGATCTTGAGTCCTGGTTCAAAATTCGACGTCGTAACGTCTGAGTATCCTTCACACCACTTGTGCTTGCTTCTTTCTTTTTCTCTTTCTCTGTACTTCTTTTTGCTTCTCCCGTAATTCTTCCTCCACAGCATAGTTGGTTCGTGATATTCAGTACCACTTCTTAAAGAAATTGCATTTACGACCATTTACCCCATTATTACCATTAGGGGTTGATGATGATGGTGTTTCATTGTAGAAGGAAGAGATCCATTCTCGCTTTGGTGAGTGAATGGGCTATCCATCCAATTTGATTTTCCGAGTTTTGATTGAAGACTCATGAGTTTGAAGGGTTGTCTTGCAATCACTTATGAAGTTCTTCATCATGGCTTCCAAGTCGCTATTGTTGTTGTTCTCGCACGTCTTGCCTCTGTTGTTGTTGTTGAGGAGGGAATCCTGGAGGTATTGCGGGAGCATTGTTGCTTTGGTATTTAGTGCATTGTTGTTTCTCCAACCGAAATTTGGATGATTTCTCCAATTTGAATTGTAGGAGTTGGAGTAGGGACCATTTCCTTTGTTCCGAGAGACAAAGTTTACAGATTGAGGGTGTAGGGACACTCTCATACACATGCCCTTCTTCACAATAAACACACACTACTCCACCGGATCGGGTAGGTTCAATCTGCTGCAATGATGCGCTTCTCGACGTACCACGTTTGAAGTACTCAAAGTTTTGATCATGTTGGTCGGGGTAGCCACTTGAGCGAAAGAGCGCACTTCACTTATCTCATGGACACCGCCTTCCTTCCGAGTAAATCTATCAGATGGCCAATGAGAGTTGTGGGTGGCTATGTCATCAATGAGCTTGCATGCCTCAGAAAAGGACATGTTTAGAATGACACCACCTGATGAAGCATCAAGTATCAACCTAGTGGGCTGATCTAGACCATTATAAAACGTCTCCATTTGAATCACCACAGGAATGCCATGGTGCAGACACATTCTCAATAATTCTTTCCACCTTTCCCAAGCTTCGAATAATGATTCCCCTTCCCTTTGTTTGAAGGAAGTGATATCATTTCTTAATTTAGCATTTTTGTTGGGAGGAAAGTACTTGGCAAGGAACTTCTCTGCTAGCTCATCCCAAGTGTGAATTGAATTTGGCTCTAAGGAGTTCAGCCAATTTTTAGCCTTATCCTTGAGTGAGTATGGGAAGAGAAAGTTGCTGCACACATCCAGAAATTGTCTCAGATGAGAGTATGGATCTTCTTGAGGGAAACCTCCAAATTGGCCTGCAGTTTGCAGCATTTGGAACATCATGGGCTTGAACTCAAAGTGACCAGTATGAAGGGTTGGTCTTGTAATGCCTGTTTGTAAATGAGCGAGGATTGAGCACGGCATAATCGCGCATAGGCCTATCCCCGCGTCATTGACCATATCTTGTGGTCCCGCATTGATGAGTTCTTGCCTTTGGTAGTGTTCATCATCAACAACTATTGTCTCTGTATGAGTTTGTGGTCCACGACCTTGTCCTCCTCTCTCCTCTTGGTGTATGTCCACCTCTAGAACCAGTGTTATGTTCGGACATGGTTGGGTGTTGTTCTTGTTGTTGCCCTCCTTAACCTTTGTTGTCTCCTTAGTTATCCAAAGTTCTTTCAGTTCGGATCAAACTCGAGTTCAGATTCACCCTTGGTTCATTGAACTAGAGCTTGAGTTGGAACTAAGCATACTGTTGTAACGTCTCTACTGCTCAAACACAGAAACAACAAACAACACAGTAAAATTCCTTCAACTTGTGTTCTAATGCTTTTGAACAATAAAAATTATAACAATCCCCGGCAACGGTGATAACTCATATTTATATGAGTTATTTATACTCATTCAAAGAATAAGTCATGTAAGTTTTCTAGTAATACAAGGAGTATTTAATTAAGTTTTATGTAATTTCTGAGTCTTTAGTAAATAAATAGATGAAGTGATGAATCTGTGCATTTAAGCACCAATTGGTGCCCTTGAGAGCGTTTTGATGCTTTTTGTGCTTGTGCAGGAAATTCAGTGCTGAACGTTACCACGTCCCTCACCACGTCTACTAAAGTGTAGCAGAAAAAGGGTGAAAAGATCTTCATTTTGGCGCGCTAAGCAATGATAAGTCAAAGATATAAAAGTCAGAAGATTTTCTGTTCCCCATGAGCTGACGCACAGAAGCACTGTAGCTCTGAACAGTGTCAGGAAAAATAGAAGAAACAGATATGGTAGGTGGGCTAGTGACATCAGCACGCGTAAGCAAGGAGGCTATTTAAAGCTCAGCTCAGCTCTCTCTCAACGATCATCTCTTCCACCAACTTCAGAATCACTTCATCTTCATCATCCCACCATCCCTCCATTAACTTAGAACTAGTTTTGTAAAGAAGATCTGGAAACAGACTTCTATATTTTACTATTCTGAACTTAGTTTTTATTTCTGCATAAGTGTAAGGTTCAGACGTTGTAACGTCTATACAGCGTACATGCTAAGAAGGTTACTTGGGTGTATCTTTTGCACTTGAGTTCTTTTCTGTTATGTATGGTATTAGGATTTCACATCCTTTTCATTCTGTAATGATGCTCAGCATGAGCTAAACACTTTGTAGTTGAGTTGTTGTTTTGCTATTAATGAATTTCTAGTTAATGTTATGAAGTGTTAGCGTTGCCCGTTTTAAATCTTTGCGTGATAATATTTTCAAAACTTGTTTTGAGGTTGGCCTCTTAAAATAGGTAGATTCATAGAGTACGGACATGGTCTATGAAAAAAAGAAATCAAAGATTTATATGAAAGAACAATGCACTAAAGACATTTAGGCATCTTTATCTAAGTCTAGACATAGAATGGATAATAGTTCATAGAACATTGCTGTGGGTACTTAATATACAGGAGTGGGCCTATTTAGAACCTAGACATAGGATTTCTTGTACTTGAAACTCTGACGTTTTGTGCTGAAAAGCATAGCTCTTTTGCAACAGCGTTCAAACGTGGCCACGTCTGCACAGATTAACATTTGAACGTCATAACGTCTAAACGTTATGACGTCTGGCTAGGAAGGATTTAACTGCATGCAACAACTCAACTCATCTCTCATCCATATTCACAACCAACTTTTATTTCCTTGTTTTGTTTAAATCTTTAGCTTTAAAACCAACTCTTATTGTCGATTTGTCACTTGATTCTCTTGTGTTTTGAAACTTGAACTTTGAAATCTTATCAATCCTCGTGGGAACGATCTCTTACTCTAATCCACTTTATTACTTGTACGACGTGTATACTTGCACTGATTTGCGAATTCCACACTATTATACAAACGCGAACAAGTTTTTTGGCGCCGTTGCCGGGGATTGTAAAACTTTTATTGTTCAAAAGTATTAAAGCACAAGTTGAAAGGATTTTACTGTGTTGTTTCTTTGTACGTGTTTGAACAGGTAGACGTTACAGCGTATGCTTAGTTCCGACTCAAGCTCTAGTTCAACTGAACCAAGTAGTGAATCTGAACCTGAGTTTGATCCAGAACCTGAAAGAACTTTTAGGCAACTAAGGAGACAACAAAGGTTAAGAAGAAGGCAAAGAACAACAAGAGCAACACCCAACCATGTCCGAGCATAACACCGGTTCTAGAGGTGGACATACACCAAGAGGAGTCGAGAGGACAAGGTCTTGGGCCACAAACTCATACTGAAACAATAGTTGTTGATGATGAACATTACCAAAGGCAAGAACTCATCAATGCGGGACCACAAGACATGGTCAATGACGAGGATAGGCCTATGCGTGACTATCGCCGTGCTTAACCCTCGCTCATCTACAAACAGGCATTGCTAGACCAACCCTTCATACTGGTCACTTTGAGTTCAAGCCAATGATGTTCCAAATGTTGCGCATCGCAGTCAATTTGGAGGTTTCCTCAAGAAGATCCATATTCTCACCGAGACAATTTACGGATGTGTGCAAGAACTTTATCATTCCCGAGTCTCGGAGGATGCCTTTAGATTGAAGCTCTTCCCATACTCACTCAAGGATAAGGCTAAAAATTGGCTAAACTCCTTAGAGCCAAATTCCATTCACACTTGGGATGAGCTAGGTGAGAAGTTTCTTGCCAAATACTTCCTCCCAACAAAAATGCTAAGCTAAGAAATGATATCACTTCCTTCAAACAAAGGGAAGGGGAATCATTATTTGAAGCTTAGGGAGAGGTGGAAGGAATTACTAAGAATGTGCCTCACCATGGCATTCTGTGGTGATCCAAATGGAAACGTTTTATAATGGCCTAGATCACCCACAAGATTGATACTTGATGCTTCATCGGGTGGTGTCATTCTCAACATGTCCTTTTACGAGGCATGCAAGCTCATTGATGAAATAGCCACCCACAACTCTCATTGGCCATCGATAGATTTACTCCCGGGAAGAAGGCGGTGTTCATGAGATAAGTGAAGTCACGCTCTTCTCGCTCAAGTGGCTACCCCGACCAACATGATCAAAACTCGATTACTTTCAAACGTGGCCGTCGGTAAAGCAGATCATTGCGGCGATTGAACCTACCCGATCCGTGGAATAGTGTGTGTTTATTGTGAGGAAGGGCATGTGTATGAGGAGTGCCCTACAACCCTCAATCAGTAAACTTTGTCTCTCGTAACAAAGGAAATGGTCCCTATTCCAATTCCTACAATTCAAACTGAGAAATCATCCAAATTTCAGGTTGGAGAAACAACAATGCATTGAATGCCAAAGAATCTTTGCTCCCGCAATACCTCCGTGATTCCCTCCTCAACAACAACAGAGAGGCGGTATGTGCGAAAACAACAACAATAGCAACTTGGAGGCCATGATGAAAAGCTTCATAAGTGATTGTAAGACTACTTTGCGGACCCATGAGTCTTCAATCAAAACTCGAAAATCAAATTGACAGATAGCTTCAGCCTCACTCAAAGACATAATGGATCTCTTCCTTCTACAACAGAAACACCATCATCATCAACCCCAATGGTAATAATGGGGTAAATGGTCGAGTAAATGCAATTTCTTTAAGAAGTGGTACTGAATATCCTGAACCAACTATGCCTGGGAAAAAGAATTACAGGAGAAGCAAAAAGAAGTACCAGAGAAAGAGAAAAAAGAAGGGAAAGAAGCAAGCACAAGTGGTGTGAAGGATATTCCGACGTTACAACGTCTAATTTTGAACCAGAATCAAGATCGTACCTAGGCTTGTACCGAGTATCCTCCTCCACCATACCCTCAAAGATTGAAAAAGGCTCATGAAGATAAGCGATTCAAAGAAGTTCATGGAAATGTTAAAGCGATTACACATCAACCTTCCTTTGGTTGATGCTTTACAACAGATGCCAAATTATGCCAAGTTCTTGAAAGACATCATCACCAAAAGGAGAAGGCTAGGGAGTTTGAAATCTGTTGCTTTAATCAAGAATGCAAACTTAATTATGCGAATAAACTCCTAGAAAACTCAAGGATCCTGGCATGCTCCATTGGAGATTTTTACATTGGCAAAGCTTTATGTGACTTGGGAGCAAGTATCAACTTGATGCCCAAGTCCATTTATGACAAACTTGGTATAGGAACTGCCAGGCCTACTTCTTTAAGCTTAACTTTAGCTGATAAAAGCAGAGTTTATCCTGAAGGCATATTAGAAGATGTTTTGATTAAAGTTGACAAGTTTGTGTTTCCAAAGTGGATTTTGTTATTTTGGATTTTGATGCGGATAAAGAAGTTCCCATCATTCCGGGAGACCATTCTTAGCTACTGGAAGGACAATCATTGATGTGCAGAAAGGAGAATTAATCATGAGAGTCAATGACCAAGAAGTCAAGTTCAACGTCCTCAATGCACTTAAGTATCCAGAACCAAATACAGAGGAGTGTTCTTATGTGGTTGCCATTGATCATATGGTCCAAAAGCGGTTCAACAAGGACAATAATCATCCGAGAAGCTTCGGGAATAATGAAATACAAGAGTTGTTAGCGAGAAGAAGTTGTTCCTCTGACGTCGTAACGTCTGCTTTTGACGTACACGTCTGAACCCCTACACCAAAGTCATGGACAAAGAGGTATGAATCTTTAGGGCAAGAGGAGTCAAATCAAGAAGAATGTGCCTCCCATTAAAGAGCCACCCACCTTAGAACTAAAGGTGTTACCTGATCATTTAAAGTATGTCTTCTTAGGGGAAAATGATTCTCTGCCAGTGATCATTTCTTCCAAGCTCACTCAAGAGCAGGAAGATGATCTCATTACTACCCTGAAGAGACATAAAAATGCAATTGGTTGGCAAATGGCAGACATCAAAGGTATCAGTCCCACAATCTGCATGCATAGAATAGTCTTGGAGGAGAATGCCAAGAATAGCATTGAAGGGCAGAGGAGATTGAACCCCATAATGAAGGAGGTGGTGAAGAAAGAAATCATCAAATGGTTGGATGCAGAGAATCATCTACCCTATCGCTGATAGCTCCTGGGTAAGTCCAGTTCAGTGTGTGCCCAAGAAAGGAGGGGTTTCTTGTAATACAAAATGAAAAGATGAGCTAATTCCAACAAGGACAATGATGTAAAGTTGGAGGATATGCATGGATTACGAAAAGTTAAACAAAGCAACTAAGAAGGATCATTTCCTCTTCCATTCATTGATCAAATGCTAGAGCAGGCTCGCAGGGGAAAGATTTCTCTTTGTTTCCTTGATGGTTATTCGAGTTACAACCAGATAGCCATAGCACTGAAGATCAAGAGAAGACAACATTCACTTGTCCCTATGGTACCTTTGCTTTCGTAAGGATGCCATTTGGGTCATGTAATGCTCCCGCAACATTTCGAGGTGCATGATGGCCTTATTTTCTCGATTTCATTGAGAACTCCATGGAAGTTTTTATGGACGATTTCTCGCCTATGGAGATTCGTACAAAGGATGCCCGGATAATTTGGAAGGAGTTCGATAAGGTGTGAAGAAACCAACCTAGTGCTCAATTGGGAAAAATGCCATTTCATGGTACAAGAAGGAATAGTGTTGGGACACGAATATCAAAGAAAGGTTTAGAGGTGGGCAGAGCAAAGATTGATGTTATTGACAAGCTACCTCCACCCACAACTATCAAAGGAGTCGAAGTTTTTAGGACATGCAAGGTTTTACAGAAAGATTCATCAAGGACTTCTCAAAGATTTCAAAGCCCTTGTGTGTCTGTTGTTGCAACGTGACCACGCTCTTCAATTTTGATGAGCGGTGTCATGAAGCTTTCAACAAATCAAGATCGCTTGGTAATGTGACTCGATAATAGTCACTCCAGTTGGTCCAAGCCATTTGAATTGATGTGTGATGAAAGTGATTATGCCGTGGGAGTCAGTATTGGGGCAAAGGTATGGAAAAATTTTCATTCTATTTATTATGCCATAAAACCTTAGATGATGCCCAATTGAATTATACTGTGGATCGAAAAAGAACTTTTGGTCGTTGTATTTGCATTTGATAAGTTCGAGATCTTACTTAGTTGGTGCAAAAGTTATTGTTTTTATGATCATTCAGCCATTAAGTACTTAATTTCTAAAAAGATGCAAAGCCAAGACTTATTAGATGGGTTCTCCTCCTCCAAGAATTTGACTTGAAAATTCGTGACAAAAAGGGGGTGGAGAACCAAGTTCTTGATCATCTTTCTAGGCTTGAGAATGTTGATGCAGTGAAAAGATATACAAGAAAAATTTCCTGATGAGAGACTATTGTTAGTAGCCTCAGTAGCTGAAGACGTGGCCACGTCTATAACGTCTGATAATACTGCTCCATGGTATGCTGACATAGTTAACTTCCTTGTTAGCAAAATTGCGCCTGTAGGATTCAACTATCAGCAGAAGAAGAGGTTCTTCCACACTATAAAGCATTATTTCTGGGATGAACCATATCTGTACAAAATTGTGTCCGGATCGATTACTAAGAAGATGCCTAGGCGAGGGAAGAGCAACCCCATGTCTTTGCAACAATGTCATTCAAAGACCTTATGGTGGACATTTTGGAGGTACTAAAACAAATTTACAAATGTCCTACAATCAAAGCTACTATTGGCCAACATTATCGAGAGATGCACATGAGTTTGGTTAGGAGATGTGACAAGTGCCAAAGAACAGGAAACATATCAAGCAAGCAAGAGATGCCACTCACAAACATTCTGGAAGTAGAGTTGTTTGATGTATGGGGAATGGACTTCATGGGACCATTTCCTATGTCCCATGGAAATCTCTACATTCTGGTAGCTGTGGATTACGTGTCAAAATGGGTTGAAGCAGTGGCATTACCAAACAATGAAGCCAAATCAGTTAGCAAGTTCCGAAAAAGAATATATTCACAAGATTTGGTACTCCAAGAGCCATAATCAGTGATGAAGGCTCTCATTTTTGCAATAAGTTAATTGAGAACCTCTTGGCTAAATATGGAGTAAAACACAGAATTGCTACAGCTTATCACCCCCAAACCAGTGGCCAAGCTGAAATATCCAACAGGGAGATCAAAAGAATACTTGAGAAGATGGTTGGTCCCAACAGAAAGGAGTGGTCATTACATTTGGATGATGCACTTTGGGCCTCTGAGCGAAAGATACAAAACACCATTGGGCATGTCTCCGTACAAGCTAGTTTATGGGAAGGCTTGTCACCTGCCAATTGAGCTCCAACATAAAGCTTATTGGGCAATAAAGCAAATAAATTTGGATCATGCAAAGGCCGGTGAGGCAAGATTGTTACAATTGAATGAGCTAGAAGAGTTTAGACACCATGCCTATGAGAGCTCTGCAATGTATAAAGAAAAGACCAAGAAGTGGCACGATCAAAGAATTCAAAGGAGAGAGCTAGCGAGAAGGACAACGGTGTTGCTATTTAATTCAAGGCTTAAAATTTTTTCGGGAAAGTTGAAGTCAAGGTGGTCGAGTCCATTCAAACTAATGAAGATCTATCCTCATGGTGCTTGTGGATTTATTTGATGAAAAGACAAACACCATATTCAAAGTTAATGGCCAACGTGTGAAACAATATCATGGAGAACATGTGGAAAGGGACAAGATTCAAATGTCCTTCAACAATTCTTGAATAAAAGAGACAAAAGTCCGGTGAAGACTCTTAAAGCAAGCGCTCTTGGGAGGCAACCCAAGGATTTTAATTTTTCTGTGTCTTTTTAATTTTTGTTTTGCGGGAATAAGTGTTGAAAGAAAAGTGAAAGATGGTAGGCGTCGTAACGCCTCGGTATTCACTAGACGTGGGCACGCCCGCGCAGCGGCGAGTTTAAATTAAGTCAAGAGCGTAAGTGATGACATGGCAGAAATGATTTCCCTCTGCAAAACGAACGTGGTAACTGACCACGACGTCATCCCCCTCACTTAACATGTCTAATCAACGATTACTTTCTCCATTACTCCACTCTTCTATTTCTCAACTCCCATAACCTCTTCCCCATAAAAATCTAACCACTCACCACCATTCCACCTCCTGAAATCTCTTTCTAGTTTCCTTCTCTCTGAAACAAAATTCTCCCATCCCTTTTTCTGAAAACCTAAAATTTCCAGAAATCCCCCATTTCCTTCCAAACATTTTCTGCACAAAAACCATGACTAAAGCGAAGCAATCCGCCACCAAATCCTCTCAGGAAAGGAAAGCATGTTGACCTAAGTTCCTCCTCACCCCCATCCCCGAAACACCAAACCCATCTAAGAAGAAAGCCCTACTTCACGAAGGGGGTTTCACCAAGAAAACCCCAATCCTAATTTTCTCTTAACCGTCGCAGTCGTTGGGTTGGCGTAAATTTGTTATGCACGTAAAAATGTATATATTGCTACTCGGTTCATGATTTCTACAAGGGAATCGTGGAGAGGCTCGAAGAGAGCCATCCATCGTCTCAAAGGTAAGAGGAGAGGAAGTCAAGTTTGGGGTAAGGGTCATTAATGACTATTTTGGATTAGGATACTATGGCAAAGTCAGTGGAGACCAAACAGGAAGAACTATGGATTGGCCGAGATGGATGCCATTAAGGAGAGGATATGTGTTGAAGGTGTTGTGCAGGGAAAAAGAGGTGAGCATGGGAGCGAGTTCAAGATAATGAAGAAATACCTTTGTGATGAAGCCAATACTTGGTTCCATTTCATAAGGCACCGCTTAATCCCTACCTCTCACACATCATGGGTTGACAAGGAGAGAATGATTGTAATTGATGCAATCATGTCCGGAGACAAAGTGGAAGTTGGGAAGGCGATCAATCGTGAGCTCAACAAATGGAAGAACAGGGAAGGACGGCTATTTGTACTTCCCTTGTTTGATAACCGATCGTGCATGGAGGCGGGAGTGGAGATAGAGGCTTCAGAGCTTAGGGAGCAACCTCAAGGCCCTTTTTCAACAAAATTTCACCTAGGGTGAAGTCTGCGCAGTCTTTGCTAGTTCTGGCGATGCTCGGGCGTTACAACGTGCGGAGGAAAGCACTTCACTGCCAAATTTATTAAGGAGCAATTTGAGTGGCAAAAGAAGGTATTTGCCTGTGTGTCCAGGGGAAGAAAGCAATTGTAGAGCTGCATTGCGGACCGGATGCTAGAAGAAGAAGATGATGAAGTGCCCCATCTACAATCCAAAGAAGAGCTGTGAAGAAGGAAAGAGCAAAGCGAGCAAGAAGCCCACCAAAGAGGCAAAGCCCAGCAAAGAAACAAAAGAAGGTAAGTAGTGAAGAAGATTTTAATTCTGATGATTTAGATGATATTTCTGAATGTGATGCAGAGGAATCCAAGAAAGTAAGCATGGAAGTGATTAGTGAAGAGGAGAGCCCAGAAGAAAAAGGGAGTTCGAGTGAGAAGACTGTAAGTGAGTCCCCAGAAATTCAAACAAGCAAAGAGCCAGCCCAAGAAAAGTCCAAAGCACCTAGCCCCAAAGCACCATCCCCACAACCACCACCTTCACCCCAAGAACCCTCCACACACGACCAAAACACCCCAAATACTCCACAATCCAAAGCTCAGGACCAACCCATCCCACAACCACCCCCACCCCAACCTGAACCTCAAAAACAACCATCACACTGAAAAACAGACGGGCGTGGCGGCGTGCGAGCCAACAATCACAGAAAGCAACCCACAATCCCAACCCATTTCCCCACCCAAAAAGACCAGAGTCAAAACTGCACTGGCATACAATCCATTTGGAAGGAAGAAGAGACAACAGATAGCTGCTGAGTCAAATCAAGCTCAAGGGAGCGGAGAAAAGAGGAAGTGGCGCACCACCACAACACTCGGCGTAAACTTCCCGTGATCGAAAGACCCAAAGTATCGCAGGGAAGCTCGCTCTCGCTACTAGTCTTTGCGTTCGTTGCCACTCATTTAAGCTTCGCCCGCCTTCCTGCTATTCTTTGAAGAAGCGCTGCAGACGCGTTGTAACGTCTCACGAAAAAGAGGTGCAGCCAAACTTGCGAAATGCAAGTCATCAATGAACGTGAAGTTTGCATTGGAAAAGGTCAAACAAAGAAGCAATGGAGGAGGCCACGCGAAGCTAGCGAGCAGCACTTGTTGAAGCAAGCCCGGGAGCGATTCTTTGAACTGAGTATCATCATCGACGTGGCGACGTCTAAAGAGCCAGAGGTGGAAAAAGCCCAGGTGATCCCCAGTGAACCAATGCAAGTTAACCCTGCTGATCTAGCAATGAGGATGTGGGAGGAGGCCAAGAAAAGGATTGCTGAAGCCTCAAGTGCTGCTGGTGGAAGTGTTGGAGCAACTTCAAAAGAGAAGGAATCAGATGAAACAACAACCACCACCACTGAGCAAGGAGGAGTGAAGGTCAAGAAAGAGAAAAAGGAGAAGAAGAAAGGAGAAGGTCAAGCAGGAGTACCCACCAGACAAAGCGGAAGGCTAAGGTCTGGTGCATCAAACAAGTAAGTCCCACATTTAATTTCAATAGTAGTTGTAGTTTTTTTAGTTTTAATGATAATTTTAGTAGTTTTTCTTTTCTGTTCAGTGTGAGAAACCCCTCTAAAAAAAATGATGTTTCTCTTTGAGCAGTGAGGACACTGCTCAACTTTAAGTGTGGGGGGAAATCTCATTGTTTTGATGTTTTAAGTGCTGTACATGAAATCAAATACAAAAGTAGTCTCTGTTCTTACTCTGTCAAGCATGAAAATAATTCTCTTTGGGCTAAGGATAAGTGAAAATGTGTGTGTGAGTAACCCATGCATGATTAGATGAAAAGAATTGATTGTTGCTCCTACACAAACTCTGTTTTTAAGAGAGAATCTAGTTAGCTAGGGGATATTTTGTGCTGAAGCTAGTTTTGGTAAACTTTGGTGAGAATAAAACTTGATTAAAAACCTAGAATAGCGATGAGAAGCTAAGTTTGGGGGTAAATCAAGTCGTACTAAGGCTGGGTGCAAAGACTGTAGGATGGTTAAGTGCAGGTGTAGTGTGAGTGCAACGTTGTAACGTCTACCCGTAACGTTATAACGTCTGCCGTGTGTGTGGTGTAGTGTGTTCAGACGTTGCAACGTCCACCCATAAACGTTGTAACGTCTATCCCCAAAAATACCAAAAAGAGTGTGTTGTTACAAATAAGTGGAAAATCCACATGTGTGCTATGTTCCCTGTAATACCCTGAAACAAATGCTGAAGCACTCCAAAATAAGTTGAAAAAAAAAAAAAAAAAAAAAAAAAAAAAAAAACTCCCAAAGGGAAGCAAAATAAAGAGAGTTGCTCAGTAATGAGGGGGTTACAGTCTTTTTGCGTGTGTGAGTCAATAAATTAGTTGCACTAATCTAGTCCTAGCACCCACTTAAGACCCTTTGTCATGCTTAAAATGAACCCCCATGTCTTATGTGAAAATGTTAGCCTATTCTTTGTTTTGAAAGATGTTTTATCCTTTATTTGGGAAGCCACTCTTTCATAAGTCAAAACTGTTTTCGAACTAGCTAGAGGAAGATTTAAATGCGAGAGATCACACACTCACTTTGAGCTTTAATGAATCTGGAGTTTAATCATGCAAGTGGTGTGTGAGTGTGTGAGGAATTAGCCCCTTGAGAATGAATTTTTGGATCTATTGATTTAGTAAGAGCATAATCTGCTAGTGTAGTTGATTTCATGTTTTGTTTTGTTTGTTATCTTGATTGCTTGAGGACAAGCAATGACTTAAGTTTTGGGTGATAACTCATATTTATATGAGTTATTTATACTCATTCAAAGAATAAGTCATGTAAGTTTTCTAGTAATACAAGGAGTATTTAATTAAGTTTTATGTAATTTCTGAGTCTTTAGTAAATAAATAGATGAAGTGATGAATCTGTGCATTTAGGCACCAATTGGTGCCCTTGAGAGCGTTTTGATGCTTTTTGTGCTTGTGCAGAAATTCGATCTTTGAACGTTACCACGTCCTCACCACGCGTCTACTAAAGTGTAGCGAGAAAAAGGGTGAAAAGATCTTCATTTTGGCGCGCTAAGCAATGATAAGTCAAAGATATAAAAGTCGGAAGATTTTCTGTTTCCCGTGGTGGCCTTACGAAGCAATCGTAGCTCGAGCGATTGTCGGGAAAAATAGAAGAAACAGATATGGTAGGTGGGCTAGTGACATCGACGCCGCGTAAGCGGAGGCTATTTAAAGCTCATTTCGACTCTCTCTCAACGATCATCTCTTCCACCCAACTTGAATCACTTCATCTTCATCATCCCACCATCCCTCCATTAACTTAGAACTAGTTTTGTAAAGAAGATCTGGAAACAGACTTCTATATTTTACTATTCTGAACTTAGTTTTTATTTCTGCATAAGTGTAAGGTTCGGGCGTTGTAACGTCTATCGACGTACATGCTAAGAAGGTTATTTGGGTGTATCTTTTGCACTTGAGTTCTTTTCTCGCTATGTATGGTATTAGGATTTCACATCCTTTTCATTCGTAAATGATGCTCGGCATGAGCTAAACACTTTGTAGTTGAGTTGTTGTTTTGCTATTAATGAATTTCTAGTTAATGTTATGAAGTGTTAGCGTTGCCCGTTTTAAATCTTTGCGTGATAATATTTTCAAAACTTGTTTTGAGGTTGGCCTCTTAAAATAGGTAGATTCATAGTAGTACAGGACATGGTCTATGAAAAGAAATCGAGAGATTTATATGAATGGACAATGCACTAAAGACATTTAGGCATCTTTATCTAAGTCTAGACATAGAATGGATAATAGTTCATAGAACATTGTTGTGGGTACTTAATATACGAGAGTGGGCCTATTTAGAACCTAGACATAGGATTTCTTGTACTTGAAACTCGACGTTTTGTCTTTGAAAAGCATAGCTCTTTTTGCAACAAATGTTCAAACGCGTGGCCACGTCTGCACAGCATTAACATTTGAACGTCATAACGTCTAAACGTTATGACGTCGCTAGGAAGGATTTAATCGCATGCAACAACTCAACTCATCTCTCATCCATATTCACAACCAACTTTTATTTCCTTGTTTTGTTTAAATCTTTAGCTTTAAAACCAACTCTTATTGTCGATTTGTCACTTGATTCTCTTGTGTTTTGAAACTTGAACTTTGAAATCTTATCAATCCTCGTGGGAACGATCTCTTACTCTAATCCACTTTATTACTTGTACGACGTGTATACTTGCACTGATTTGCGAATTCCACACTATTATACAAACGCGAACAAACGGCGCCAAAAACTTGTTGCGCTTGTGTAATAGTATGGTTTTTTTCGCAATTATAGTGCAAGTATACACATCGTACAAGTAATAAAGTGGATGAGAGTAAGAGATCGTTCCCACGAGGATTGATAAGTTTTCAAGGTCCAAGTTTCAAAACACAAGAGAAGTAAGTAACAAATCGGCAATAAGAGTTGGTTTTTTAAGCTAGAGATGTAAATAAAACAAGTAAACAAAAGTTGGTTGTGAATATGGATGAGAGATGAGTTGAGTTGTTGTATGCAAGTAAATCCTTCCTAGCTAGACGTTATAACGTTTACACGTTATGACGTTCAAATGTTATTCTCAGTATAGACGTGGCCACGCTTTGAACGCTGCTGCAAAAGATCTATGCTTTTCAAAGACAAAACGCCGTAGTTTCAAGTATAAGAGGTCCTATGTCTAGGTTCTAAATAGGCCCACTCTGTATTTTAAGCACCCACAAAGAATGTTCTATGAACTATTATCCATTCTATGTCTAGACTTAGATAAAGATGCCTAAATGTCTTTAGTGCATTGTTCATTCATATAAATCTTTGATTTCTTTTCATAGACCATGTCCTGCATTCTATGAATCTACCCATTTTAAGAGGCCAACCTCAAAACAAGTTTGGAAATATTTTCACACAAAGATTTAAAACAGGCAACGACAATACTTCTTAACATTAACTAGAAATTCATTATAAGCAAAACAACAACTCAACTACAAAGTGTTTAGCTCATGTTGAGCATCTTTACAGAATGAAAAGAACCTAAGTGCAAAAGATACACCTAAGTAACTTTTTAGCATGTACGCTGTATAGACGTTACAGCGTCTGAGCTTTACAATAGTGCAGAAAATAAAACTTAAGTTCAGACAAGCAAAATATAGAAGTCCTGCTTCCGATCTTCTTTACAAAACTAATTCAAATTAATGGAGGGATGGTGAGGGGATGAAGATGAAGTGATTCTGAAGATGTGTAGAAAGAGTGATGATTTGAGAGAGAGCTGAAGCTTCCTTAAATAGCCATCTTGCTTACGCGTGCTGATGTCACTTGCCCACCTACCAGATCTGCTTCCTCTCTTCTGCCTGACACTGTTCATAGCTACAGTGTTTCTGTGCGTCAGCTCATGGGGAATAGAAGATCTTCTGACTTTTATATCTTTGACTATCATTGCTCAAATACGCCAAAATTAAGATCTTTCTTCCTTTCTCTGCTGCACTTCTTCATGAAGCGTGGTGAGGGGACGTGGTAACATTCAAAGACCGATTTTCCTGCACAAGCACAAAAAAGCATCAAAACGCTCTCAAGGGCACCACTTGGTGCCTAAATGCACAGATTTATCACTTTATCCACTTATTTGCTAAAAACTCAGAAATTACATAAAACTAATTTAATAAACCTTGTATTGCTAGAGAACTTGCATGACTTATTCTTTGAATGAGCATAAATAACTCATATAAATATGAGTTATCACTTTATCCACTAAAATTGTATGATCCTGAGAATAAGCTTCTGTTGACCACACCTTTAGCCAAAAACAGAACTTTCAAAACTAGTATTTGCTCTTCAGAGGCAAGGTGCCTTAGTGCAACCACTAGTTCTGAAAGTTGTCTTTGTCATAGAAGGCTTGGGCACCTAAACTACAAAAGTTTGACAAACCTAAGTACTAAGAATCTAGTAATGGGTTTGCCTAAGATAGAGGCCCCAAATGAGCTATGTACAACATGTCTTCTAGGCAAACAACCTAGAAAGAGTTTTCAAAAGGAATTGCAAGACAGATCAAAAGATCTGCTGCATGTTGTATATAGTGACATTTGTGGTCCCTTTGATGTTTTATCACTAGGTGGTAATAAATATTTTATTTCTTTTGTAGATGAGTACTCAAGAAAAATGTGGATATACCTAATAAAGACTAAGGGAGAGGCCCTAACAATTTTCAAAAGATTTCAGGACATGGCAGAAAGACAAAGCAGCTAGAAACTAAAGATTCTAAGGACTGATGGAGGGGGTGAATACACCTCAAAAGACTTTGAGGAGTATTGCACTAGCAGAGGCATCATTCATGAGGTTACATCTCCCTACAATCCACAACACAATGGTGTTGTAGAAAGGAGAAACATAACTGTTCTAGATATGGCCAGATCTATGCTCAAACAGAAGGGACTACCTAAGAAGCTATGGGGTGAAGCTATTGCTACAGCTACCTACATTCTCAACAGGTTTCCAACAAAGAAACTTGAAGATAAAGTTCCTGAAGAGGTTTGGTCAGGTGACAAACCTAATGTCAGTCATTTTAAGGTATTTGGCTCCCTCACCTACAGTCATATACCTGATCCTAAGAGAACAAAGCTTGAAGACAAAAGCAAGCCTTTGATTCTGGTTGGATATCACCCTACGTGTGCCTATAGACTCTACAATCCTACAAGTGGCAAGATTGAAGTCTCTAGGGATGTCACAGTCCTAGAGGAGGAACAATGGGTGTGGAATGAACCTCAACAAGTTATTTCAGTACCTATTGGTGATTCAGAAACTACTATTGACAGAAATGAAGTACCTCAGCAAGATAATGAGGATACTTCAGGTGATGAAGAAGGTGTTCCTCAAGTAGAGGAACCTATTGAAGAAGTTACAGTGCCTACTGGTCAGGTTACAGTTAGACCACAAAGACCTAGAAGAACTCCAAGGAGCCTAGCAGACTATGAGTTAATAAATGATGATGAAGTAACTGAGGAAGGTGACCTCATTCACTTTGCAATGCTAGCAGATGCAGAACCTGTAAACTACTTAGAAGCACTAAAATCTAAGGAGTGGAAGGATGCTATGCTAGAGGAGCTCAAGTCCATAGACAAAAAATGGGACATGGACTCTAACTACTTTACCTAAAGGCAAGAAGGCCTTTAGTGTAAAATGGGTTTTCAAAGTTAAGCTAGATCCTAATGGCAAGGTAACTAAGTATAAGGCCAGACTCGTGGCAAGGGGCTTTCAACAAAAGGAAGGCCTAGACTACACTGAAGTTTTCTCACCAGTAGCAAGGCATGAAACCATCAGGTTAGTTACTGCCATTGCTTGTAATAGAGGGTGGGAATTGTATCACCTTGATGTAAAATTTGCTTTCCTTAATGGGCCACTAGAGGAAACAGTCTACATTGAGCAGCCCCCTGGTTTTGAGACTAAAGGTAAGGAAAACTATGTCTATCATCTACACAAGGCTCTCTATGGGTTAAAGCAAGCTCCTAGGGCATGGAACAAATGCATTGACAAGTTTTTAACAGAGAATGGGTTTAATAAATGTGGCTCAGAATATGGTGTCTACACCAAAGGTACTCTACAAACCTATTTCCTGATTATATGTCTCTATGTTGATGATATGCTTGTAACTGGTAATTGTGCTAAAGAAATTGCCAAGTTCAAGCAGTCTATGGAAACTAAGTTTGAAATGACAGACCTTGGAAGGTTGTCATGATTTCTGGGAATGGAATTCCTAAGAACTCCAGAAGGGATAATACTACATCAGTCTAAGTACACTAGAGAAGTGTTAGCCAGATTTGAAATGGGGGATTGTAATCCTGCCAAGACACCAGCAGAAGGAAATCTAACTCAAACAACTAAGGAGGACACTAGTGAGGTGAATCCTACAGAATATAGGCAAATGATTGGATCCTTAAGATATTTGTGCCACAGTAGGCCAGATATCTTGTACGCTACTGGAATTGTGAGCAGGTTTATGAATAAACCACTCAAAGTTCACTATTGGGCTACTAAGAGGATACTTAGGTATCTACAAGGTACCTTGCATTATGGTATTTGGTTTCCTAAAGGAAATGGTGAAACTAAAACCTTATTGCTAGAATATACGGATTCTGATTGGTGTGGAGACAAAATTGAGAGGAAAAACACCTCTAGGTTTTTGTTTAAATTCCTAGGGGCACCTATATCCTGGAGTTCAAAAAAGCAAACAGTTGTTGCTCTGTCCTCCTGTGAGGCAGAGTATGTAGCAGCTAGCAGTGCTGCATGCCAAGCTGCTTGGCTTGAGACACTGCTTAGTGAGCTATTGGTTGAGTTAAATCAACCACCTACTATCCTAATTGATAATAAATCTGCCTTGAGCCTTGCTAAAAATCCTGTGGCTCATGGAAGAACTAAACACATTGAAACTAGGTACCACTACTTGAGGGACCAAGTCTCAAAAGGCAAGTTACAGGTTGAGTACTGTCCTACAAAGGACCAAGTGGTAGACATCTTTACTAAAGCACTCGAAGGAGATTCTTTTGCTAAGCTCAGAAGGGAATTAGGGGTAATTTCATTCAAGTCTAATGGATGAAGTACTCTACTCTAAGTCAGCTTTGGAGGCTTGTTCCAAAGGTTATTTTTTAAGGCTATGACCAAGGGCTTGTCTTGGTCTATTTTCCCTATTAGCTTAGTTTTTTTTAAATGTCTTTTACTCAACCTAAGTGTTTGAATTAAGGGAGAGTGTTGAAATGTCTAATTTCAAACACTTGGTGCTAACGGCTATTTTAAGTTACAAACAATCAAACATGTTTTAAATAAAAAACTAAAAGAGCCATTTTCACTATGCATGAGTTAGTTACAGCAGTTGTAACTGCCCTAACTAACTCACTCTACCTAATTCAATATCTAGCGCCTTACTTGATGTATATATAGCTCATTACACCACAATTTGTAAATACACATACAAGTTTACATTGAATAAAATACTTTTACAGTTTAAACCTTTTGTTCTTTCTAGGGTTTACCTAAGTCTCCAATACTCTTTGTTTCTGTTTTCTTTCTCTGAATTCTTCATTAGTCTTGTGTGTTTGTACAAGGAGTACCTCGCAAAGAAGAGTAGCAGAACAAGTTAGGGTTAGGCTACAGTGAAGAAAAGATAGGGAAGAGTGAAACCGAGAGTTTTGAGTTGAGAGTTTACCTTTGTGTGTGAAGCGTTGGTGAGGATCTTCAAGGGAAAGATTCTGGAGTCATCATCGTGGTGTTTGTGCAGCCCATTCAAGAAAGAAACAACAACAAAATTAGGGTTTTGTTGTTGTGCTTCAAAATCAAAAGAAAAGTGAGAAAAGAGTGTGATTTAGCTTCGCCTTGCTTCGTTTTCACCTCTGGATACCTGATCTGCAGAAAACAACGACATAACAAATTAGGGTTTCTTTCATACAAGTTCTAATCAAGAAATTGGTTAGGGGGTTTTGAAGAAGAAGTTGTGCTCTACTGTTTGGTGCAGTTGGGTAAGCAATTATATAGAGGTGATCTGCTAGGTTTCCATAGAAACCCTAGCAGAGCTTTTGTGAAGAAAGAAGAGGAAACAGTGAAGAGAAGCGGCGGAGAAGAAGAGAGAGTGACCGGGTAATCAAGATTAGGGTTAAAGAAAGCCTTAAATACCTCGGGTTAAAAGGATCCGCGTGTTCTTGTGTTGGATCGGGTTGCGGGTGCCGCAGCTACCCGATTGGTCTCTCTCTGGTTGTTTTGTTTGAAGCTTCAATTTGAGAAATTGGCCTGGGCTTCAATTGTGGTTTTTATATTTGCAGCCTGCAAATTAAGAGATACAACCCCTGTTAGTGTAAAAGTGGAGAAAAATTTAAGAGGGAGCAAAAATTCTACAAAACAGCGATGCAAGAAACCTACGGGCGAAGATTGGGAGAAGATTTCAGACATTAAATTTCTACGGATTGATAATGACCACGGTGTCGAACTTTAACTCATCAGGTACCAGTTAATATAAGCAATGCAGCAAGTACAGTTTGATGTTATACTAGAAAAATGTCATCGGCTGAATTCTTATTACAACATGCATGCAATTGATAAATCTCTATTTACTTTCCATCATGATGCAGCACAACTGATACAGTAACAGCATTAAGTAGCAGTAGGCAAGAAAACAAAAGTTCCTCTTCCCATAGCCTCCGTATCCAGAATACTTTCAGGTATATTTTCCAACAATTTTTAGATATTTGATTTCTACAGAGATAATTGTTGTTTGGTTCCTTATCATTACCCAAAAGTATAATATTTATTTAACCTTGAATCTCACTTGTACGTACAGCGATGAGTATATTTAAACTAATAATGAATATCTGGGCAATAAGTGGTTAAATCTAAGCCTTCTTGTGCCGCAAAAGATGAGATTTCGGTAGGCTTGTATTCATAGAATGTGTTGAAACTTCGTAGGAACTAATTGAAAACTCTAAGTGATGTTTCTAGTTTCAAATTTCAATGTCAATTTTGTAGTTTTCTTTCTCATTTGTTCAAAAATATATGAAAAGTTTATGAGTAGAAATTCTCATTAAAGCTGTGTGATACAAGCCATTCCTACTTATGTAATCTCATTTTGCTAGACTACCTACTTTTTTTGAAAAAAGCGAATTTCTAATACTGACATCTCCCTATTTGTAACCAAGCCCCAAAAACTATTGAACACACCTTGTTGCTCTGTCTTTGGATTGAGCCCCTTTGGTTTGGTCTACAAAATTGTACTCTTTGTTAAGAATCATAGGATCATACATCCAAATATCAAACTCATATGAGAGGTAGAGAGCATAAGAGTACTCATGTGGTAAAGGAGAAAGAAACTCTTCATAAGAGTACTCACTTGCATCACATGGCTCCCTCCAAGGGAGTTGGGCAATCAACCATCCAACGCCTCTCCGTCGCAGTCTTCTTCGAGATGCCAACACGGTGACAAACTGAAGATCGTTTCTATGATGGCCCTCAATATGGTGCTCTCCTGTGTGACAAATGTTCTTTGTTGTGTGGCGAGTGTTGTGCGAGTATACACAATCGCAACAAGTAATATAATGATAAGTAAGATCGTCTCCACAGGAATTGTTGAGTTTACTTCTATAATTAAATTAGTAAATTAGCTAGTGAGTAAAACAAGTAACAATAACAAAGTGTAGAATCATTAATGTTATCACATAAAGGTACAAAAGCAAATAAGATAGATGGTAAGTAGAAATTCAGAATGAGAGTAGTTGGAATGTCTTTCACTATGTAATTCATTAAAAACAACTTAATGTTCTGTTTGACGCTATAGCGCTGGGTGCTATAGCGTTTGATGTGTGTCTTTCGGTCACTAACGTCAAGGTTTCGTTACAAGAATCTTATGTCTAAGTTCTAAATAAGTTCACCCCTGTATATTAAGCTCCCACAATATTCACCCTATGAACTATGTTTTCCTATGTCTAGGTTTAAGCATGGGTTGTTCTAAGTTTCCTTAAAACAACCACTCACCCACATTAATCCTTGAGTTCGATTTATAGACCATGTATGAACCTATAAATGTACTTATATTTAGCTGATCAGTTCTAAAATAAGCATTGGAAGAAGTTTCAAGCAAGGGTTAAAATGCTAACATCAAACATTACATTAAAACTCTTAAAAAGTCATTACAAAGCTTTAAGCATCCAACTACAAGAGAATCAGCTCATGATGAGCAACAACACAAGAAATAAAGCATAAAGGTGTTACCTAAAGCCATAAAAACGAAATCAAAAAGAGATGGAAAATACTCCAAATGATGACAGTTCCTGTGCCGCTACAACGTCACTCACAGAATCGCCTGCCGTTATAACGTCCCTCACAACACTGCAGAATTTATACTATTTATTGTGAAAATGGAGCTTGGACGAAAATGGAGTGCAAGAGAGTTATTTCTAACTCTCCTCTCATCTGAACCAGCAACTCCAACATGAAGAAGATGAAGTTTTAGACTTCAATATAAAGAAAATATATTCTCAAAAGGTTGACAAGCCTGATGCTATAACGCCTGATGCTATAACACTGAACAAACACATTAAAAATAACAAGAAAGCACCAAAAGTGTCAATTTATCACATAATCAGTTCCTAACCCTCTTTTACACTAAACAACATATATTTACTCAATTAAACAATAATATTACTTAAGAACTTGCATTAATTTAATTAATAAGAGCATAAATAACTCATATAAATATGAGTTATCACACCCCCAAACTTAAACCATTGCTTGTCCTCAAGTAATGACGCTTGACAAAGAACAAACAAAACAACATCAAAGAAACAAGGACATAGATTAGCTGCACTTTGGAGCTCACATTTATTTAAGTCTAGAAAGCATGAATAACTCTTATTGATAAGAGTTATCACACCTGCAAACTTAAACCATTGCTTGTCCTCAAGTAATGACTATTTCCAAAGACAAACAACTAACTGAAAACAGAACAATGACAGCATAGAAAGACAAAACCAGTTGCTTCCCTAAGTCAAACAGTTTTTCAAAAATGTTCTTAGTGAGCCAAACTTTCAGATTCACACCCACACACACACACACACCATTGTTTTTCACAACATCTAGAAATATTACTGCTCAATTGTGAGTGTGTGATCTTTAAGTTTAGTTTAGTTCCTAGCTAGGTTCAATATTTCTCCTAGCCTTGAAAGAGTGGCCTTCTTTCGGTTTAGTCAAAGAATTTTTCAAAAATGAGAGTAGACTAACAACTTCACATAAGACTTGAGGGGCTTCAAAGCATAACAAAGGGCTTTATTAGGCATTTCAGATCTTTGACCAGTGCACTAACTATTGATTTGGTGATTTCTCAACGTTATAGCGTTAGATGCTATAACGTTGGTGACTTGAAGAATAAATTTTAGCTACAATGCCCTCATTACTGAACTCCTTTATTTGCATTTATTTATTTTTTCTTTTTTTTTTCTTTTCTTTTTTTTTCTTTTTTTTATATGCATTTTTGGAACAGTTCAACATTTGTTTCGGGCAAATGCAGCTAATTACAATATACATGACCTTGACAATACATTTGTAACCGTTTGTGAGCCTAAAGCACTGGCCATCCTATAATCTTCATACCTAGCCTTAATATAACCGATGCACCCCCAAACTTAGCTTCAAAAGCTACTCTCAATTTTTAATAAAAACTTGACTAAACCCTGGTTAACTAGGACTAACTTCAGGATCAGATAGTCCCTAGCTAACTAGGTTCCTTGCAAAGCCTAGAGTTTTGTGTAGCAGCAACAATAAAACCAGTCATTGTTCAAACAAGGCTACTCCACACATAACACAAAATCATCATTAAATTTAGCCCAGGAAGATACACATTCTATTACTGAAAGACTAGGAATTGCAACTGATCATGCTTTCTATGCACCAAAAATAACATTAAACACATAACATTAACATTTCACATATAACATTAAACACATTTAAGGTCCTCCCCCCAACTTAAGACTCAACCGTGTCTCCACTTCTCATGCAATTATAATGGGAGAGGCCTTTTGGACACTACAATACTGAAATTAAAAACATTTAACACAACATAATTTTGAAATCATACACAACTGCTAGATGCTATTACAGATGCTACAACATTCAGCAGGTTTATTTGAAAACAGACAACACCACAACACAACATAACACAACACAACACAACAGAAGAGGGAAGAGTTACTGATTGGTGAACACAACACAATTCTTTTCTGGTTCAGTTTGAGCTGTTGCAATAGTGGACGTTACAGCATCAAGTGCTATAGCGCTTCAAGTTAAAGCTCACTTCATCAATGCAATTCAAAAATCCTGCAACATCAAAAAATAGAAACAAAAACAACAAAGATTAGAACAAAAACCTTGGGCTGCCTCCCAGTAGCGTTTGGTTTAAGAGTCCTCAGCCAGACTTGGAATTCAAAACCCAAGTTAGGGTGGATAATAGGAGAAGAAGAAAATATCATCCTTCCGCTTTCTCTTTTTGGTCAGAAATCCCATGTATTTGGCATATGGAAGCAAGTGTTCCCATGCTCCAACCAATAAGCATCTGGGATATGAATTTCTCCTTTCTTAAAAAAATTGAAGCTCATTTTGCGGAGGAATCTTTTCTTCAATTACCAAAGGTTGAATCTCAATTGTCACAGGACTCTTTTCATACCTCAACCTTGGATTTTCTTCCTTGTCACTATTTTTGAATTTTTCTTGTTCTACAACTACACAATTTTTTTGGTTTTCTACCACTACTTTCAAATGAGCACATTCAAGTTCACACTCTACACTCTCTTTTTCTTCCACTTGCTCAACCACATATTCAATACAACTCTTTTCTTATAGCTCAACCACTTCTTCAACACAACTCTCTTCTTTTAGATGCTCCATAATTGTGTTAATGTGAGCCTCTATATTCTTACATGAAGCTTCAAAGTTGTCATGATACATCTTCATATAATCAATGGAATGAGCTAAGAGTTCTTTGAAATTATTTTCATTTTGCTCAACCACCTCTTCAATACAACTCTCTTCCATATTCTTGCATGACACTTGAGAGTTGTCTCTATCCACTTTGATATCCTCGAGGAATTGAGATAAGAGTTCTTTTAATTCAAAGTTGTCCTCATGCAATCCTTCGGTTTGAGCTTGAGAATATGAATCTTGCTCACACACAACATTTCCCATGCTATAATCCATATTTTGGGCTGTCATGGGCATGAAATTTGTCTCATAACAGCCCATTTCATGTTCACTCTCATGGAAATCATAATTGAAACATTGTTGTTGAGCATTCAATTCATTCATTTCTTGCATAAAGTCAAAACTCCAATGGTCCATGGCATAAAGTGGATATTTTTTTCTTTTCAAAACTCTCAACAAAAACAATAACAGTAATAACAGCAAAGAAAACACACTACAAACATAAAGCACGATGAAAATTAAAAAAAAAATTGCAGAAAAACAGAACACACTAAAAAAAACTAACTAAATTTACTAACTAAACAATAGAAATTAACTTTCACAATCCCCGGCAACGGCGCTAAAAACTTGTTGTGCGAAAAGGTGATGTGCAAGTATACACAATCGCAACAAGTAATATAATGATAAGTAAGATCGTCTCTGTAACGCCCCAAAAATAGTTCAAATATTTATTTAATTAAGTGGTATATTGGTTGGTTATATTTAAATAATAATAGGGTATTTGATTTAAATGAGGAGTGGTGGTTAGTAAAAAGTGAGAGGTAATTTAATTAAAAGAGGGAGTAGTGCAAGTAATTGAAGGAGTAGCAAAAAGGGCCCAATGTCGCATGAGCCCAAGTACATAAGCCCTAGGGTTTGGTGTCTTAGACACTTAGGAGAAAAGAAAGGAGAAGAGAAGAGAGAAAGGAACGGCGCCGAGGGGGAGAGGAAGAGAAGAGGGAATCACAAGTTGAGGGAGAAAGAGAGCTTGTTGCTGCGTTTTCTTGGAGATTGAAGGTTTCTCATCTTCATCAATTCTTAAGGTAAGGGTGGGTCTTACCTTATAATAGGGCATATGATGGGTTTTATGTGGGGTTAGGCTCTATATCCGTGTTTGGATTGATTTGAATGTATGTTGATGATCCTAGAATGAAATTGTTATGTGTGTATGTGTTGTTGATGATTGGTCATACGAAAGACCTAGAAAAGAAATGGGATCTAAGGAACCCTAGGCGCAAGGGCGCCATTTTCGGTGTTGTCACCTTCGCTGTTACTTTGATGTGCGTTGGGCAAATTTTGAATGAATATGCGTTGTTGTAATTGTGGATTAAGTTTGATCATAGTATGAGAATCAAAGAAAAGAGGAAAGATGAGGGTTAGGCGCCTAGGGCGCCATTCGAAGTGAAGTGTTGCGCCTGTGTCAAAGTGAAGTGTTGCGCATGTGTCGAAGTGTAGGTGTGTGCGACGAAGTGTCGCAATGTTGTTGAAGTATGTGTGTGTCGATGTGTTTAGGTGACGAAATGTAGATGTGACGAAATAGGCGTGTGTCAAAGGATGTGTGTGTCGACGTGTAGGTGACGAAGTGTAGATGTGACGAAGTGTAAGTGTAGATGTGTCGAAGTGTAGGTGTCGACGTGTTGGTGTCGGAGTGTAGATGTGACGAAATGTATGTGTGCGTCGAAGGATATGTGTGTCGAAGTATGTGGGTGCCGAGAAGAGTAGGTGTGTTGAGCTGTAGTATATGTATGTCAAAGCTAGCGTTGTCGAGGTGTAGTGTATATATGCCGAAGGGTAGTTGTCGAGGTGTAGTGTAACCGATGTGGTGTAACCGAGGTGGTGTAACCGAAGTGAGTGATGGTGAAGTGAGGTAGTGTAACTGAGGTAGTGTAACCGAGGTGAGTGATGGTGAAGTGAGGTAGTGTAACTGAGGTGAGTGATGGTGAAGTGAGGTAGTGTAACCTAGGTGAGTGATGGTGAAGTGAGGTAGTGTAACCGAGGTAGTGTAACCGAGGTGAGTGATGGTGAAGTGAGGAAGTGTAACCGAGGTAGTGTACCGAGGTGCAGTGTGGTGTGCCGAGGTGCAGTGTGGAGTGCTGAGGTGCAGTGTGAATGTGCCGAGGTGTTGTTTTGGTGCCAGTGTGGTGTAGGTTGCTACCAGGCGCAATTTTGGGTACTGTATGGTGCCGAGTACGTCTAAGTTGCTGAATTGTGAAGCCGGTTTAGTCCTTATGTGACGGTTTGGTCCTTGTAGTGACAGTGTAGTCCACTACTTTTGGTGTCGACGTGTCCGGTGAGTTTGATGTTAGCCATAGAGCTATAGACTGATGTATTGATGTTAGCCATAGCACTGTTGATGATGTTTTGGTGAATTAAATGACAGTGTAATGACGGTGTAATGACGGTGGATTAAATGACGAAGGTAAATCCAGTGACGGTGTCAATTCATACTTGATATGATTGTTTGTGGTTGATGCATTGTTCATGGAGTCACATGCCTCATATGCATCAGCGACGGATATAGGCTTCGGCCTCGATATTGTAGGTTTCGGCCTTCATATCATTAGCGACGGACATAGGCTTCGGCCTCGATATTGTTGGCTTCAGCCTTCAAATCATTAGCGACGAATATAGGCTTCGGCCTCAATGGTACCACATGCATTATACCCTTGGTGTTGGGTTGCATTCATGCATACACTCATGCATATTGGTGATGTTTCTTGTTGATTATGAGTTGATGTGTTATAACTTGATGATGTGTGTTTGTCTATTGAGCAGTGGTGTTTCTTCATATTAGTGACGGACATGCCCGAGTGGCTATATTAGTGACGGACATGCCCGAGTGGCTATATTTGTGACGGTGATGGTACCACATGCATGTACCCTTGGTGTTGGTTGGTGGTTACATAAATATGTATATATATGTTGATGTAGTTGATGTGGCTGAATAATGATGTAGTTGATGTAGTTGAATATTGATGTGGTTGACATAGCTGAATATTGTTGTGGTTGATGTAGTGCTATACTCTGTATATTGCCTATCATAAACTTTATTATATGGTTTGAGAACTCACCCTTTTCTGTTGAAATGTTACCCCTATGTGGTAACGTGCAGGTAACCGTGGGTGAAGGACTTTTCTTCATTCGTCTTGTGGGTTGTGTCTTTTGCTCTGATACGTAGCACCTGGGGGTAACAAAGGCCAGTTATAGTTGTCTTATTATTGTTTAGTTGGATTTAAATATATTGGTGATGTATGACTTACTTAAGGAATCAGTGTTTTGAGGGTTCGCCCCATTAAAGTCGTGCTATGTATCACGCAATTATATTTATTAGTGAAAAATATTGTTGACTAGATTAAAGTGATGTTTTGGTGAATGTAGCATTCACTTGAGGATGTATTACAAAAGAGAAAAAGATTTTTGAACTCTGATTTTATCAATTAAATAGTAGTTGATTAGAAGGGGGTGTTACAGTCTCCACAGGGATTGTTGAGTTTACTTCTATAATTAAATTAGTAAATTAGCTAGTGAGTAAAACAAGTAAAAATAACAAAGTGTAGAGTCATTAATGTTATCAACATAAAGGTACAAAAACAAATAAGATAGATGGTAAGTAGAAATTCAGAATGAGAGTAGTTGGAATGTTTTTCACTATGTAATTCATTAAAAACAACTTAATGTTCGGTTTGACGCTATAGCGCTGAATGCTGTAGCGTTTGATGTGTGTCTTTCGGTAACTAACGTCAAGGTTTAAGCATGGGTTGTTCTAAGTTTCCTTAAAACAACCACTCACCCACATTAATCCTTGAGTTCGATTTATAGGCCATGTCTGAACCTATAAATGTACTTATATTTAGCTGATCAGTTCTAAAATAAGCATTAGAAGAAGTTTCAAGCAAGGGTTAAAAAGCTAACATCAAACATTACATTAAAACTCTTAAAAAGTCATTACAAAGCTTTAAGCATCCAACTACAAGAGAATCAGCTCATGATGAGCAACAACACAAGAAATAAAGCATAAAGGTGTTACCTAAAGCCATAAAACCGAACTCAAAAAGAGATGGAAAATACTCCAAATGATGACAGTTCTTGTGCCGCTACAGCGTCACTCATAGAATCGCCTGCCGTTATAACGTCCCTCACAACACTGCAGAATTTATACTATTTATTGTGAAAATCGAGCTTGGACGAAAATGGAGTGCAAGAGAGTTATTTCTAACTCTCCTCTCATCTGAACCAGCAACTCCAACATGAAGAAGATGAAGTTTTAGACTTCAATATAAAGAAAATATCTTCTCAAAAGGTTGACAAGTCATCCCACCAACTATTTTTATCTTCCATTACAAAATAGACAAGTGTCCTATAACGCCTTAGTGATTTGACATGCTGCAAAAACTGCTTTTTCGTTTTCTCTCTCATCAGCTGCAGAATCCAATGTTATAACCTCTGACGCTATAACGCCTGATGCTATAACAGTGAACAAACACATTAAAAATAACAAGAAAGCACCAAAAGTGCCAATTTGTCGGGAACGGATCCTCTGAATTTAGGGCGGGAACTGCACTATGCGCTTCCTTTTACTGCACAAACCATTGATCAACCGGATCGCCTAAATTTAGCCACGTGTCCCTCTTTATTTTCTCCCCTTCTTTCTTCTTTTTTTCCTCTACACGCTGAAACGCTTCCATTCCAAAATGAAGAAAATGTTGGAATCGTGAAACATCACCACCAACACGTAAATCTCTCTCCGCATCACGGTTGCTCACTAATTCTCGTCACTGCGGCCGCCACAATGAACTTGATAACACACCACTTAAGAATTTATCTTCTCGCTATCTCGTATAATACTCCAAAGTTTATGCCGCAATTAGAGTAATTGGTATAACCGATTGAAATCTAGAAGTTAAAAACAAGTAATTCAAGAATCATATGGTTAGGAGATTGAGTTATGATAAAGTGAAGGAATGGATTTTGGAACATGTACTGTTTTTATGAATCGGTTTCATGAATCTGTTATAGTATAAAATCTGTTTTCATGAATCTGTTATAGTATAGTTAATGATGTTGATGTTGAGCTATTCGTGCAAGCTCTATTGGAGAAAGAATGGTGAAAACGTTTCTACATTAAGGTACTACTGCACTAAGGAAGAAAGAAGGGAGAAAATAAAGAGGGACACATGGCTAAATTTAGGCAGTCCATTTGATCCAATGGCTGTGCAACAAGGGAACTGCATAGTGCAGTTCCCGCCCTAAATTCAGAGGATCTGTTCCCCAATTTGTCACATAATCAGTTCCTAACGCTCTTTTACACTAAACAACATATATTTACTTAATTAAGCAATAATATTATTTAAGAACTTGCATTAATTTAAGTAATAAGAGCATAAATAACTCATATAAATATGAGTTATCTGCGAGGTCTTCCAATGTTTGTTTTCGCGATGTAGGGTTTTGAAGTCTTCGTATCTGATCTTGTTGAATTCTAAGGCGTACTTGTTAAAAATTGTACTTCTTGTTTTCGGCACGCAATTAATTTTTGGTAGTGTCACACTTTACATATTGTGTTACAACTTAATTTTTTGAAACAAATGTGGTTATCGAGGAACAAACTTTGCATATGTGAACTGTAACACCCCCTTAGACATAACTACTATTTATGTTAATAAAATCAGAGTTTTCCAATATTTTTCCACGCACCACAAAGAGAGTGCTACATTTTATCAAAACACCTTACATGATCTACAAAATAGTAATTAGAGTAAAACTCCTGAATATTAGTTAAAATAAGCTTCAGTAAATGATTCATAGCACCAACATCGTCCGAGGACAAAATACTATAGCAGTGAGAACATTAACTTAACATCGTTGTTCAAATTATAAAGGAAATAAATACAACTAAACATCCCCCGGTGCTACGTATCAGAGCCGACTCGACCATACTAGAAGAAGGATCTCTAAACACCTTTAGTCACTCACCTGCAGGTTCTTGCCGACATACGAGGCAACACGACGCAGTAGGGTGAGTCTCAATACATAGATAATAATAAATAAAACAAGAAACACAGTAGAATAGGCACACCCTACATACAATCAATTCCGATACACCATTAATACAATTACACCAAATACAGTTACGTCCGAAATATACAGTTACACCAAATATACCATTGATTACGAACACCTGTGCAATCACGGAATGTATGCAATGTATGATATGCAATATGCATGTGGATCCATCATCATCGCTTTTTGCCTTGAGGGCACACGTCACTTTGGCCGAAGCCCACTTCACTTTGGCCGAAGTCCACTTCACTTTGGCCGAAGCCCACATCTTCGCTTTATATGCATGCTTTATGTGACACCATGACAATGCATCACAACATAATACATTTACCACAACAATTATTAACTCTTCACTTTTCACTTCGCAATTCCACTTCGTTCACAATAATTGGCCGAAGCCTACACATCACTTTATCCTCATCACAACATCACACTTCATTTATTGGACCCCTTCACTTTCCTAAGGACTCAATTCTCACCTAGGGACTAATTTGGCACTTGGGAACCAATCTCACGCCATAGGGACCATTTTAGCATCTAGGGACTATTTTGATACTTAGGGACTATTTTGACACCATAAGGATTAAAACAACATCTTTGAAGGACCAATAGTGCATAGGGACCAAAATAGGATTTTTGACACTTTGGGTAACATTGACAACACCCGCACGAAGTGCTGGATTCCTACAGCAGTACTCCTACTTTGGCGAATTATTTAAAATAGCAAACGACATCGAAAATTTACAAAAGACCACTCATTGGAAAGCCCGCTGAGTGTAGTTTCTACCTATGATTTTAGTTTTTCAAAATAAGTGTCCAGTTGGTACAGTTTTTCAAAACACTACACTGAGGTACCAAAATCGGACAGAACGCTTTACCCAACTTGCAACCAAATTTTCTTTCTCATTTCTTAATGAAATTCAGTGAAATCAGTGCCTATTTCGTAAAGAATTAAGTCTATTTTTCAATGAAATAAGAATCACTCAAAACGGAGTTCAATTGAGCACACAAAACCTGCAAAAACTGAACCTACCCCCAGTTTGACTCCAGAAATTTGACCTAACTTTAGAGACTCATAACTTGAGCTACACAACTCCGAATCGAACGAAACCAGTGCCAAAACGACCGACCTTAAGTCTATTTTCAAAAACAATTAGTCACACAATTTTTGGATCAACCAAACAGTACCAGTTGAGGAAAACCGAAACAGTGTCCAGAGAACACACAAAAACCATAAACAAGTAAAGTTCATCATCAACATACACACTCCTACTCAACTCTAATTCAAACAATATATCAAACACCTAACAAGCACCAATATTTCTTCTATTCAATTATATCAATTTAACAACCAATCACCTCCATATTAATTAACACCTAATCTCTATGATTTCATGGTTTATAAATTATTAACTATGAAAGAGAGCCCCATACCTTAGAAATTGAAGAACTCTAGTGTTCTCTCCTCCAACAACACAAGAATCACCATAAATAGCTTTCCCCAACACTTGAGCTTCAAAACCCATTCATGGCAAAGTGGGAATGGAAGGGAATTAGTGGGCAAAACTTATACTAAAAGGAAGAGAAAGAAAAATGAGGAAGGTTGGTACCAAATACCACTTACCCAAGCTAAGATGGATTTTTTCCTCTTCCTCCCTCCTCCAATAGCTGCTGCCGTCAGCCCTCCCTCTCTCTATACTCCTCCTTTTCTTTTCTTTCTTCAAAATGAGAAGGAAAAACCCTACACCCTAAGTTATTTCTTGAATTTGGGCCTACTAGTGGGCCTTGGGCCCTTTATTTGCACCCCTAGCTACTTCAACCACTCCCTATTTTAATTAATTCCTCACTCCCTTATTTACTACCCAACACCTCTTAGTTATATTAAATACTCTATTTTTAATATAACTAATCACTATAACACCTTATATTTATTTTAATATACACAACTAAAATATTACTTAATTAAATTAGTCACATAATCACTTAATTAAATTAGTTAAATAATTCACCTAATTAATTTTGGGCCAAAACAAATTACTCTAAAATAAAAATAATATGAATGAAATAAAATAAGGAGAAAATGAATTTGGAGAAAGAAACAAAACAAATTGTTCCGGATTGGGCCAAAATCCCATAAGAGGTGGGCCCGACCCAAATCTACAAACGAAACGGCTCGTTATGCACCACTACCCCAGAGACCCGTAGCCAACGGTCAGGATTTATCCTCTGCATCCAACGCTCCGGGTACGACGCCCAGGTCTATAAATAGAGGTGTAGCCCTCTGAATTCAGGTGCGTCCTCATTCCATACTCCCCTTACCAATTCTCCTACTGACTTAAGCATCAGAGAGTCTGCAGGTACACCCCACCCGACGTGAAAATCAAGCTACCTCGGACCATCCGATCTCCACCTTCGAGCATCCGATCTCCTTCTTCAAACTTCACAAAGCAAGTCAACCTATACCTAGGATCTAGGCAATTCCCTAAATCCAGTACCGAACACAAATAAAGTTGAAGAAAAAAACACAAGAGAAAATACATCAATTGAACGATAGACAATCTTGTAGAGTATAACAGAATGAATTTGAAGGAAAATCACACTTTGCTTTATTCATTTGTGCCTTATATATAGGCTTCACAGTACAAAGGTATTGTTGTTATATCGCTTATAACAGATTTGCAACACTAATCGATATAACCGATTGCTAATACAGCTAACAACTAACTCTATTATATTCAGTACAACAGAAGCTACTAATACAAATTCTAAACAATACAGCAACAAGCTTTATTCAACATCCTCCCTTAAACTAACTTGCACAGAGCAATTAGTTTAATTCAGTAATTCTACACATTCCTAGCTGCTTTCTCAACTTGTCAAAGGTTTCAAACTTTACAGCCTTGGTCATCACATCTGCTATTTGATTCTGAGTGGCACAGTGCACTAGCTCAATCCTTCATTGCTTGCTTATATCTCTGAGGAAATGGAAACGCACATCAATGTGCTTACTTCGACCGTGCATCACTGGATTCTTAGACAGCTTAATTGTGGATGTATTGTCACACAGTATAGCTAACTTGTCTTGAGTTTCTGCTCCAATTGTGTCCATGATTCTATTCAACCAAATGCCTTGACACACATACACTTTATTCTTTGCTATGAACTCGCTTCATTGTTGACAAAGTAACAATGGGTTGCTTCCTTGAACACCAAGACACAACACCATTTTCCAGTGAGAAAAAACATATCCAAAGTGAGTGCTTCTTCTATCATCTTGATCTCCAAAGATAGTCACCGCCTGCGAGTAAATTTCAAGTCTAGTATTTCCTTCCTTTCTATATAGGATACCATAATCTAAGGTTCCTTGCACATATCTCATTATTCACTTAGCTGCTATAAGGTGTTTCTCACCTGGTGATTCCATAAATCTGCTTATGAAGCTCACAGCAAAAGCAATGTCAGGTCTTGTTGCTGTGAGGTACATAAGGCTTCCAACTATTTGCTTATATACGGTACCATCTACTGCCCTTCCCTCATCACTCTTTGACAGCTTGATTCCTGTTACAATTGGAGTTTTCATGGATTTAGAATTCTGCATATCAAACCTCTGCAGAATTTCTGCAGCATATTTCTGTTGGCATATGAAGATTCCATTCTCTCTTTGAACAACTTCAATGCCTAGAAAGTATCTCATCCTCCCTAGATCTGTCATATCAAATTTCTTTGTCATTGATGCTTTGAATTCTTCAAACATATATTTGTTGCTGCCAATGAAAATAAGATCATCCACATACAAACTTAGGATTAGGCAGTTTCCATTTAAATCATGTTTTGTGAACAATGTATGCTCATATGGACACTTGACAAACCCTTGTTCATCAAGATATGATTCAATTTTGCTGTACCACGCCCTAGGGGCCTGTTTTAATCCATATAAGGCCTTTTGCAGTTTGTATACTTCATGTTCTTTTCCTTTGATTTTGTATCCCATTGGCTGTTCCACATAGACCTCTTCTAGAAGGTCACCATATAAGAATGCACTCTTCACATCTAACTGCGGTAGATACCCCAATTTCTCATAGCAAAGAATCACAAAACAAATCCTTATAGTATCCCACCTTGCCACCGGAGCAAATACTTCATCAAAATCAATTCCATGCCTTTGAGAGTACCCCTTAGCCACTAATCTTGCTTTGTATTTTTCTATTTCACCTGCCTCATTCAACTTTGTTCTATAGACCCATTTAACTCCTATTTTCTTGCCTCCCTTGGGTAGAGGTGTTAGTTTCCATGTATTATTCCTTTCTATGGCTTGTATCTCAGCATCCATGGCCTTTCTCCACACTTCGAGTTTAGCAGCTTGCTCATAAGTGGTTGGATCCTCTATTGAGCTCATTACAGCCAGATTCATGAGGTCATCATTTTCATCACTGATTTTGCTGAAGAGAGAGGTTTGAAATCCATCTAGCCAACCTGGTGGCCTCCTTTCTCTTTGTGGCATGTTATTTTCTTCACGGTTCTGCAGGTCTTCTGCTTGTGGTACACTAGAGGTGTCACTGTCTCCTTCTGTTTCTTCAACTTGTTTAGTATCATTCTCTCTTCCTGTTGTTATTTCTTCATTTTCATGTTCAATAACCCTGCTTGTGCTTGCTTCACTGCCAGAGTTGTCTTTCCAACATCTAGCCAACCTGGTGGCCTCCTTTCTCTTTGTGGCCTGTTATTTTCTTCACGGTTCTGCAGGTCTTCTGCTTGTGGTACACTAGAGGTGTCACTGTCTCCTTCTGTTTCTTCAACTTGTTCAGTATCATTCTCTCTTCCTGTTGTTATTTATTCATTTTCATGTTCAATAACCCTGTTTGTGCTTGCTTCACTGCCAGAGTTGTCTTTCCAGTTCCATATTTCATTTTCAGCAAAAATCACATCTCTGCTAACAATAATTTTCTTAGAAATAGGATTATACAATCTATAAGCCTTTGATTCATTACTGACCCCTAAGAAAATACATTTCTCACTCTTGTCATCAAGCTTCTTTCTCATGACACTAGGAACATGAACATTTGCTATACATCCGAACACTCTAATGTGACTGACATTTGGTTTCTTATCTCTCCACATTTCCTCAGGAGTTACATCATTTAGTATCATGGTTGGACTTCTATTTATCAAATACACAGCCCAATTTACTGCCTCAGGCCAGAAGTTCTTAGGCACAGACTTGCCAGCAAGCAAGCTCCTAGTCATTTCCATTAAAGTCCTATTCTTCCTCTCTGCTATGCCATTTTGTTGAGGACTATAGGCAGCAGTTAATTGCCTTTTAATTCCATTTTTAGAGCAATATTCATCAAACTCAGTGGAAGTAAACTCCCCTCCCCTATCAGTTCTAAGACAAGCAATATTCTTTCCACATTCCTTTTCAACTAATTCCTTAAATCTTTTGAAACATTCTAAAGCACCTGACTTCTCAGCTAGAAAATACACCCATGTTTTTCTACTAAAATCATCAATGAAGGTGAGAACATACCTTTTCATTCCACTTGATTCAGGTTTGATTGGTCCACAGATGTCAGAATGAATTAATTCCAATTTGCTTGAAGCTCTCCAACTTGATGCCTTAGGAAACTCAACTCTGTCGCTTCCTTTCATGCACTCATCACATGTTCTGCTTTGCATCATTAATATCCGTAGACCTTCAACCATCTTCTTCTGAGCTAATTCCTTCAAACTCTTCATGTTTAGATGACCAAACCTTCGATGCCATAGGTAGGACACATCCTCCTTAGCTGTGTATAGACATGAAGCAGAAACATCGATTCTTGACCACATGAAACAGCTTTATTCTTAGTCATATTTGAAGTGATGATGAGACCTTTCTCTGTATGATATATCTTGCATTGATCTTGATGCAAGGTGATTGACAACTCAGCCTTTTGTTGTAGTTGTCCAAGACTAATCAAGTTATTCTTTAGCCTTGGAATGTAGTACACATCAGTTACTACAAGTATCATACCATTTACCTTCAATTTCACAATTCCTTTTCCTTCAACAATTATTCTTGATCCATCTCCAAGCTTCACTGTCTCCCTAAAGGTAGTGTCTAGCTTAGTGAACCATTCTTTTTCACCACACATGTGGTTACTACAACCTGAATCCAAAAACCAGATTCTTTCCAAAGCAGATTCAATTGCAGCCATCAACAGAATCTCTTCCTCTTCATCAAGTTTAGCATACTGAGCTTTCTCTTCACTATTTGGACAATCATGTTGGAAATGTCCAAATTTCTTGCATTTGTAACACTGCAGATTATCTTTGTAAGATAGTCTACCTCTACCTCTTCCTCCTCTTGTAGAAACTCGACCCCCTCTACTAAAGGTCTTTGCTTTGATCTTCAAGACTTGCTCTTCTACTTTGTGTGGCTGCATTCTTTGTTCATGAACTAGAAGACTTCCTTGAAGTTCATCCACAGTCATTGTGGTTACATCATTTCCTTCATCAATAGCAGCTACCACATAATTGAATTTTTCAGGCATTGATCTCAGCACTTTCTCAACAATTTCTTCTTGATCAACCTTCGATCCATAGACTTTCATCTTGTTTACAATTGCCAGGGTCCTTCCAAAGTATTCAGACACCGTTTCTTCATCTTTCATGCCAAGAAGCTCAAATTCCCTCTTTGCTGCTCGCAGTTGAGAACGCTTTACCTTCGTCGTTCCCTGGAATTTTTGCTTCATAGAATCCCAAATCGCCTTTGAAGATTCTTTATCAAGAATTGTTTCAATGATATCACGATCAATTGATTGGAAGAGATAGTTTCTAGCTTTCAAATCTTTCAATTTCGCTTCCTCGTGTGCCGTCGTATTTTCCGCCGTCGCCGGAGACGATAGCCTGGGAATTCCTCCTTCAACGATGTTCTAATACTCCTTGGAACGGAGAAGATTCTCCATAAGCATTGCCCAATGGTCATAGTGACCATCGAACTTTGGAATCGAGGCATGCATGTAATTTCCATTTCCTTCTTTATCCGCCATTGCAGTGAAAACTCGATTCTTGATTTCTTACAGGTCCCTCTCGTTCAAGCTCTGATACCAATTGTAGAGTATAACAGAATGAATTTGAAGGAAAATCACACTTTGCTTTATTCATTTGTGCCTTATATATAGGCTTCACAGTACAAAGGTATTGTTGTTATATCAGTTATAACAAACTAACTGATATAACAGATTTGCAACACTAACTGATATAACCGATTGCTAATACAGCTAACAACTAACTCTATTATTTTCAGTACAACAGAAGCTACTAATACAGATTCTAAACAATACAGCAACAAGCTTTATTCAACAAATCTTCCAACACTATTGAAATGATTGTTGTCCGGGGCATACATGATACACTATTGAAGTCACTGGTTTTAGTGGTACTAATTTGGTAGAAAAGTTTATACTATCATGACTACCACGCATTTTCTACAATTGTCGTTATTTCAACAACCTTGAAAACGCAATTATAGAACCATATATACAATCTTCCTGCCCCATAAAATTAATGTTTCTTGTCTGCCATAATTAAAAGGAAGTGCCTTTACGTTCCATCACACAAATTAGGGTTAGTGAATGCTTTGTCTGAGCTACAAGAACCGTCCAAGCTCTCTCTTTCACATCATGATACTCCATCCCTTACAAATCTACAAGAACCATCCAAGCTCTCTCTTTCACATCATGATACTCCATCCCTTACAAATCATTTGATGTTTTCGTATATGACATATAGAATAAGAAAACAATAACTAAGAAAATATGTAGATCAAAATACCCTAATTTAATATTTTTCTTAAAAATAGATATATATGTGTTTCCAACTAATGTAAGCATCCAGTACTTTTTAACCAACACCATAGACCGAGTGACTTAATTTACTCTGGGATACTGGGCGTCGACTTGATGGTCTCGGGTTCAGTTCTTGTAGTAGACAAATTCGATATTTTTCAGTGCGATATTTGATCATAAACACGAACGGAGATTAGTCTTTCGTTGAAAGCGTTAGGCCACTCCGTGGGTAGTTAGCATGGTCCGAACAATAAATAAATAAATATAAGCACATACAAACATGATATGACACAAGGGGTAGATACTTAGGTCCATTAACCATTTGGTCCCGATGTTCGATCATTAGTAGAGGCGTATGAAAAAACATATGTTGCGGAGGTCAACTCTTTAAATGGATTTTCGATACCTCGAAGAATTAGCCTTCATAATCGGCATGGAGGATACATTAGTTATCAAAAAAAACTATAAGCACCTAAGAGTTAATTTCCCAAAATTTCACCCTGTTCAAACTCAAATATCCATCAATATTTTAGATAAGAGGAACTCACATTTATAAATGGTGAGATATTAGTTTTGATAATCGTGCTTACTAAAGGCTCAACTTTTAATGTCTCTTATTTTATTAAGGGTACAATTGGAAGAAAATGGTTAAATTAACATTTGATTTATAAAACATCGATCAAAACTTTTGAGACAAAAATCGAAAGCTAAAATATAAAAATGAAAAATAAAAATATGAGACAAAGGGAGTAATATTTTTCCTTTCCGTTGAAAACCGGATGATCTTGGGCTCGTTTGGATAGAACTTATTTTGAAATTATTAAAAATAATTTATGAAAATAAATAAGCTTTTATGTATTACTCTTAAGTTTGTCAAGGTGATTTATGAAAAAACAACTTATTTAGATATAACTTTTGTTGATTTAACTTATGAATTAACGTGACAAACTTATTTATCTCTATAAATTATTTTTATAAACATAAAAATACGCTCATCCTAATGGTTATTTGTAACCGTAAAGCATCAAGTCTAGAGGAATGGGTCTGTTTAAGAAAAAGAAAAAGTCTAAAGGAATGGGTTAGAAATTTGTGAGGATAGAATTATAAAGAGCAACCATGTCTCTACATTTTTGTTTGCTGTCTATATACCTGCACTTAATAATTGACTCATACAAGAAGCGTCTAAATAATGGCCTTCTCATCTTATCTAGCAATCAATTATTATTATTTTTTCTTTTGACAATCTAGCAATCAACTTTTGAATATTGTTATTCTATTTTACCAAAAGTATTTAATTATAGAATACTCTATATATTAAATTTCAGTCATACTATTTTTGGTTACAAAATTTCACTCATATTGTTTTAATGATATTATTACACACTGATTATTAACTAAATTGAACATTTCATAATTAAATAATCATACGGTTGATACTTTACATAGTTTTAAAAGTTTATTATATTTAAACAAGTCGCATAAGCTTGCTTGCTCCGTTGCCTCCCACCGTCCTCACCCATAAGCTTAGAAATATGATTGCGCCTTCTCCGGGCACTAGCCATGGCATGGAAAAACTTGGTGTTTGCATCATCATCCCGTAACCAATACACTTTTGATCGCCGCCGCGAATGTTTCCTCTTGAGATAGTAGCACACTCACCCTCCGCTTAGCTTCCACTAGTAATCGATCCGACGTCGTCCCATTCAACAATGCAGAACTCATCAATGGTTCTTCTACACATTTTTATTTCGCTCTATATCTAGATCGTAGCCTCTTACCCCATTCATCCATAGCATCGGTGCAAAGCTTCATTCTAGACATGAAATCACTTCCCATACCAAGGTTCCAACTATCACCAACAATTGACGACAACTCTGGTTCTTCTAGCCATGCATTCTTAAAACGGAAACCTCTTTGACGGGACCTGCGCTCCAACTCATTTAGCCGAAGCCAAAGAGGGTTATGGTCAGATTTGTCAGACACGCCATTGACTAGTTTGTTGTGAGGAAACAAGTCTAACCACTGTTGAGTTGCAAAAGCTCTATCCAATTTTCCTTTAGACTTGATGCTTTACGGTTACCTTTTATGAATGGAACATATGTGGGGAAAAAAAAAGAGCAACTCCAAACCCCACAATATTGCACACAAAATATACCTAGATTTGGAGATAAAGCTGGACAATAACCCTCTTTGGCTTCGGCTGAAGTTGGCAAAGAGGAACCGAAAGGTGCATCTATGGTGGCCGGTGCAAAGGAAGGGAAGGCGGTGCGAAAGGTTTGGAGGAAGGTGGAACCGAGGGCTGAAGTTGGGAAGCCGAAGGGTTGGGGTGCTGTTTCGGCGTTAGAGAAGAAGGAGGAAGGGAAGTCGAAGGGTTTTGGCAATGTACCAAAGTGGAATGGCAATGGAAGGGGATGGAATAGGAACAGTCAAGGAGGTAACTGGCAAAATCAGCAATACAACCATGGAGGAGGCAAAAGGTACGCTAATCATTGTATTCAGGATCAAAAAATAGTTTATTTCCGGAAAAAGAATTTGTGTGAGGTGGTATACAATGCTCCCATGGAGGACTTGGATAGATACAAAAAAATGTACGTGGGCATTGTCAATAGTCCGGGTACAACTCATATGATTCAGGAGTGGTTTAGCATGCAAGGTTTGTTCTCCATTAAAGCAACGCCAATGGGTGCAAACCGTGCCCTTTTGGAAGAGATGGAGGAAGGTATAATATAGGACCTTATTGATAATGCTGAGGATTGGGTGCTTGAGAAATTTGACGATATTAGGAAGTGGGAGCCATCAGACGTGGATAATGAGAGATTGGTGTGGATTCGATGTCATGGTATTCCGATTCATGCATGGAATAATGATTTCTTTTCTTCTTTGGCAAATAGCTTTGGTAAATTTATGGGGGTTGATGAGAACACCAGATTGAAAAGATCAATGGATGTTGCTCGTATTTTAGTAAGAACTGGAAGCTACGATGTATGCAACATGGTCTTAGATGCCAATATAAATGATTCAAGTTTTAGCATTAAGGTGTTGGAGGAATGGTGTGGGCCATTGCATTGGGAGGGTCTATCTCCGGCTTATGACGCAGTGAAGGTGGAAGGGGTTGTAAGTAGTGATTCAGAGGATGGGGAGGATGAGACACATTTGTTTTATGATGAACCTTCTCATGAAGTAGGGGTGGAGGAGGACGAAACAGCTATAGTGGAAAGATTACTTGAGATAGAAAAGTTGAATCAAGAGGAGGTTGTTGATGGGGTAGTTGCAACTGGTGATAAGGAACTCCCATTGGTGGAGCAATCAGGTATAGGCCTTTATGTGAAAGGAATGAATTCACTAGAGGATATCAATGAAGAAGATAAACAAGAGGAAAGTAAGGGGGATACTAATGTGGAAGAGGTTCCTCAAAGTCAAGTGGGCCATCAAAATGCAAATTTTCCAACAGAGGTGGATAGAGAAATAGTAGAAACAAATCTAAACTCATGCCCAAATGGGGTGGTAGGTTCTCTTGAGGTGACTGCAATGGAGGCGGATGATCGCATGTCGGGGGTACAGATAGTAAGGGAGGTTATCAGTTCTGAAAAGGCGGTTAATGGGCCTATTAAGAAAAAGCATTCTAAGGAAGGGTTTGTTGCTGGCCCAACTCTTAGCAACTCTTTTGGGCCTTTATTGAGAGGTAAAAAGAATAGATCAAAGGGGCAAGATAAGTCTATTTGCTGTGTCAAGGACGGGGAAGAGGAAGTTAATCAAGGTGTCTTAATTGGTATTGTTAATGAAGAGGCAAGAAGTTTGATCCCATCTGAGAGCTTCTCCAGCAGATTCGTGGGAGAATCTCTGTTGCACATTGTCACTCGCAATCCCCCAGGTACCGCTTTATCCATGTCTATCAATAGTAATATGAATGGTGTGAGTATTGGGGAAGTCTCGGTAGGAGATTCAGGTATCCAAAAAGGTAATGAAAGATTTTTAGTTGATCATGAGGTGTTTGTTGCCAATGATATGTGGAGATTTGCCAAAGAGAAGTTAGGCGTCTGTGGCAAAGGAAGTAATGAGGAATATGCTGATAGATTTAGGTCCTTGGAAGCCAGGGACCAATTGGCAAGTGGAAGGAAGGCGAAAAGAAATGGTTCTCAATGAAGGTTGCAACTTTTAACATGAGAGGGTGGGGGGGCGCTGCGAAAAGAAAGTGCCTTAAGAAGCTAGTAGTAAAAGAAAAGTTTGAAGTTTGTATGATTCAGGAAACTAAAAGTAGTGATCTGTCGAAACGTATGGTGGGTAGTATTTGGGGTGATTCTGATTACGACTGGATTAGTAAAAATGCAAATGGGTTGTCAGGAGGGCTTTTGATCATCTGGAAGGCTGAAATACTGGAGGTAATGTTTTCTTTTTCGGGGGAGCACTTTGTTGGGGTTTGCGCGAATATTAAGGGAAGGAATGTCTATTTGGTGAATGTGTACTCTGAGTGTAACATGAGTGGCAAGAGGAGACTGTGGGATAATTTGAGGAACTTAAAGGAAGGTTTCGCGAAAGGAGAATGGTGCATTGCAGGGGACTTTAATGCCGTTACATCTAGATCTGAGAGAAGCTGTTGCTCGTCTAGTTTTAATTGCTTGGAGGCCAGGGAATTCTTGTCATTTATGGAGGATATGGAATTGGTGGATGTTCCCGCTTTGGGCAAGAAGTTTACATGTTTTGGTGCGGAGGGAAGGGCGAGTAGATTAGACAGGATCTTATTGACAGAGGGGCTAATCTCTAGCTGGGATGTCAAGGCTCAGTGGATAGGTGATAGGGTGATTTCAGATCATTGTCCGGTATGGTTGGTGTGTTCGGCGCAGAATTGGGGGCCTAAACCCTTTAGGTTCAACAATTGTTGGTTTGAGCATGAGGATTTTATGGAGTTTGTCAAAGGCTGTTGGGCATCATTTCAGGTTTCAGGGAGTGCTACTTTTGTGGTAAAGGAAAAATTGAAACTATTGAAAGAAAAGTTGAGAGGTTGGAACAGGGAGGTGTTTGGATATAAGGATCTCAAAATCGAAAATATTATTAGGGATCTGAATGAGGTGGAGAAATTGGCATCGGAGGGGGGTGGGGTGGATGATGAGAGAAGGAATATGCTGAATGATGAATTTTGGAAGGAACTGCACGCGAAGGAAAGTCTATTGGCACAAAAAGCAAGAGTAAAATGGTTAGCTGAAGGTGACTCGAATAGTAGGTTCTTTCATGCTTGTATAAGAGGGAATAGGAGAAGAACACAATTGACAAAGATTTTGGTGGAAGGGGAGTGGATAGAAAGTGTAGAGGGAGTGAAAAATGCAGTTAAAGGTCATTTCGAGGGTAAATTTAAAGAGGAGGATTATCATAGGCCCACTTTAGATGGGATAAACTTTAGTCAAATATCTGGGCTCGAAAATGAGCTATTGATCGAACCATTCAGTTTGGAGGAAATTAAAGAAGTGGTCTGGGAGTGTGATGGTAACAAGAGTCCGGGACCGGATGGGTTTAATTTTAAGTTCATTAAGGAGTGCTGGGATGTCATTGGAATAGAGGTGGTAAAATTCTTTGAAGAGTTCCACAGGAGTGCACGTCTACCTAAGGCGGTAAGTGCGACGTTCATTGCACTTATTCCAAAAAACAGCAACCCACAAGGGCTTGGGGAGTATAGGCCTATTTCTCTTATAGGGTGTTTGTATAAAATGCTTGCAAAGGTTTTAGCAGGAAGGTTGAAAAGGGTCCTAAAAGGGGTGATTTCGGAAAACCAAAGTGCTTTTCTTGCGGGTAGAAATATTCTGGATGGAGTGGTTGTGGTCAATGAGATTGTGGATATGGCCAAGAGAAAAAAGAAAAAATGTGTGATTATGAAAGCGGATTTCGAAAAGGCATATGATTCGGTCAGTTGGGCTTACTTGGAGTATATGTTGGGTAGAATGGGTTTTGGGGAGAAATGGAGGAAATGGATGAAGGCTTGTATTGCTTCAAGTTCTATCTCGGTTCTAGTCAACGGGAGTCCAACGGAGGAGTTTACGGCACAGAAAGGGTTGAGACAAGGGGATCCGTTAGCACCATTTTTGTTTTTGATTGGGGCGGAAGGTCTAGCAGGGTTGGTGAAAAAAGCTGTGGAGGCAAATCAACTTAAGGGGTTTAGTGTTAGTGATTCTTTGACGGTGGAATTGTTGCAGTTTGCTGATGACACCATTCTATTTTGTGATGGGGGTGATAAGAGCATCCGGTGTTGGAAGGCGATTTTAAGAAGCTTCGAGTTGGTTTCGGGGCTAAGGGTGAATTTTGCAAAGAGTAGCGTGTTTGGGCTGAATGTTGATGATAGAATGATGGAGAGGTTCTCTCACTATCTAGCTTGCAAGGAAGGGGCTTTGCCCTTCAAATTTTTGGGGGTGCCGGTCGGGGCAAATCCACGCAGAGCAAGTACTTGGCAACCAGTCATTGATTCCATGAGAGCGAGACTTAATAGCTGGTGTTATACCCCAATTTTGTCCGTCTTCTTTTTTCTTGCTAGCGGCGTGTTTCGGAGTCGCGTGATTATGGGAAATATTAGTGTAGAGTCTCGATTACCATCCCGAACCAATTTCAATCACCCCGTTCAACTAAATTAAAATACCGTTGTTTAAATTGAGAATGTGCGCGAATGATCGATCTTTTCGCACATTCTTTAGTTGAATCTTCGTATTTAGGCCTAGTCGAACTTAATTAGGTTTATCCGAGTCGTTTCCTTGCAAATGGGGCTTATTTGAGTTGTTTTCTCGCAATTCCGACTCCTTTTTCTTATTATTAATTTTATTTTGTGCAGTTAATTTATTTTGAGCATATATAGTCCAAAAATGTCAAAAAAAATGCTACTTAGTTTTATTTACAATTTAAAAGTGTTTAAATATCCAAAAGTCCAAAAATACAAAAATAATATACCAAAAGTACAAGAGAAAAGGAAATCCGAAAAAAAAAAAAAAAACAAAACAAAATATACATGACTCTAGCCCAAATAATAGTTGGGCTTGGATCCTTTATGCTCTCTCAAACCCTAGTCTTGGTCCCCAAGTCTCAATCTCAAATCAAAAATAAGAGAAATCGTGGTAAATCAAAATCATTAATGCAAAACCTAGTATTTTATTATAAATAGACAGTCAAATTCGGTGAAAAGGTCGAGAAACCAAGGCGCATGACTACAAAAATCACTAAAAAATAAGGATTAGTGTTTCACGTTGAAACCCTAATCACCCAAATACTGAGAAACAAGGAGAAAATTGAAAATCACGACCTTGCCTTATCACCGTGGGAACTGCTTTGGCTTTCTTTCATCTACTATTACTCATAATCGTCGATTTATGATGCATGGTTGTTTGCACATCCCAATGACTCATTGAATTTGAGGAACTGGATGCGCACCAACTCGGCAAAGTGGATGGTCCTCTTGAGCCATCATCACCGACTACTTCCAATGTGGTGATGTTCCCGATGATCCATCCTTCGTAAACTTCTTCAAATGTAAGTCCAATCGGGAACAGCTTTTCTTTGCTTCTATTAATTAGTTATGAAAATCTTTGTATCCTTACATCTTTCTAAATTTTCTTGACTAATGATTTGATGCGTGATGTAAAGCATAGTGGAGATGGGTAATTTTTGGTATGCTTATCTTGGTTGTGTCCATTGGTTCTGTACTTGGGTCCTCCTTATTTTTTAATCTTTAACCATAACCATACCCATGTAAAACAATAGTTTCAATTATGTCCTAATAGTCTTCTCTCGCTTGTTTGTTGGAGAATAAAGGAATGAATTTAATTAACAAACTCATGCTAGATAAGTTGACTACTTGGATACTACATGACCGAGATTCTTTCCAAATACCAATAAATGTATTTAATCCTATTATTTTTCTTACGAAGAGTTTTCTTAATAAAAATCAAGATCACGAGATATATGATTAGATGAAGCTCGCAACAACGAAAATAAGTCGATCTCTTTGAAAATAATTAGTAAATCATCTCGGTTGTGAATAAATTTTTAAGGCGTCGAGTCGCACAACTCCAAAGTCTCATAAACCCTCATTCTAATAATTGCACCCCATTTACTATTGCAACTCTTTTTTGTTTTTATTCATTTCTTTTACAAAACATACAAATAAATAAATGTTTTCTTCTAAAATATCAACAAGAGACTAAGTCGGTTGTGTACAACCTGTTAGTATCATCATCGTAGACCAATGAGTATATGCATTCGAGAATCCTACAAAAACTTAATAAAATATAAATAAATCATTCTTCCAAAAATAAGCGGCTAAGTCGGTTTGTACAACCGGTTAGTTAGTCATTATTTTAGGCCAATGAGTCATGCAGATTCAAGAACCCAAAATTTAATAAATACGAATAAACTATTTTTTCCTAAAAATAGGGGACTAAGCTCGGTTGTACAACCGGTTAGTCAACGTTCTAGAACTAATGAGTCAGATGCAGTTCAGGAGTTCTAGAATACCTATTCTAAAACGGACCCACCTCACAACGAACCAATTTCTTTCAAAAAACTCAAAATTACTTTCAAAAAGTAGGGGACTAAGTCGGTTGTACAATCGGGTTAGTCAGCGTCCTAGGAATCAGTGAGCTGTACAGTTCAAGGAATCCTAGGACCCCTACACTAAAAAACACCAACCAACAAACCTTTTTCAGGAAGAACTACGTAGCTTTGATTCCTCCATTGCATCCGGAGGTACGTAGGAGCAAGACTCAACTCTTGTCAAGCACTAAAAACCAAAATTTAAATAAGTCTTTTTCTATATAAATAAAAGGGTAATAATTAAATAAATCTTAGTTAAATTAGACAATGGATGTCGTGGGGTGGTAATACCTTCCCCACACATAACGACTCCCGAACCCTAACAATGCTTTGTCCTAAAACCTAAAGGGATTTTCCGAATTTGCCCTTAAACTAAAATTTGGTGGCGGCTTCCTTTCGAACTTCGAAGAATCCTTTCCCGGATTTTTCGGTCGCTACAGCTGGCGACTTCACTGGGGACTTAATATTCTTTAGAGAGTCAAAACCTAGTCTAATTATTTAGGATTAATTTAATTTTTACCCTTCCTTTATTTATTTATTTTTCACATCTTATACTTTTATGTGATTTATGAACCCTAGGATAGAAGACGATATTTGTATATATGTCTGTTTGTCTGTTTGCAGCTTTTGGGTTGTTTTTTTTAAAAATTGCTCCTACACACACTTCACAATTACACTTCTGCACACACATGTGAGAAAAGTCCTCTACCCGACTCGAGTGCAAACCTAAGTTAGAAACGAGATTGCGTAGTGATGGCTCTGCGGGGCGTGCGTCCTCGTTGGGTGGTCATGAAAATCTCACCTAGAGTTTGATTCCTTTTGAGGATGCTATCCCTTCTAATAGCTTGCCTATTCTTTGGTCGATGTTCTTGACCGAGTCATTGGCTCTAGGGACCATGTATAGGATTCTTTAGAACTATCCCCGTGAGGTTCACTATAAAAGGAACCTTAGACCCACTCTGTAAGATACATTGCTAGGGTCACAAAGGAGCTTCATACCCTTGCATTCAAACAAATATTTGTGCTTACCGTCTTTTATCCAAAAATCAAAAAAATCAAAAAGCCAAAAACTCAAATCATTATTTACCGCAAGTTTCTTAGAAACCATACCTCATGCATTTTTTTCTCTCTGCATTACAAAAATAAACATCTTATGTTACGACTGTCTGAGAATTAAAAGCTTTATTTTGGAGAGAAGCCATGCATGCTAAAGTCAAAGTCAAACTTTGTACTTTACTCTCCAAACGTAAAACTTATAATTCCCCGACGCGATAAATAAAATCATACATTATCATTTCATTCACATACATTATCATTACATTCGCATTTCACATACATTCATTCGCATTTCATGCACACTCATTCATTTGCATAGTTACATCATGCATTACAAAAAAAATGAGCATAATTCTAGAAAAAAATTGTGATGAGAGGTGAGACATTCTTGTGAGGTAAACCATTCTTTTTGAAAAAGTTTAGTCATACTTAGTTGCAAGCTCAAGGCGTTTTAAGACACCCAATTTTTCAAATTAGCGGCTCGTTCACATTTTTTTTCCAACAAAGTGTTACATCTTATCCACCCCATGATGAAAAACCGAAATGGTCCACCAAAATTTTCTTGCATGTTAAAACTAATGTTAACTCTCTACGAAGCATTTGTATAGTAACTTGTGTGTAACATGTGTCTTCATTCTTGTTGGAGTCGGTTAATGTCCGTAACTTATCATCATCCCTCGTCCAAGTCTAATCCCACCCCGACCACCCTAAAGTACATACTCCCCTACCTAGTCAACTTTTTGGTTTGTTCTCACTGATGAAATAACACTTTAGGTCCTCCATACTGGGGCAAATTGGTGATCTCTAAAATACCTTGTCGACATTGTATTCCCCTGGTGCAAGTCCTTTACAAAAAAATCAAAAAGGCCCGTTAGGTTGAAAACTCGTAAGAGCGGTCTAAGCAAAAATTAGGGCATATAAAAAAAGGAGAAATAAAGAAGAAGAGCAAATATATAAAAGTAAATAAATTATTGTCCTTAAGTTAATTTTTGAGAAAACGAGCAATCATGATTTGAAATGAAGTTTGACCCTCTTCCCATACCCTCGGAAAAAAACCCCGTGCTACCCACCTTAAGCCAAAATCTAAAAACCTTTCAATCACCCTAGACAAGGATCAATTCCACATCAAAAGCTCGAAAGAAAGAAAAAAAAATCAAAATCAAAAAAGGAAAGTGAAATAAAAAAAAGAGGATTGAAAAACCACGAAAAAGCAAAAGTGGTACAATCATGAGCTGATACTTCTTGCCATTAAATGCATAAGAGATCCTTGTCTGAAACAAACCCCAAACACTTCCCTTGTCCTCAATATCCTATCTTTCATAAACCCTTGGTCAAGTCACATCCCTAAACAAGTCCATCCTACCGTGAGACTCATCAATTCTTGTCTCAATAGACCTCAAACACTCCTTTGAGCTCCGACAACCATTTCCTTCATAAATCATCACCCATTAGCCAAGTTACATCACCAAATCATTTGTCCCATCAATCATCAAACACTTCATTGAGTCTAATAACCCCTTCTTTCACAAACCATTAGCCAAATCATACCGCTCAAAAAAAAATCATCCGTCCCATCAATCCCCAAACACTACCTTGAGCCCAATTATCATTTCCCTCATAAATCACTAAACCGTCGGCCACATTCCGATCAATGACCGATTGCTTTTGTTTCTCAAAGTTTTAATCTTAGGACAAATAAGTTTATTTATTTACAATATGTTTGCTCAAAAAAAAATATATCTCAAAAAAAAAAAAACTCAAAGGAAAAGAAAAATCAAAAGGCTTGCACCACAAGATTCATTCAAGTTACAGTTATACTAAGACAAGGTCTAGTGATCACCAAGTGTAGTTTTCATCATAGCAAACTCAAGACTATTGTAGTCTGAGAGTCATTTTAAAGGTAACCAAAAGTTTATACTAGGATCGTCACCTATAGCGGGGCATCCCTTTCACCACCCATTCCATTTGAACTTGGGGAAATTTGTACAGTGTCATACCACACCCACCCATTGCCATACCAGCACAAACTCCAAAACCCATTACCCTAACTCCCAGGCACTTTCCACAACCTCACCAAAACAACCGCCTCAAATTCCGTTATCAAGTGGGGCAACCCTATCACCCTTCACTCCACCTACAAATGGGGACATTCACCATACACCCATCTCATCCCCTTGTTATATCCACATCAACAAAGCCATACCGGGGCAATTTCTCAACTCATTACCCTATATGCCCATTGCTTTCCACCTTTCACTCCAAAGTCAGGACATTCCTAGCTCATCATTTCCTCTGTCCCCTAGTTATTGTCATCACTAGACAGGGGCAAGTTGTTCACTCACCATCATCAAGTCTAAATTGGGGCAATCCCGCATTTCTTGGCTTGGGAAAGCCCACCTTTCATGACTTTACCCAAAACTTGTCATTCACCCCTTCACGTGTCGCAAATGTCCAGACCCTAGGTCTTTAGAACCCCAAGTTAACTGACGCATTCATCTATATTCGCACTACTATACATCTTCACAAAACAATGCTTTAGAGAGAGAAAACACAAGTTGATCATATGATGTTGGAAATCCACTTATTTAGTTGTGTGGGCCTAAATTTCGGTCATCAGGGGGCATCATAATGGAAGAGAAAAAGAAGCGAGCTTGCAAGTACTTTTTCACATCAGTGTCTGTAAATAACAACCTTGAGATTGCCAAAGTTTGAATCAAATCTAATCTTTCCAAAGAATTATCAATATTCATCTCCGTCTCTCGCATCCAAAGTCTCACATCTCATCATCACAAAAAATGTTTCTGCACTCAATCAGTCATTTCATATCATCACACCATGCACCATAGCATTTGCATTCAAACATTTCATTTGCATCATATTAACATTCATACTTCATGCATCCATCAGATAAATAAATAAAAAAGCAAGCAAAAAAAAGCAAAAAGCAAAATAAAAAAAAATTTAAAAAAAAAAAAAAAAAAAACAAAAAGAGAAAGGAATCACCTATTTCATCCATCACCCCACCAAAAATCACCTGTTGCATGTGCATGTATTATTGGCGTTGTATGTCCATTACATGATGTATTGCCTCTGCGAATCGACTTCAAGTGTCGATACCCATATTTTGTTCCTCTAAGATCAAAGCTCTAAGCGTTGATCCCGTGATCGCATCACGCATCACCGAGCCGATCCCGGACCCGAGTGGTCCTTCGAGAGCACTACGCCCTTCGATTGCCCTAAGTGGCCCAGTCGCAAACGTCGAGTCGAGCCCGGCGGACCTTCCGCACTCCCGCGTGGTCCTTCGGACTAGTTGTGTCGGCTGGACACGGTGTCGTCCTTCATGGTCAACATATCGATTCTAGACCGATCTTGACCCACCATGGCCGCCGAGTATAAAGGCCCCCGCACCGCTTTAACTAGTACCGTAGCTAGTTGCGCTCCTTCGCACCACGATGGTCCTTCAATTAAGGCCTAGCGCACCTTTCGGACCTTAAGTGGTCCTTCAGAGCCTTGTCGCTCCTTCGGACCACTCGAGTGGTCCTTCCCGAGCCTTAGTGCTCCTTCAGGTCCTTGTTGACCCTTCATACAAATCTCGGTTGATGCGCCAAGTATTAACCACTCCCTCTTATCTAACCTTCCACTTCCCCCCTTAAACGGACAAAATTAGTGTCTATCTTATCTTTATTCCTATTTCTACTACGAAAGTTCTAGAGCTCAAAGACTTTCTAGTAAAATATTAATAAAGAGGCAAAATTATACCCCAATTTTGTCCGTCTTCTTTTTTCTTGCTAGCGGCGTGTTTCGGAGTCGCGTGATTATGGGAAATATTAGTGTAGAGTCTCGATTACCATCCCGAACCAATTTCAATCACCCCGTTCAACTAAATTAAAATACCGTTGTTTAAATTGAGAATGTGCGCGAATGATCGATCTTTTCGCACATTCTTTAGTTGAATCTTCGTATTTAGGCCTAGTCGAACTTAATTAGGTTTATCCGAGTCGTTTCCTTGCAAATGGGGCTTATTTGAGTTGTTTTCTCGCAATTCCGACTCCTTTTTCTTATTATTATTTTTATTTTGTGCAGTTAATTTATTTTGAGCATATATAGTCCAAAAATGTCAAAAAAAATACTACTTAGTTTTATTTACAATTTAAAAGTGTTTAAATATCCAAAAGTCCAAAAAATACAAAAAATAATATACCAAAAGTACAAGAGAAAAGGAAATCCGAAAAAAAAAAAAAAAAAAAATACAAAATATACACAGCTCTAGCCCAAATAATAGTTGGGCTTGGATCCTTTATGCTCTCTCAAACCCTAGTCTTGGTCCCCAAGTCTCAATCTCAAATCTGAAAAATAAGAGAAATCAGGGTAAATCAAAATCATTAATGCAAAACCTAGTATTTTATTATAAATAGACAGTCAAATTCAGTGAAAAGGTCAGAGAAACCAAGGCAGACAGACTACAAAAATCACTAAAAAAATAAGGATTAGTGTTTCACGTTGAAACCCTAATCACCCAAATACGGAGAAACAAGGAGAAAATTGAAAATCTGCCGACCTTGCCTTATCACCGTGGGAACTGTTTGGCTTTCTTTCATCTACTATTACTCATAACTGTCGACGATGATGCATGGTTGCTGCACATCCCAATGACTCATTGAATTTGAGGAACTGGAAGCAGTACCAACTCTGGCAGTGGATGGTCCTCTTGAGCCATCATCACCGACTACTTCCAATGTGGCTGATGTTCCTGATGATCCATCCTTCGTAAACTTCTTCAGCGTAAGTCCAACTGGGAACAGTTTTCTTTGCTTCTATTAATTAGTTATGAAAACCTTTGTATCCTTACATCTTTCTAAATTTTCTTGACTAATGATTTGATGCGGTGATGTAAAGCATAGTGGAGATGGGTAATTTTTGGTATGCTTATCTTGGTTGTGTCCATTGGTTCTGGTACTTGGGTCCTCCTTATTTTTTAATCTTTAACCATAACCATACCCATGTAAAACAGTTTCAGCTATGTCCTAATAGTCTTCTCTGCTTGTCGCTGTTGGAGAATAAAGGAATGAATTTAATTAACAAACTCATGCTAGATAAGTTGACTACTTGGATACTACATGACTGAGATTCTTTCCAAATACCAATAAATGTATTTAATCCTATTATTTTTCTTACGAAGAGTTTTCTTAATAAAAATCAAGATCACAGATATATGATTAGATGAAGCCTGCAACAACGAAAATAAGTCGATCTCTTTGAAAATAATTAGTAAATCATCTCGGTTGTGAATAAATTTTTAAGGCGTCGGAGTCGCACAACTCCAAAGTCTCATAAACCCTCATTCTAATAATTGCACCCCCATTTACTATTGCAACTCTTTTTTTGTTTTTATTCATTTCTTTTTACAAAAACATACAAATAAATAAATGTTTTCTTCTAAAATATCAACAAGAGACTAAGTCGGTTGTACAACCGGGTTAGTCATCATCGTAGGACCAATGAGCTGTACAGTTCAGTAATCCTACAAAAACTTAATAAAATATAAATAAATCATTCTTCCAAAAATAAACGGCTAAGTCGGTTGTACAACCGGGTTAGTCATTATTTTAGGGCCAATGAGCTGTACAGTTCAGTAACCCTGAAAATTTAATAAATACGAATAAACTATTTTTTCCTAAAAAATAGGGGACTAAGTCGGTTGTACAACCGGGTTAGTCAGCGTTCTAGAACTAATGAGCTGTACAGTTCAGGAGTTCTAGAATACCTATTCTAAAACGGACCCACCTCACAACGAACCAATTTCTTTCAAAAAACTCAAAATTACTTTCAAAAAGTAGGGGACTAAGTCGGTTGTACAATCGGGTTAGTCAGTCCCTAGAATCGATGAAATTTATGCAGTTCAAGGAATCCTAGGACCCCTACACTAAAAAACACCAACCAACAAACCTTTTTCAGGAAGAACTACGTAGCTTTGATTCCTCCATTGCATCCGGAGGTACGTAGGAGCAAGACTCAACTCTTGTCAAGCACTAAAAACCAAAATTTAAATAAGTCTTTTTCTATATAAATAAAAGGGTAATAATTAAATAAATCTTAGTTAAATTAGACAATGGATGTCGTGGGGTGCTAATACCTTCCCCACACATAACGACTCCCGAACCCTAACAATGCTTTGTCCTAAAACCTAAAGGGATTTTCCGAATTTGCCCTTAAACTAAAATTTGGTGGCGGCTTCCTTTCGAACTTCGAAGAATCCTTTCCCGGATTTTTCGGTCGCTACAGCTGGAAGAGTAGGCAATTATCTATAGGTGGCCGAGTAACATTAATAAATTCGGTGCTAGCTTCGTTACCCTTATATCTCTTTTCGTTTTATAAAGCTCCAAAGAAGGTTATTGCGGAAATTACAAAGATTCAAAGAAGATTCCTATGGGGGGGGGGGATGATGAGACTAGAAAGTTGGCATGGGTGAAGTGGGAAACTATTTGTCTACCTAAGGATAAAGGAGGTTTAGGAGTTAAAAATCTGGAATTATTCAACATTGCTTTATTATCTAAATGGCGGTGGAGATTATTGGGTGAAGATAGAAATGCGAGGTGGAAGGAAATTTTAACGGAGAGGTATGAGTTGCGGGGGAGATGGCCCGATATGGTGGAAAATAAAAGAGGATGGGAGAAAAAATCTTTATGGTGGAGGGACTTATGTTTGTTAGGATTGGATAACAATATTCATGAGGAGTGGTTCCATCAATTAGTTAAAGTGAAAGTGGGTAAAGGAAATTTGGTGAGGTTTTGGAAGGATGCATGGCTTGGGAGGGATACTTTGGAGAATTTATTTCCATATTTATATATTGCCTGCAGGTACAAGGAGGAAACAATCGATAATTTTGGAGGTTGGTCGGTCGAAGGGTGGCGCTGGTTTTTCATCAAAGCGAGAAATTTGTCATTCTTTGTATCGAGCCGAACAATGAGCCTTTCGGCATCGGCGGTGGGTGGCCGCAGCGAATTGCAGCGATTATTCCGCCGCCTTCTTTACTGTTGTGTGTTGTCAGTAGCGGATAAGTGGTCCTGGGTTCCGGATGATTCGGGAGGATTCTCGGTGAGTAGTTGCTACGAATGTCTGCTGAATTTTTCTGCAGGTAATGGATATGTTCAGCAGCCCGAAATAGTTTCAGCATGTAGAAAAATTTGGAAATGTGACGTTAGTCCCAAGATCCAAATTTTTGCTTGGAGAGTCTTATTCTGAGAGGATTGCTACTAGAGTTGCTTTACATAGGAGGGGTATTATCCAATCACAATATGAGCTATGTTGCGTGCTATGCTTTAGAGATGAGGAGACAGTGGATCACTTGTTTGTGTCATGTGAGGTGACTAAGGCGCATTTGGAGAAATATTTTCAGTTGGATGGGGTATTCGGTTGATGGAGTAAATACGGTAGTTCCTCACTTTGTAGAATTCGGGGGATTGGTAAAAGGAAAAAGGTTGAAAGGAGTTAAACATCTCATTTGGTTGGCGGTAATTTGGTGTGTATGGACAGCAAGGAACAAGGTAATCTTCAGTGGCGAGGTTGCTTCCGTCTCAAACATAGTGTTGGGGGCTAAGTTCTTGGCTTGGAGTTGGTTCAAGGCAAGGAAAGGGAGGAAATGTAAGGTGTCTTGGGGGGATTGGTATAAGCGCCTTGGCGGGTGTTTATCCATGTTATAGTTTCTTTGTATTGTTGGTGTAATAATCTTGACATTGTTTAGAGAGGGGAGAAGCAATGGGCTAGCCATTGTTGCACATATTCTTTTGTGTGAGGTACTCTTTTTCCTACCAGGGTCTTTTTCCCAAGGGGGTTTTGGCTCTGGTAGGTTTTGAGGAGGCCCTCCCCTTACCATTGTAACTCTTGGGCACGTCTTGTGCTTGGTTTCAATATATCTCTTGCTTATCTAAAAAAACGATAGTTAGATAAGCTTGATTCATCACTTTCATTGTTGGGCTAGCTCTGGCTACTTTAGCTGGAGCTACCACGCTGAAGGAGGAGGAGGTTGTTGTTGCTGCAAGTTTCACATCCTCAGCATCTCCGCCTACTACACTACAAAACTATTGGTTTTTAGCAACAATTAATTTTTTTTGGAAAACTATATATAAAAAATGCTGCCTAAAGATATAGACAACATGATTTTTCAAGTGTAGATTATGTCAGTGTTACCTATTTTCTAAGGCAACATTTTTCCCACTTTCTGACAATATTTCTAAAAACATTGCCTATAGCCTACGAAGAGGCAACATTTATTGTGTGTGCCTAACACAACATTTATAGAATATTGCGCACTCACCGCAACTCCTCCCACTACAAAAAAGACGTTATTAGTGAGGAAATTTTCCTCACAAAATGTCCAATTTTCGTCACTAATAATCATTTGTGAGGAATTAGTGAGGGACCGATTCCTCGCTAAGTCGCTCCTCACTAATTCATTAGCGAGAAATTTGAGTTCCTCGCTAATTAGCGAGGGACGCTTCCTCGCTAATTCCCTCACTAACTAGCGAGGAATCGGTTTATAATTTTAGTGGCTTGTTTTAATGTTATTTTTAACTTGTTTTTATATATTTATTATTATATTATTAATGTGGTGGTGGTGGTGGTTGTGGTTCACTTCGTAGGAGGGAGAGGAGTTGGTGGGTGGTGGAGCTATGTGGTGGTGGAGCTATGTGGTGGTGGTTCACTTCGCAAGAGTGAGAGAAGAGTTCGTGGTGGTGGGAGGAGCTATGTGGTGGTGATGGTGGTTGTTGTTCACTCCGTAGGAGAGAGAGAGAGAAAGAGAGATGGAGGATAAGAGTTTGTGGTGGTGGTGGTGGTGAAAGGTGGAGAGAAAAAGAGAAAAAGAATAAAGAAATTTGTAGGTGAGAGAAGAGGAAATCATAGGAGAGAGAGAGACAGAGAGAGAGGAAGAAGAGGAGAAGAGTTCATGATGGTGGTGGTGGTGTGGTGGTGTTGGAAGGTGGAGAGAATTCGTAGTGACAGAGGGAAGAGGTGAGACAAGAGATAAGATGAAATGAGAGTGTGTGGTGTGTGGTTATTTAAAGTAAAAATAAAATTTGCCCTTTCATGCGGGGATCGATTAAATCGCTAACCGTCGGTTGGCATTAGCGAGGACTTAGTTACGTAGATTAACGACAAATTCCACTTCCCAAGGACTGCGCAACATCAGATTCACGTTAGCGAGGGAACAATTCTGTCGCTAATCACCTTGTTTTTCGTGCTAAATTTTTCAAATTCCGCCTCCACTCGGGCGAGGACCGGTCGTCGCTAATGTAAAAATTCTGCATCGCTAACCATTATCGAGGATCGCCAACAATTTTATCGCTAATGTTTAACTTCCATATTCCTCGCTAACATCGGTTTTAGCGAGGAAATGTTATTCCCTCGCTAAAGTCCCTCGCAAACATCATCTGTACATATGGGGAAAAGCGATCAAACTGTAGAGCCTAACATTACACTTGCTTCCAATCGACTCGTAAAGCGATTTTCTTAGCTTCCAATGTCATCTTGGACACTAGCATCTTAGCTTCATAAAATCTTTTTGGAAAATTATTCTTTATATATAGACGATACTTCCAACATCAACTCTGAGATCATCTAATTTCAACTCAGAAATAATATTTGTCGACTTGAGAGCTAAAAGCTTCACACACATCCATAATTTAGACTGTCGGAATCCTTCAAACCATGGCTTATTTGTCTATCAAAAGATCATAAAATCCTTATGCTTCCTCATTATGAAGTTCATCAGTATTATGATATTGAGGAAAATTGTAAGAATACAATAAAAGCCATAAAACTACCGATGGTTTAGGGGTCACACACCTAACTAAATCAGCAGACACACTGCATAACCAACACTACAAATAATGGAAATTACCGATGGGCAAATGTGGTTAATAACGTGAAAAAATTGTCACTAACTAGTGTTTTCGATAGATTGATTACTGGTGGAGATGGAGCCATTGGTAAACGCATGGTCGAAAATATGTACTGACAAGCGATAAATTAAAATAGTTGTTGCTAATTACCATCAGTAATTAGCTTTTTTGGTGCTCACATGTAGATTATTTACCGATAGCCATACTCGTTGGTAGTGAGCAATGCAATTTTTTCTATACTCGCAACCTCCTACAAAACACTAAATTTAATAAAGAAAAATTCAAAATTATATTTTTTACAGTATCCAATGGAATCAAAAACACATATAAAAATAAATATCATGCCATCCAAAGTGATCGTACAAAACAGATAAGTTAAGCTCATAATGTCATATCAAATAACAAAAAATCCTACAAAGTCAAAAAACCTTACTAAATTATAAAAATTCTAATAATTGGCGTAGTCCGGTGAGCTTGATTCATCACCGTTCTTAACGGGGTCTAGCTACTATAGTTGGTGTTACCATGAAGAAGGGTGAGGAGGTTGTTACTGTTGTAAGTTTCACATCCTCAACATCTCGGGTCAGGATCCTCTCCATTTAATGGAGGTTTATTTTGGAGAGAAGAGTGGCCACAATGAATATTTTAATATTAAATAATATTAAAATATTCGTTTGTGTCATTCTCTCTCCAAATGGAACCCTCCATTAAATGGAGAGGATCCCAACCCCAACATCTCTACCTAATATCTACATTTTGCACTCACCACCACTCCTTCTGTAGATGCATCATCTGATCATTTAGCTTTGCTACCTTAGGTGAGTTCCTAGGGGTAGGGTGACTACAAGATTTTCCATGAGTACCGATGCGATTGACTCATCTTCATACATACAGGGAAAAGGCTCTCAAATCGTAAAGGCGACCCTTACACTTTCCTCCAAATGACTTGTAGAGGTAATTTTCTTAGCTTCAAATCCCAACTTGGAGAGGCAACCCTCATAATATCTTTTTGGAAAATTATCCTTTATAGGCAACACTTCCAAAAGGATAATTATTCAAAAATTATTCATCGACTTGAAAGCTAAAAGCTTCACACACACACACCAATAGTTTAAACTATTGGACCTTCAAACCATGGCTTGTTTGTCTCTATCAACTGATTATAAAATCCTTATGCTTCCTCATTTGAAAGTTTATCATCATATTGTGGCTCATCGAATGACACATTCACCTCGAGAGAATCAAAAACCATGTTTTCAATCGAATCAAATTCTTCACCAAATTCAACACCTGCGAAACTGTTTAAAGCCCCTAAGACAACGTGTGGAAGTTTTCTGCCACGATCAACCAAAATCCAACAGTTAGACTTGAACTCAGCATGATAAAAGTCAATGTTGTTTCAAATCCCCCTTCCTTTTTGAACTGACCATGTCTCATTGCGACCGTAATAAACTATTTAGCCCCATCTACAAACCGTTGTTTCAAATCCCCCTTCTCCCCAGAAACAACTTATTGTACATCCAACTCTGGTTCAATTAATTAAATTTTGTTTACATACATGTTAAAATGATGCGTTAGTTTCAGGTAATTACTCATCTCGTGATAGTCTCATTGGACATTGTTATGACTCAAATATGTGGGTGAGGGTCAATTCTTCACGTTTTTCCACCAGCAACAGTCAATTTAACAACAATATAGTAGAAGAGGATGAGAAGTAATAAAACTGCCTTTACTTTCTCCACTAATTGAAGAAAATTGAGTCTAATTTCCAATATACAAACCTTAACTCGAAATGATCTCAATGGACGTATTATGAGTCAAACATAGGGATGAAGGCAATTTTCGCGCATTCCATCACAGACAGTCAATTTAACAATAAAACATGCATTGAATTTACAACCACGTAGTTGGATGAAATGAAAGGTGAAACTTAAGTTTCATAAGTTCTAAAATTAAATAGAAAACATAGCATCACTTAAGAAAACTAACCACACATGTGCATAGTATGTTTTCCAATTTCTCCGATTGAGCACCAATTGACAAATGGTATGAAAAGAAAAATAATAATAAGAGGAATAACAATTTAGCTATTTGGTGCCTACAATTTAGCTTCTAGTGTATTTCAAACATTTCTTACAAAAGTTATTCTTATTAAATAGCAGTGCTCTTATATAAAACACTCTAAAATCCAAACAAGTTACATTACGTCAACTAAAATTTAATAATTTTTTGACCTTTACGTGTGTGTGTGTATATATATATATATATATATATATATATATATATATATATATATATATATATATATATATATATATATATATATATATATATATATATATATATATATATATATATATATATATATATATATATATATATATATAGCTAAGGTTTACATCACTAAACCATGTCTTTAGTTATAGTAACTAAATTAATGGTAGCCGTAGGATGATCAAATTTTTAATAAAAACGTATCCTACGGTTGGTAATTATGGAGCGTAGTTTAGGTACAATCAAAAAATCTGATGTTTATTAAATAAATCGAATTAATTATTAATAATATAAATCCCTATTATTATGGCATATTTAATTTAAAGTTATAACTCCCATTATTTTCTCAATTCATTTTTTTTCTCCTATTATTTCTCAATCACTTGATTTTCACGTTTTTATCATCCAACTTCACGGTTCACGCTTCTTTTTTTTCTTCAGGCCATTGTTACAACCTTCAAGCTTCAGACCTCACTTTTTCATATTTTCTTCCTTCAATATTTTTGTACACGTTTCATGTTCTCTTCCTTTTCTTATATTTGCTTCCTTCAATATTTTGATATTTTTATACAAGTTTCTTCCTTTAATATCTTTCATGCCATATTGACAACCTTCAAGCTTCATTACGGGATTGATGATGGAACATGTATGGTTATTTAAGTGACTAACCACAGGAATAGGTAACCTTGGTTAGTTAAGACACTAGCCACCAATTAACTAAGCATATGTTAGTTAAGTGACTAACCACAGGAATAGGTAACCTTGGTTAATAATCCACTAACCACACTATGGAACATGTAGGGTTATTAAACGTTACATACATGCATTCTTTTCACAAATATGAAACTAATTTTATCCCTCTAATTTAGTTATGCACTTTATCCCGCTAACATAGTTATGAATCTAACAACATGAATACAGTATTATGGTTAGTACTGAAATTGTAAAGCTAACCGCAAGAATACGGTACTCTGGTTAAAAAATCACTAACCACAAGGTGTTGTTGCCTACAAATTCGAAAAGCATGAAACTTAAAGAATAAATGAAAAAATCAAAAACGAATCAGGTAATGGATAGAAGCCTGCGTCTTCCCTCTTACGATGTGTTTTCCGTAGAAGTCTGCTTTTGGGTTTCTAAATGATGAAGAAGAATATTCAATGGGTTTTCGTTTGTTGTTGGAAGTTAATTAAAGCAAAAACCCAGAATAAGCAAAAACCCATTAACAAAGAAGAAGAAGCGTCGGAATTCCATCTCTTTAGGTTCCTAATTTTGTGCGTCAGTTTTTATTTATCTTAAATGCCTATTAATTCTCTTTTTTTTAGGAATTCATAATTTGCATAATATTATAATATCTCTAATTTATTTTTTGTCATTTACCATTGTAACCTTTAGTTATTATTACTAAAGATATTGTTTAGTGATGTAAGTCAGACTCGTCCCATTACTATCATCAATCAGTGGCTTCATAGGTTAATACTTGATAAGTTATTATCTATTTTACCAGAACAACCAAACCTAGAAATTGACGTAAACCTTATGAAAAACTAGTCAAACTAAACACTACAAGAAATTTGTGATTTACCGGCGGCCGAAATCCGCCGGTAATAACAAAAAGCCGCAGGAAAAATGTCATTATCGGCGGATTTTTTCCGCCGGTAAAAACGTCGTATGTAATGTTTACCGGCGGAAAAGCCGCCGGTAAAGACACGAAATTCGGCCGGAAATTTTTTTAAAAAAAAAACCGCCGGTAATGTAAAATAACTGCCGGTAATGTAAAAAATCCGCTGGTAATTTAAAAAAATCCGCCGGTAATTTTAAAAAAAAACCGCCGGTAAACACTTAATTTCCGCCGGTAATTAATTTTTTTAAAAAAATATAAAATAAAAATCCGCCGGTAATTTATTTTTTTATTTAAAAAAAATCGTTTTAGAATTTTTAATTTTTTTTAATATTTTTAAAATTGAAAAATCGTTTTATTTAAATTATTTTATTAATTTTTATTTCAACAAAAAAACTATTTTTGAATTAGTTTTTGATTTTTTTTTTAAATTATTCGAATTATTTATTTATTAAGAAGTAAGTAAAAAAATGTAGTAGAATATGAATGAATAAGAATGAAGGAGAGTATGAGAAATAGGAGAGAATGAGAATGAAGATGAAGAAGTGTAGAAGAAATATGAATGAATGAGAAGGAAGAAGAAAGAGGAAATGTAAAAGAGATATTTAGGGAAATTTATGGAGATTGAAGAGTATGAGAAAGAAGAAGAGTATGAGAAGTAATAATATAGGAGAGAATGAGAATGAAGATGAAAAACTGTAGAAGAAATATGAATGAATGAGAAGAAAGAAGAAAGAGGAAATGTAGAAGAGAGATATTTAGGAAAATTTATGGAGATTGAAGAGTATGAGAAAGAAGAAGAGTATGAGAAGTAAGAATATAGGAGAGAATGAGAATGAAGATTAAGAAGTGTAGAAGAAATATGAATGAATGAGAAGGAAGAAGAAAGAGGAAATGTAGAAGAGAATGAGAAGGAAAGAAATGAGAGAATGAGAAGAGTGTAGGAGAAAATTTTATTTATAGACATTTTTGAACCGTTCCGACGGATTTTCTAAAAAAAAATTATTATTTTTTTAAAAAATTCCGCCGGTATTGTTCAAAAATCCACCGGTAATTTACCGGCGGATTTTTGAACATTACCGACGGATTTTTAAAATTACCGGTGGATTTTTTTAAATGGTGTGTCATTAAAAATAAGTTAAGGACTTCGACAAAAGCCATTCCCTCTCATTCCCTCATCCCTCTCCACTCTCACAATCCCCTTCACCTCGTGACCCCTCTACCACTGCCGCCGTACCTTCCTCGCAGCACCATTTCTATTCAGCATCCGCCTCTCTCGCCGCAACATGTTTGTTTCTCTTTTCCTCTTCCCTTCTCCAGCGTTTACCTTATTTTCCTCATTGTTTTATTTCCTCTTCGCCAGTAACTTGTTCCTTATTGTTGCTTATCTATCCTCCTTCTCCAACTTCTGCTTCTGGTGAGTTTGCTTTTTGTTCTATCACTACAAGAAATTCACGTAATACTGGCGGATTTTTTCCGCCGGTAAATTTCCGGTGAAAAAGTAGTATTTCCGGCGGATTTTTTTCCGCCGGTAATATTTCCGGCGGATTTTTGAACATTACCGGCGGATTTTTAAATAAAATTTTTAATTTTTTTATTTAAAAATCTGCCGGTAATGTTCAAAAAATCGCCGGTAATGTTCAAAAATCCGCCGGTAAATTACTGGCGGATTTTTGAACATTACCGGCGGATTTTTCCTACAGTAGTTCGCTGTTGTTCCACAAAAGACAAAAGTATAACAACAAATTTTACAAAAGTTTGTGACATCCCATGTCACTTTTTAACACTAATCAAAAACATCAAGACTTGCATAACTCTTTTCAAAACATAACTAACACCAACCTCCCACAATTACTGACTAACTGACTAGCAAAACTATACAATAGTCCGTAGCCCAAACCCTTGAAACTCTAGAGGTCTCCTGGCTCGTAGGAACTCGAAGATTTACTCCCACTATCGGTCGTAAGATCGCTAGACTCGACAGATGGCACTTCTTCTAGAACTGTTTGACCAAACTGACGTTTGTATGTTCGGGAATTCCCGACCCTTCGTCTTAGCGGCTCTTCTTGTATGTGATCATGGTGCTCTACCCCGTGTTCCTCCCAGATACAATGAAAGGGGAACCAATGTGCTATACACACATCCTTGGTCCATTTTGTCTCGGAGAACCATACACATATGTAGCTCTTCCTCGGTAGATCTTCATTCCCTATTGTGCTTCAATCTCCCAGCCTGACTGCGGTCATCATGCAAAATATGAAGCTCGTTCCATCTAAAGGGAAGTGGCAGTACTCTACAACTACATCTCTCATTGTCGTGCTCTGGAATATCTAACCCCAAAACGTTTTGCTCAATCTTATAGAAAAATTGGGACTAAAACATATGTATAAGTCAGAAAGTTGGATGAGACCAATAAATCACATATAAACATATTATGCAGACAATCAACCATATGTCCTTCTAGCGAATTAGGGCACATTCTTGTATTGTCTCATATGTTAGGTCATTTTCCTGGACTTACCATTTCCTAAACTATGGTCTATGATCATACCTTTTATATTAATATCTTTATTGTGTCTTGTGAATGTTCACACCATTTTAACATCATATTATACTATCATACTCCTAAATTCCAAACTCCGGCCATAATATTGATGCCAAAAACGTTCCCAATACACCCATCAGACTATCCCCAAAGGAGTCTTGATGTTATAAGTTCCACTCATAATTAATCTGAGGAAACAGTTGTTAGCGGCCTCAATAGTATAAAAAAATGCTTTCTAAAAATATTGCGGATTGACCTTGTATGCCCATACATAGGACTCTGGATCTTACAAACAATGCAATTTACATGAATCATTTTTCCAGGTAAGGTCACATGCATCCTTAACTCAAACATACTAACACCTCAAACCACATCACTAATTTATTGATAGTAACTTTCTATATGCATCTTCTACAAGTATAACCTTGTTAACCAAAACTCATCATTTAAATACTGACGCATACACATAAATCTCAAGAAATCAATCAAACAAATAATGCAACAATGATAATATAACATTTCCTAAGTGTTAACCGGTCCTCAATGGCTTAAACTTCATACAATCTTAACCCCAAAGAGTAGTCAAATTATCTTTAGGTATCGCCTATTAGGCACACAAAATCTATCCATGAATCTCAATACTCCATTTATCCTTATCTTATAATCCTTTTCACTTCCCTCCTTAGACTTATCCATATTTCCTTGAAGATGCTCATCTGATGTCTGCTTATCTTGAATTTCCTTTAAGAAGTCACTGGTTACCGTAGTTAAACCCAGATGAATCCTTCTTTGGGAGAAGCTTACGTCCAAACTCAAATTCCTAAAATCCTCCACCAGTCCATGTTTCTTTACCATCATTGCACATACATGCAACCTCTTTCTACTAAAAGCATCTGCGACTAATTTCGCTTTACCTGGATAATATTGTAATGCAAAGTTAGAGTCCTTCAAGAATTTCATCCATCTTCATCGTCTCATATTCAAATCCTTCTGGGAGAATAGATACTTCAAGCTCTTATGGCCACTGAACATAGTGAAACATGCTCCAAAGAGATAGTGCCTCTAAATTTTGATGCATAAGGAACACCTTCTTATCATGCATTAAAACACATCCTAGTCCTTGATGAAACGTGTTACAATATACTTTAACTTCCCTAACGGATCATGCAAAAATAATACTGGAGAACTAGTAAGTCTCTTCTTCAATTCCAGAAAACTAAACTCACAATCTTCCGTCCATTCATAAGTCTTGAAAATATTGAAAGCAGGTGCGTGACTATTTACCTAAACGTGCCACATGTCACTTTTGACAACAGGAGCTGAAGAGCTTATTTACTTGCTTAGTGAGTAATGAATCACTCAAATGACTCCCAAAACCCTAACTAGTATTCCTAACTTTGGCAAAAAAACATTAAAACAAAATGTATTTAACATCCAAGTGAAAAATACACAGTACCGAAATTTGGGATGTTGCACTTGTAAAGAAAATGGTGTTGTGTCACCGATTCTGGCGATGTTTGTGTCATCACAATAAAAATCGGTCGCTAAATAGACTTTCTCTTGCAGTGCAAGAGCTCATAGGTCCTAGAGATACACTTCAATGGGGCCAAATATTAGTCATGTTAAAAGACACTTGGGCATAGTAAAGAGCCATTTCGATCAATAACGTTTTAATATAAGAAAATGTCTCTGGGGTCTATGATTTTATTGGAGAATATACTCTCACTTTAGGCTTCCCCGATAGCCTAAAAAACTACATGTTAGATAAAAATCAAGCTCTTCCAAGTTATGGAATTAGGGAAAACAATACAAAAGAGGATTAAGAATCCCCCACCCACACCCCACTTAAGGTGCATGTAAGCTCCTAATACAGGTGGCTTTCAAGTTGCACAAATCGATGTATTTGTGTATTGTGCCAAAGTGAGGTAAAAACCATTGATTTGGATGCCAAACAACTGGATGGTGAAGATTGGAGTGGGTTACTGTTTGAAGAGGTTGTATTGTTTTTATTTTTTATTTTTATTTTTATTTTTATACTGTCTATGTGGCAGCTTTGTTGCAGTAGTAAGTAAAAATAATGATTATTGTTAAATAATAAAATATATGAAAAGTGAATAAATAATTTATTTTTGTAGTAGGTGAGTATTATTTTGCCATTTATTAAAACGAATTTTATTTTACTTTTCCCTTATAGAGGGTTTTATATCGATTGATGTTATTTCAACATGAACATGAACATGAACATGACATATCCCATTAATTAAGATTAAGACAATTTTTGTAATGTGAGTAATGTGTCGAAGCTCTTTTTTTTTTACAAAAGAAAACTTATATTTCATTCATAATCAAAGAAAAGATACAAGCCGGACTACAATCGAAAATTTGGATGCTAGCGAAATTCCTTGATGCCCGGGTTAAGGAATGGGCAACAAGGTTAGCTTGCCTCCGGATAAAACTAACCGTATAGTTTTGTGATACAGATAAAAGGTTCCTACACGAACTTAAAATAGAGCCAAATTCGGTAACAGAACGACACACTCCTCGGATACCATCAACCACTGTCTTGCAATCCAGCTCAATGGTAACTCTCTGGATATGTAATTCTTGAAGTCATTTGACTGCCGTTAATAATCCCAAAGCCTCAGCCTCCTGTGGTGGTGGGGAACCATGAAACCAAACCGTCTTTGCCTTAACAAAGAGGCCCTCACAATCCCGAATTCATAGACCAATTCCAAACCTGTTGTCATCAAATAACGCGGCATCAACGTTGCATTTCACGATTGCATCTTCTTTGGACAAACCCAATGATTTTCGATTCGAGCGTTCTTTGGCGGTTTACTCTTTATTCTTCTTTGTCACAATTTCAGTATTATTGTGTTGCTATGTTGTTGTTCTATTGCTGTAATTTGTTGTTGTTGTTGTTGCTACTGATGTTGTTGCTGTGAGGTGTTGTTGTTGTTGTCGTTGTTGCTGTTCCTGCTGGTGTTGCTGTCCAAGCGCTAGAGTGGGCTTGCGCGCCTGGGTCCAATGATATAAATACTCCATAGCACTTGAAACTGCGAACCTAATTGGTTGGAATATATTCTGCCATATTTTGTCATTTCTTCGCTTCCACAAACACCAAATAATCATAGCCACACCTCTCCTCACCAAATCCGAAACAGATGATAAAATATTAAATATAGTTGTCTTGAAATCATCCATTCCTACGGTAAGAATTTGTTGAATAGTGTGCCAAAACCCGTCTCCAAACCGCCTCAGATGATAAAATATTAAATATAGCCTCGCTTGTGCAACAGATTTGACCAATACCTCTCTGCCTACTTTGGAGAGATGGCGCCACGACCATTGTCTAACTCGCTCCACACTCTATATCTAAGTAAGTAACCAAACAACTGCTTTTAATGTGTTGAAGCTTTAGTAATACACAAAATATGTTGAAGTAGCACTTTGCATGAGATTAAGTAGCAGTGTAATTTCCAATTAGGCCACTATAGTAATACACAAAATATGTTTAAGTAGCTGTATAGATCATGCAAATGAAAACAGAGAAATAGTTCAATATATTGATGGTTTTTTTACACCCCCATCTTCCTCCCTCCCACGCCCATAATTACCAAAACGGACAAAAATACACTTATTAAATTACAAAACACGGAATCAACCCACACTTTTGCGTAAATTCGAAGAAAAGTAAGTGTTTTTTTAGGATTCCGGAAATAGGTAAATTCGCGGATATAGATTAGGGATTCCCTAAATACCTTAAAGCGAGGTATTTTCGGTTAGGTATATTCGGTTTGTTAAATTTCAAACCAAAAATACCTCGGTTTGAGTATTTCCGAGAATCCCAAATCAATCCTCTTGAATTTACCTAAACGTGGGATTCCCATTTTTGAATTTTTTTTTGAATTTTTTCAATGGCGAGTTCTAGATCAGGCAACTTTGCGCGAGGCGAGTCTTCTAAGGCAGTACCACGATGAGGAGGATGATGACACTAGTACTCCTCCAGCTCCGAGCACCCGGACGAGGCACGTACTTGCTGCTCACACTTCTGAGCGTCGGAGGCGTGTTCGAGATAGACAGATCGATGCTGATTAGGTGGAGCAGCAGTAAGAGCATCAACACGAGTACTATGATCAGTAGGAGTACTCTTATCAGGAGCAGGATGATCAGGATCGTACTATGAGCATGAGCAGGACGCCATGCAACTAGACGATCACGCAGCTCCTCAGGATGGCGATCAGGCAGTTGAGCATGGGCAGGATTTGTTGAACCTCAATGCGCACTGCGTCTCCCTGCTATTTCAGAGGCAGGTAATATTTTTAATAATTATTTTAATTTTGTAAACAATAATTAATTGTTCACTTTTAATAATTTATTGATTACTTTTCATTTTTTCAGCTCTGCAGTAAAATAAAGGTGGCATCTCACGGTACTAAGTTACTCAAGCATAGACCTGTCAAGCACGACCCACACATATCCACCTGGTTGCGCGAGGCGGATCTTTTAGAGCTGGACGCCACACCTCTCAGCAGCATCAACCATGAGTTGATATTAGCTTTTGTGGAGAGGTGACATTTTGAGACCAGCTCTTTCCACATGCCGTGGGGGGAGATGAGTGTAAGGTTGGACGACGTGTCCGCGTTGCTCCACTTGCCGCTCACCGACACACCTTTGGACTTCAAGCTCCATTATGACACTGCTCAGGCCATTCAGGCTTGATTAGACTATTTGGGCATAGGCCGGAACTCTGCCTGGGAGGAGTGTCAGGCCACTTAGGTACCAGCTTTCAGGTTCAGTTTGTTGGAGGCTGCATACAGAATAAAAACATGGAGGAGGGCAATTTTGATTTTGCGGCACGGTGCTATATCATATACTTGTTGGGCGACACCATATTTGCCGACAAGAGTCACACTTATGTGCCGGTGAAGTGGGTTCATCTTATCCGGATTTTCAATTTGTGTGGCGGTGTATTTGGGGTCCAATTGCTCTCACCATCCATTACGAGCAGCTGAACGACACAACCTTTTATAAAACCTAGCAGATAAGGGGATACGCTTCTATGCTTCAACTAATTAATTATTTATTTAATCTTTTAATTACTTTAAATTACTTATATTCTTATAATTGCTTATACATTCATTTAATTATTTCAGTGTTGGATTTACGAGCATTTTCCCACCATAATTGCTCGGAGAGAATTAGTTGGGTCAGAGAAACCACGTGCCAGCAGGTGGGTAAACAAGAAGTTAGACACTCTGAAGCTTCATCATTTTAGGTAGCGGCTAGATGACTTACAGCACGGGGATGTCGTATGGACCCCTTGGGAGGACCACTGCCAGTATGTTTCATTTCATAGCATCTCCCTTTTCAGAGGTTGGCTTGTCTGGGGCGATGTTAATGTCAAGTATAAAAAAAAACCCTTAAATTAATAACTACTCCTCCTGACCTGTTTATAAGCGAAAAAAAACATTTTTAGATTCATTTGGGAAACTATGTATCTAGACTATAATACAATCAAAATAAATTAATTTTTGAATGAACCTAAAAAATGATGGTTTGCTTATAAATAGATCGGAGGAAGTACGTAATAGTGCTATAGTTGTCCATAATTTTTTTCATACCCATCACATTAGAGTTTTGATTTTGGAGTTGCATATTGGTTTTCTTGGGTTTGTAGTTCCCTGTTTTTGAATTATAGGTTGGTGTATTTTCGAATTATAGAAAATTTATGCCATAGTAATTTGTGTAAGTTAATTATAGAAATTGTTATAGATAGTAAGTGAGTTTACTTTTTCAGTTAACGAAAACAATTGTTGACTTTTCAGTTGAATCTAATCCCACAAATTACTTCAAAGTATAGATAAATTTTTATTAAAAAATTTATTTGAATTAGTTCGAATAAGTAAAATGCGCCGTAAATAAATTGAGAACAACATTCATTGGGTAATTAAATTAAATAAAATAAAAAGGATAAATTTGATGTTGGCCTTAAAACTCTTTTTGGCCATTAAACTTGTTTTTTAATGCATTAAGAAAAACCTAAATTATTCATTACTTTAGTTTAGTATGCAGAGAGTGAAAACAGTGTATTGGGAAAAATATCTTATTAACATAGTCAAGAGAAAGAGAGTGATGAAGAAGAAATAGAAAAACAAATAAAAGGAGCTTATCTAAAAAAAAAAAAAAAAATAAAAGGCTCAAAATTACTTGTTGGTGATAATGTGTCAAATTTACATATATTCATGTGCCTTTCCTTCCTATTATAAAATCTTTTTCTTTGGACTTTAAAAAAACAACAACCTATTGAATAAAAATTCAACCTCATTGTACTGAGTTACAATTTTGGCACAATACCCAAATACATTGATTTGTGCAACTTAAAAGGCACCCCTAATACAAACAACATATACCCAAGTTCCCATGAACACTGCTTAAACACTTTGAACTTTGTTCATATGCACAAAACGACCATAACTTACTTTTGTCATTGGTAGTATTGTAAAAAACTTACATTTTTACCAACTAAGATGTTGACATGAAGTATTACTATAATCATGAAATAAGCAAAGTAGCGCTATTATATTTTGTTTAGTGTCTCGACAAAACACCATGATGTCATCAGTATACAAAATAGGAGAAGGAGATGCACAAGATCAAGAATCAGACATAAGTTGCAGTTTACCCGAGCAAACTAGGTGAGAAATACCCCTTGCTTAGAACATCTTTATCCAGGCAAAAAAGACAAGGGGAAGAAGGCATCACTGTCTAACTCTTATTTTTCAGGATAAATATCATGGAGAATGGCCATTAACAACTATAGATAGCTTCCGGTCAAAAAAATAAAACAACTATAGATAGCTTAGCGAAGTGAATGATCTCCATAAAACAATTAAAGAAAGTTGGATAAAAACCAAAAAGTTCAGAGAACTTGGAGCAAAAAAACCTCAATCAATGGTATCAAAGCCTTCTTAATTTATGTCAAATTTCAAAGCAATATTGCCACCAAAAAGAGGAGGGATTTCTCGCTCACTACAAAAAAAAAAGTCAAATAGTGACCGAAACTTCGGTAGATAAACTAGAAAAACCAGTCACTATCATGTTTAGCGACCAAATCTACGACCAGAAAAAATCTATTGTTAAGTCACTATTTCGGTCGCTAAAATCGAATTACATTATCCATTTCATATCAGTCTCTAGTCACTGAATATATTCAGTCTCTTATTCGGATGCTATTTTCCGTTTTTCTAGTAGTGGCTTTAATTAGAGATGTTCAATATATTTAGGGTATGTTTGGGAGAGGGTTTTGGGAGGGGAGGGCTTGAAAAAGATTAGTCTATATTTTAACATATATTTAAGATTTTAAAAAACTATAAAAGTAACTTGATAGATAACAATATAACATTTTTAATCACACTTAGTTTATATTTAGAGACATTATATAGCTTCCTCAATTTATACTATCTGCAAGTACCTTAGTAATAATCTTAATATGAAAATTAACCATAACAGTAGATCTATAATCTTCAATTTTATGATCAGCTCCTATGAACTTTAGAATCAGAGCAATAAGATTGGAATTCAAGTTAAGGAATATATACAACCTAATACTCATGTCATAATATGTGTATTTATCTATCATAAAAAATAAGAATCGTCCCTATCAAAGCTATTAGTTAGACTATGTGGAGGTGGCCGAAAGTCTTGGAAAAGAAATAGATGCAACTTAATTGGTAAAACTATGTATTTTTTTATTTACTTCACATAACAAATAATTATAGATTATAATTGTGATAATATATATATATATATATATATATATATATATATATATATATATATATATATATATATATATATATATATATATATATATATATAAGGCAGCTCAATTGAGAATACCAACTTGTTATGAGAATTGAAAATATTTAATTATTGTTTAATTAGATTGAAATTAACAATTTAAATTATATAATAATTATAAATCACATGTGATTATTTTCTTTTTAATTAAAGATCATGAAATTTCTAAAAATTCACGTAAAATTTTGTAATTAATAACATAATCTCAAGCTGTTAATTCTTAATCTAAGCTGAAGGGCAAAGCTAAATATGAATAAACACTGGTGCGACACATTGAATCCACTAATTAAAGGTCATGATCATTCATGAATCTACTTAATGGTATCCGCATCATATCTCCTATACATCTAATTACTACTACATTCCACTAACTTTTTTTTCCAATACCACTAATTTAAAATGGTTGTAGAAGTATTTGTCGACACCTCAGTAACCTTGTTCAAATACGTTAACCAGTTTTATTAACTTCATCAAATAATCAATAAGTTTCACGAACATTCGTAGTATCCATATCAAAAATCATTCCACGTAAAATAATTATGTAGGTGTAATACATGCAGATATAAACCTCAAGGTCATGCATAGCCAAAAAATGGCGTAATGGAAGCTTTATTTGACGACCGAATTAAATCTAAGCGTCCCTAAATCTGCTTTTCCTAAATCTGCCCCACACTACTAAAGTAATGAGGTATATATTTACCATCTAAAGAATAACTAGAAAGTTCAAATGGCAAAGAAGCCTTAAAAATTTCATATCATTTTAGTTTACATTTTTCTGTTTGTTTACAAAGGAAAGTTATCTATGGAGCCTTCCTCTACTCGATCTTGAGTTCTTGACCGTAAATGCGCAAGTTCTTTGCCGATAAAATATTTTTTATAGACAATGTAGTGGGGAGGGGAATGTTAGATTCTTTGGACTTGAATCCAAAATCTCCTACTTGAACTCATTTGGTGCTGTCTTTCGATATCTCTTTTCTAAGAATCGAGCTATCTAATTGTTAATTAAATAGGATAAAATGATCACAACCACTTAAATTTGGATAATCTAAAGTGATTAGAGAGTAAAGTGAGAAATCCAATCTTTTATCAAAAGTAATTTATCATGCATGTGTAGTAGTTATCAACCCTACACTTGTGATCAATGAATGGTTGACATTTTCTACTTTGCCCCGTGAAGTTTTTTTTTTAGATAAGCAATTTCATCGATAGACGCACAAGAAGTGCCCAACTATTACAATGGGAAGGGAGCCCTCCAAAACCTCTCGAGCCAAACCCTGTGGGAAAAGACTCCAGGGAGGAAAAAGAGTACCCCGCACAAAGAATTGCACTGTGATGGGAAAACCGTCCTAGCACACTGCTTCTCCCCCTTCTACAAATATAAATGACTTGAATACAATACAGCTAATAACTGATTACAATAGAAGGTAACAACCCAAAGGATTGTTGTACCAATCTGACCAAATCGCCAAACATTTCCTCCCCTTCCTAGCCTTAAACCAACTCCACGCCGAGTCCTTTATACCCGAGACCAAGTTGGGAACCGAAGCCACCTCCCCGTTGAAAACAATTTTATTCCTCATGATCCAAATGTTCCATACCACCGATAACCATATAAGATGCCTAACCCTTTTGAGTTTCCTTCCCTTCGTTAATTTACCAAATTCCAAAAAGTGGTTCACCATCCACAGAGTCCGTAATGCTTTCCCTAATCCACAACCGCACTTGCTGCCAAACTGTTTTAATTACTCTACATCCCATAAACAAATGTCCCGTAGACTCATCCTCCTCGAAACAAAAAACGCAGCACTTATCCAAATTGGAGTGAAGAATACCTCTATCATACAAATTCTCCCGAGTGGCCAGTCTATTCAACATTAATCTCCACCCGAAAATTAGCACTTTTGAAGGCACATCATTTTCCCATAATTGTTTCCAATGTGTCCCAACCCCTATCTCTCCCTCAACACCAACTTCCGGAATAACCGAACCCTCCGACCCAGCAACTACGCTCCTACCCACTGCACCAGCAGCTCCACCTGAACCAAACACAGCGCCTGCAGCTGCATAATAGTTGATGTCTGGCATGCACTTCCGGCAACAACAATTCGCGGACCTCCACACTCCACACTGTAGAAAAGCACTATGCATCGCAAATTGCACCGAAACCTGCTGCAAAACTGTCCAGACCCTCCCCACCCTCAGGTGCACGAACCTCGCTATTCTGACGGCAGCCAGCTATTTATTGCTTCTTTTCTGCAAGAGACGCCGATCTGCTTTGTCCAAACGACTGTCCTTTCGCCTCCTCCTAATCGAATCCACTTTGCACGAAACAACAATTAAATCGCACAATTTAGCATAGCAACTTTTCACCGTGAAGCCATTTATTGAATCAAGTAGGCATATCCATCTATCCGGTGATGAATCATTTAATTGAGCCGATTGTAGCAGTTGCATAAAATAATTCACATTATGTTCATCCTCCGAGCGTAACTCCTCCAACCAAAGACAATTCCATCTCCACACATTACTCTCCCAAAAACCCATTTCTTCCACCACGTTGTTCTTGTTATTACTTCTATCATATATTGTTGGAAAAAGTTCTGCAAAACTATTTCTCCCAAACCACTTGTCCTTCCAAAATTTCACTAAATTACCTATCCCCAATTTAATTCTTACTATCTCCCCGAACCATCCTTCCTTCAATTTAATTCCATTACCCAATTGACATAAATCCATGACCAAATAGATTTCTTCCCAAACCTCTTCTATATTCCTCCTCATTTGGCCATCTCCTTCCACTTCATATCTAGACTCTAATACTTCTTTCCACAACGGGTTACCCTCCTCCGTTAAAATCCTCCACCTCCACTTGGCCAATAGTGCAATGTTGAACACCTCCAAATTTTTCACTCCAAGTCCGCCCTTATCCTTCGGTTTACAAATAGTTTCCCAACTTACCCAAGCCATTTTCCTTATCTCTCCATCACCACCCCATAGGAATCTTCTTTGTATCTTTATAATCTCCTCTATTATTTTTCTCGGCGCTTTATAAAAAGAGAATAGATACAAAGGTAGAGAAGCAAGTACCGAGTTAATAAGAGTAACACGCCCACCTATGGATAATTGTTTGCTTTTCCAACTATTTAACCTTGCCTTGATGGTATCCAAAACTGGTTGCCAAGTACTTGTTAATCTCGGATTTGACCCTACCGGAACACCAAGAAATTTAAACGAAGTCGATCCCCTACTACATGCAAGAAATTGGGATATCCCCTCCATTGTCCTATCCTCCATGCTAATGCCGATCACGTTACTCTTTGAGAAATTCACTCTCAAGCCTGATGCAAGTTCAAAACTCCTTAGGATAGCTTTTAAACACCACACACTCCTATCACTTCCATCACAAAAGAAAATAGTGTCATCTGCGAATTGTAAAACTTCCACAGTTAGAGATTCATTCACTTTAAAACCCGTCAAGTTGTTTGATTCTACCCCTTTCCTTACAAGCCCCGCTAATCCTTCCCCTGCCACAAGAAACAAGAAAGCGCGAGAGGATCGCCTGTTTCAACCCCCTTCGCAGCACAAACTCCTGTGATGGGCTGCCATTAACTAAGACAGAGATAGAATTAGATGAGTAGCATGTTCGCATCCACCCCTCCACTTCGAACCAAAGCCTAACCTGCTTAGCATATTGTCTAAGTATGACCAACTTACCGAGTCATAGGCCTTCTCAAAGTCAGCCTTCAGACCACACACATACTTTTCTTCTCTTGGTCATATCCATGATCTCATTTACTACCACCACGCCATCCAGTATGTTCCTTCCTGCTAAGAATGCACTTTGACACCCCAATATTACCCCTTTTAGGACTTTCTTAAATCTGCCCGCCAACACCTTAGCCAGCATTTTATACAAGCATCCAATCAAAGAGATAGGTCTATACTCCCCCAGCCCATTAGGATTTCTACATTTAGGAATTAGAGCCAGAAATGATGCACAAATTGCCTTAGGTAATTTTGCTTGCCTGTGAAACTCCTCAAAAAACCTCATTATCTCCAGAGAGATTAGGTCCCGACAATTCTTAATAAAAGTAAAATTAAACCCGTCCGGCCCCGGGCTTTTGTTGTCGTCGCACTCCCAAACCGCTTCCTTCACCTCTTCCAGAGAGAACGACATCACTAACAACTCATTATTAGCATTACTAATTTGGTTGAAATTTACTCCATCAAGTGTTGGACGGACAAATTCCTCCTCCTTGAATTTCTTTTCAAAATGGTCCCTAACCGCTCTTTTCACACCAACTACATCATCCACCCATTTCTCATTCACCATCACCTTCAAAAGTTGTGTCCTCCTCCTATTATTTTTCATACAAGCATGAAAATACCTGCTATTTGAATCTCCCTGAGACAACCACCTTACCCTGGACTTTTGGGCGAGAAGACTTTCCTTCGCATGAAGTTCTCCCCAAAATTCATTGTTTAATTTCCTTCTCAACTCATCATCCACATTTCCACCCTCCACCGACAACCTTTCAACTTCATTCAAATCCTTGACTATTTTTTCAATGTTTAAGTCTTTAATGCCGAAAACCTCTCTGTTCCATATCTTAAGCTTCTCTTTCAACATTCTCATTTTCTCCTTTATCACATATGACCCTCTACCTTCTACTTTGAAAGAAGCCCAGCACTCCTGTACAAACTGATTAAACTCCTTATGATCCACCCATCAATTGTTGAATCTAAATGGCTTTGGTCCCCAATTCAATTCTGAAGATATTAACCAAACTGGACAATGATCCGATATCTCTCTATTTCCAACCCATTGGCGCTAACCCCCACCTTGATATAAGATCATCGGACAAGAGAATTCATCGCCCAACTACTCGCCTCTCCATCATACCCAAAACACGTGTATTTCTTTCCTAAGACCGGCACATCAATGAGTTCCATATCCTCCACGAATGCAAGGAATTCACTAGCCTCAACATGATTAAAACTTGTCATGCAACCACTTCTTTCTTGTCTAGAGGTCACTGCATTAAAGTCTCCCGCTATACACCAATCACCCACCTCAAACTGTTCTTTCAAGCATTTTAAGTTTGTCCACAGTCTTCTTTTACCACCATATTGCATACAGAATACACATTAATAAAGTAGCAAATCGACCCTCAACTTTTGCACACATACCAATAAAGTGAGGAAAATAATGATCCACCACTGTTTGATAATGAGGTAGAGAATAATGATATTTCGGATGACGAAAGGGTTGGGGATGATGATGTAGGGTTGAGGGAAGGACAACTACTACTTCCAACCATATTTAGAAAAATGTCAAAATAGAAGAAAGAGAATAATAATTTTACAAAAACAAGTTTATAGATAACGGGTGTAATCACTACTATTATAAATACAAAGTGGAAGATAATAACTTGGAAGTGATGTTCATAGTATTAAAAGAATTGGTAATTTGTAGATGAAAAATAAAAAATGACACTTATTTTGAGACAACGTTTTCAGTATGTTACACTTAATTTGAGACAGGGGAAGAAGAAGAAGAAGAAGAAGAAGAAGAAGAACCTGGGGAACTTTCATCACTTTCTTTTAAGGATTCTATTGGAAGCTTTCAAGAAATCATCAATTTCTTTTACTCGGCCTTGTAGTTTTCTGATTACCCTTCCTAACATTTTCTTTAGATCATGGTCCAGCTGAGAGACTTGAGCTTTTAAGTTTCTGTAGTGTTTTTGTTGTTTTTGAGAAAGAACTTTGAGGTTTTCATCTATTTCGTCTATTTTTTGTACAATCTTATCTTCCTTTTTGTCAAGATTATGAAGTAAGTCGTTTTTGAGCAACCATATTTTCATATTTCCAATTTAGAAATTATTAGCCTTGAGTTAAGGGTTTAAGGTTTCCATCAAGTTGGACTTCATCATTTGAATGTACGAAAGGTTTGGATGATCTTTAATTTTGTGATGGGGTTCACTTTTCCTTCCAAATCAGAAAAATGTTGGTCATCGTTTGAAGTTGAAGTCGAGAACGTGGCGTAAGGATTGGTTCAATACCTTTTGGAGGACTTAATGGTTTACAATAGTCTAAAGGAGACCATGTAATGAGAGTAGGATACTCAGGTGGTAAAAGGTTTTGTTTTCTGAGGATTTTAAGTACTTCCTCGCAAATAGAAAGAAGTTTCTTTTTCTCATGAATTGCTATCCAAGGACCATTATCGGGGTCAGATTTTCTCCGTGGTGGAGGAGATGGTCTATACGTCTCTTTCTTTTTCTTTTAAGGAAGGACAATCTCTCTATCAAAATCATCATCTTACTTCCAATAGTCACAAGTTGAGTCATACATATTTGGATCTATGTCCTAAATAAAATGGTCATCTATCTTGTCAGTATAGATAGACTCTCCTTTAGCAATGACAATATAAATAGGACGCCAGTCTTCTTCAAGTACTGGTTGTTTCTTCATGGTTTGGAAAATGGAAGAAGGGGTCGAACTTGGTCCTTCATCTACCTTTTTGAAAATTGTTTTGACTGATTTATCAACAGATCTCTTGAAAGTAGGTTCTTGTGACTGTAATGGTCTCCTGTCAAGATGGAGCTTCTCGTAATTGCTTATCCATTCAAGAGGAATTAGTTGACTTAATTCTTCTCTTGAAAATTTCCTTGGAATTTTGACAACATAATATAATTTTCTTTGTTAGTACCCACCAACAGTAAATCAGAAGAACATCCTGAGATTGGAAAATCTTTAGTTAATTAGTTAGATTGGTTATTGTCTCGCCTGTAGGCTACAGTGTTTTAGGGGTCATCTTAGGTCATTTCTATATTGTTTTATTTTCTTTGATGGCAAGGGTATCGGTCTAGTCCCCCCTTCGTTTTTCTCTGTATTTTCTATTTTCTTTTTTTTAATAAATTCGGGCAATCTGCCTGTTTGTCAAAAAAAAAAGACAAGGCTTTTGGAACTTGATCAGATCTTGTGATATGAACTTGGACTTTCAGTCTGGTAGACAAAATACTATCATTAAGACTTATATTATAATTTGGAAAAATGGTAAGAACAACACTTACGACATAGAGTGTAGTTAGAACAATCCCAATGACATGATAGATAGCTTGAATTCAAAAGAACTATTCTGCAAAAGACAGACGTCATATATTTTCTCCTATGAAGAGAGAGAATTAGCATGACAGCTTCAAAATGTAAATTTGTGTATCCCTCATTTTTCTTGTGATCTATGAGATTTAAAGGAATCTCTAAATCTACATATTGTTCTTGGCTTGTTGCTCTAAGGTTACATTGATCAAGTCGAGATGATTGTGCGTATTATTTCATGTGAGGGCGATTTGTAGAGATTAAATTCCTGATAGATCTGGTAATTGATCTTTGTCTTTTGTAAATATTATAAGGAATTAAAAGCGGAGCAGGTTTCAGCAATTTGAGCATCATCTGGCACATATGGATAGTCAATAAGATTTTCCAATTCATGAGAAGAGAAATGTAATTTTACAAATATTAAAAAGAACTATCTATCTATCTATAGGGGTATATATATTTTAATGTATAAACCTTTCAAGTTTTAGTCATATTTCAATAAATATTAATTTTGGTCAAATAGGGATCGAACTCCATAATAAAATACTGTTAAAAAAAGGTTAAATGTAGTAGAGAGAGATACTAGCTAATATCAGTTTGAGCTGGCGGCTATTCAAATATGGCTTGTTTCATTTTGTGACGTAATCTCATGCGCAAGTAGACTTGTCGGCAATACAATGATTTGTTTTTTTAAAATAATACAAGAGTTTAATTAGTATACACATTATGTGTAAAAACATTCTGTTATCACTATCGTCCAATGATATATGGTAGGCGTGACACGTCGGTGGTTCTTAATTGAGTAATCTTCTTTTTAATGAGCATCATTAAACTATCGTTGGTAGATAGTGTAAAGCATGATACACAATGCATATAAATTAAACTCATAATACAATGGTTTGTTGAATTTGTTTTTTTGTGCTTGTCAATAAAAACTAGATTTATTATTCAGAGTGGGCTATAACAAGTGTTCACTAGTTTGTTCAAGCAAAATCACAACTTGACTTGTCAAGCAACACTTCATCGTTATTTATACCATTTTTTAAATAACATTTTCATTCATTTCGAGAAATAAAATGGAATTTTGACCAAAAAGAGAAAAAAAATGGAATTTTAATTATTGTGATTCCCCATTCCTAGATTCTCACGTGCAACTATACAAGTCATATTTGGTTACAACATACTAGTATATTAGTCGTCTTTGGAGTCCTTTTGTCTCCATATGTGTCCACTTGCAACTGTCATATGTGCTATTGATTGGATCCGATCCCCTACTGTGACATTTATCTAAAGGGTAATTTTTTTATCGTGTTATTGGTGCATTGTATACATTGATTTCAAGTAATGATTAATCTATATTAAGAAATTTTCTTAACCACGTATATCCAATTTTCTTAATCAACTCAAAACTTTAAAAAGAGACCCGAGTCGAATTATTACTCAAACTAATCCTCGTTGGTTTCTAAAGTGTAGTTTTAGAAAACAGCCATTCTTTTGTTGGTCATGGCATTCATTGTTTGTAAGTAAAAGGACAAATGTTCATGAATCAGCTTGATTCACTCTAGTCAATTCAAAGGCCGTCGTATATATAAATTATTATATATATAGATGCCAAACATGACCTAATTTAATATTCAAAATTATTCTCCAAATGGAAATCGGCAATATTATTAGTAGTGCTTCGTTCTACGAACTCAGAAAGTTTGTTGACCATTTGACCTTTAACATATATAACGGCCCTAGTGTATTTTTATTATAATAAAAAAATTCTAATATGAAAATTGTTCCCAACTATTCCTGGATTAGGATATAGCAAGAACACAGAATATAGTATGTGAGGAGTAAAAATGTTCATCCCCTTTCATTGGCCTCATGGGCATATATTTATATTACAATACGTTATTAAAGCTCATAAATCTTTCATAAAGATGCATGAATCGCCAGATCTCGGGCGCGAGATTCTCGGGCTTGCCTAATATATCTAACAGGACTTTCGCCTGAGGCCAAACCTACTAGAGACGTCGGCCCTTTGGCCGGGAGGTGGTCTGTGCGTCGGCCTTGGTGTGTCGCCGGCGGAAGCTTCGGTGATGAGGGCGCGGTGACCTTGGTCTTCGTCTTCTAAGCCCAGACGAGTCGGCTAGGAGGTGTATCATATCCGAGCCTTCTGGGTGATCGGCTAGGAACACGATCCCTCGGCGGTGAGCACTTTGTGCGGGCGTTCCAAGTATCTTTGGTTTATTCTCGGTTCCCATAGTCCCTCATTCCGTGTGTTGAGGTGATCCGTCCTCACTTGCCTTTAGTGTCTTGGGTCCTGGTCTTGTGTGGATTTTTGTGCTCCCCTTGACCTGGTCATTCTTTGACTCGCATGGGTTTCTGTTGCGTCATAAGTGTGTTTCCTCTGACTTGGTCAGTTTTTGACTTGCATGGGTTTCCGTTACACCATAAACGTAACCCTGAGGTCTTCGTTCCTCCACTTGTATAAATAGGGGTTTCTTGTCGCTTTGGTTGTTCATGGCTTGGTTGCACACGCTCTCCTATGGTGAGATCGCGTCCCCTCCTTTGAGTCTTTTGAACAACCCCATCTGTCGCAGGTGTGTGGGGGTTGTTAAGAGGCTCAAAGCGGGGGTTATTGATCTTTGTGAGCTCTGGCTCTTTTCTTCTTGCAGGTGGCTTTACCTCTGAATGTTGGAGTTGTTCAGAAGACTCAAAGAGCGATCGGCAGGGATATCTCGCCGACTGTTCATGGAAGGTGACACCTCGGTCGCTCGATGCGGGGCCTCGTCATAATTGGCTGGCAATCCTCGAGTAGGCCTTGGTGTTGCCTTTGGTGCAAAGGGGGAGGTCGTCCTCTGTTCCTGCTGCCTGGGGCCGATTCAGAACATTGGATGTAGCAATCAGTAGTGAACATTAGTAGTTCATTCTTTTATAGTGATTTTGATTTACGTCTTTGCCATTGTAATGTAATGTAATGTTGTATTGAAAATAAACGGACTTGATTAATCTTTGAAACCTTCCACTTTTATTGTTGTTTTACGCTCAAATCGGCTTTCCTTTCCGCCCGCGACCAGGTTGCATCTCCTGTTTCTCCGAACTCTTTCCTAGCCGATAGCATTGTGGCTCATCCGACTTCTCTTTTTGGCCGATATCTATTGATTGACGCGATGTGACGCGGCGTTTGATTGATTTGATTTTTGGCGGGAGGTGTCATCATGACGCTCTTGGGAACCGCCACGCGTCTTTAAGTGCTCCATTGGGGCAAGACACGTGTCACGACCCTACCGCCTGGGATTTGAACCGCTTCGAGTCTCCACCGTTGATTTTATTGGTGGGTTTGTGAGCCGTTGGATCATCTTTACTCCGAAAGGGTCTTACTTCGTGTCTCTTCGCTTAGTTTTCTTTTCCGTTTCGCTTCCTCTCCATTCCTGCCACCGTCTTTTTCTCGCCTCTCTCTTCTCCTGTGCTCTTCCTGTGCCTTTCTCTTCCTTTGGTGGTGTTTGTGGCTACCCAGATTTCTTTCTTAAGGTACGTGGCTTCTCGCATTACCCTCTTATTTTCTGCTTTGGTGAGTATAATTGGCTGCCTTTTTCTGCTTCTCTTGAGTCGCATTTGCTGCATTTGTTTCCTTGCTTTGGTGCTGTGAGAATTGGGGGTGTTGCCAGGTACTGTCTGAGCTGTTGGAGTGCGTGCTCACATTCTTCCGACCACCTGAAGCTCGAATTTTTTCTGAGTAACTGAAAGAATGGCTTTACTCTGTCCGCCGAACGCCCGAGGAATCGGGAGAGCGCCCCTATTTGACCTGCTAGGACCTGCACCTCCTTGGCTATGGATGGGCTTCTGGCGTTGATGATTGCTCGGCATTGGGAGGGATTGGCCTCGATGCCTCGGTGAGAGAGGATATATCCCAGAACTCTCTGCTGGACACCAAACGAGCACTTTTCAGGTTGGCCGGAGTCGTGTTTTTTCCGTGGCTTGAATATCTTGGCTAGATTGGTTACATGATCGGGGATGCATGCGGATTTCACCACCATATCATCGGCGTGAGACTTCGATGGTGCGGCGATTTCTTCTTCAAAAATTATGTCCATCACCAGTGATAGGTCGCGCGGCGTTTTTTTAAACCGGCGGCATCACTTGGTAACAATAGTTGGAACGGCCGGTCATGAAGCGATCTTCTCTTCATCGGTGTGACTCATCCCGATCCGTTATAACCAGGTATCGTCCATGAAACCGAGTAGCTTGAAGGCGGATGCTCGTCAACGAGGCCGTCAATGCTTGGCAGGGGATACGCGTCCTTTGGGCAGGCTTTGTTGAGGTCTGTATAGTCGATGCACATTATCCACTTGCCGTTGGACTTCTTGACAAGCACAGGGTTTGCCAGCCATGTTGGATACTTCACTTCCCGGATGAATCGCGCGAGAGTAGCTTTTACATACGCTTTTATAACCTCTGTTTTTTCTTGCCCCTGTTTTCTTTTTCTTTGGGACACAAGTTGAGCAGAAGGATTTAGTGATAATCTGTGATAGATGAAATTTGGGTCGATACTGCATGTCTTGGGGACCACCACGCGAATATGTGGGCGTTGTGCTGCGAGAAGCTTTAGGAGCCGGTCTTGATCTCTGTTTGAAAGTCTCGTCCACGATCTTCGTCTTTTGATGTTGCATTGGGCCTATCACAACTTCCTTTAGGTCACTGCGGGGCGTGGTCTCTTTCCTCTCTTTTGTCGGGTCATACATCCCGGGATCCGAGTCAAGAAATCTACGATGGTTGCTTTTACGCTCTTGGTCCTCCGAGTACGCTCTTGATGTTGGCACTCTGCGTAACACTTGCGGGCCATCGCTGAGTCGCCACTTCACCGCTCCGACTTCCCCGTTGGGCAGGGGGTATTTGAGGCAGAGGTGAGGGTAAGAGATTGCAGCCATCAGAGCGTTGAGGGTGGGCCTGCCAACAATAATGTTATAAGAAGACTTTGCGTTTACAACCATATACCTCGGCACTGCTTTTTTTGGTGATTACGCCTCGCCAAGGTTGTTCTCAAGTCCAGATAGCCTCAGACTTCCACCTGTTCGCCTGCAAAACCAACAAGTGTACCTAGGTAACTTTTCAACGACTCCTCCGGCGAGCAGAGCTCTTTGAAGCACTTCCAGTACATCACGTTAGCGGAGCTTCCGCCGTCTACAAGTACTCGGGCCACCTTTTATCCGCTGGTGGTGACGCATATCACGATCGGGTCGTCGGAATGGGGCTGGACTCCGTTGAAATCTGTGATATCAAAAGAGATCGGTGGGTAGACCGGAGCTGGTTCTTCGGCAGTGCTTGCGGAAACCGACATGATGGATCGAGCGTACTTTTTCCTGGCCGAGGATGAGGGGCCTCCACTAGAGAATCCGCCTGAGATGGTATTGACTACTCCCCGGTCAGCTACTTCATGGCCTTCTTTCTGTTGTGACTCCTTCCTTGGTCCTCCCCTCTTGGGGGGTTGTCTTCTCCGTGGGCTTTCCGCCCGCCTCTTCTTTTGTTCATCTGAGAGCACAAACTTCTTTAGGAATCCTCGCTGGATGAGCTGTTCGATCTACTGCTTCAAGGTCCAGCAATCGTCGGTTGTATGACCCTCCGTCCTATGGAACCTGCAATAAGCTTGAGGATACTTACCCGTGGTGCCGCGACGAAGGGGCGGCACAGTGATAGTTCCGCTTACGAGACCGTCATTCAAAATGGCGGATGGGCGGGCCGGCGGAGTGTAAGAGTTTTCTGATTCGGACGGGACTTCTGTTGCGAGCTCTTCCTCCACTTGTCTCGTGGGCGAGGCTAGGAAGCGGTTCGCCGAACTCCTCGTTACGCGGCGCGATCGTGGCCTTCCGGATCCTCTGGCGTCTCTGGCGTCTTTGGAAGCGAGCTGTGTCCTCGGCCGATGTGTTTATGCGCTCTCGCCTGACCTCATCCATGTTCCTGGGAGTGGTGATGGACAGTGCTTCACTAAAGGTCCCATTTCTGAGGCCTTTCATGAAGGCTATTACAAAAAACTTCTCGTCCGGGTCTTCCACATGCTTTGTGATTTTGTTGAAACGCTCGGTATTTTTTTTGGCTCTGTTGGTCCTCGTGCGAGATCGAACAAGTCCCCGGGTGGATGAGCTTCTTCTTATTAGCGAGAAATTGTTGGACGCCAGGCGGTGGCGAGGTCCTCGAAACCATTAATGGATCGGCGGCTAACCCCTAAACCACTTGAGAAATGACATCGGTCGGCATTCCTGCGAACATTTTGCGGTGATGGCGTCATTGCCACCACCGATCATCATCGGGTGCGAAAAGCGTCGACATGACTGCGGGGATCTCCCGCTCAAGTCGTAAGTCCCAACGGCAGCTCTCAACCGGAGGAATGGGTGCGCCTCGTCTCTTCGTAACGGTGAAAAGCGCCCTCAGGGGTGCTCGGGCGGTCTCCGTTCTGTTGTTCTGGAGGGCGACCAACTGTTCATGGAGCCGAGCCTCCCTGGCTTCTAGTGCTGGCGCGAAGAGTCGTTCTTCGTTCTCTCGAGCTTGTTCTCGCATTACGTTTCTTGAAGCATTCTCATTGCTTCCATCAACTCAAGTATCCTGGGATCTGTGGTACTCGTGGAAGCACCACCGTTAGCTCTGGTTCCTACCATGGTGAAGTAGGGCTTGCTGTTCTAACGTGGGGTGGGAAAGTTCTACCGGGCCCCACGGTGGGCGCCAATGTTCCCAACTATTCCTGGAGTAGGATATAGCAAGAACACAGAATATAGTATGTGAGGAGTAAAAATGTTCATCCCCTTTCATTGGCCTCATGGGCATATATTTATATTACAATACGTTATTAAAGCACATAAATGCTCATAAAGGTACATGAATGCCTCGAGATCTCAGGCGAGATTCTCGGGCTTGCCTAATATATCTAACAGGACTTTCGCCTGAGGCCGAACCTACTAGAGACGCCGGCCCTTTGGCCGGGAGGTGGTCTGTGCGTCGGCCTTGGTGTGTCGCCGGCGGAAGCTTCGGTGATGAAGGCGCGGTGACCTTGGTCTTCGTCTTCTAAGCCCAGACGAGTCGGCTAGGAGGTGTATCATATCCGAGCCTTCTTGGGTGATCTGCTGGGAACAAAAATCTTATGTTAACTTACTTCCGGTACAAAAAGTCTTAATTAAATCCAAATCAAATGCTAGCAGTGACGGATCTAGGATCAGGAGGTTGTGTGGGGGACTGGGGGCTAAAAATACGTTGTTTGGACAGTTATACAATAGTGGTTTGATGGTCAAAGACGTTACTAGAAAAAAGCAAATGCTAATGAGTGTTCTTCTTACAAAATTTTTGAGGGAACGATGCCCCAGTCCAAGACTTGAAATACCTTCGGACTTTAATGTGTTTGTTTGAGTTCAAAGAGGAAAGAGAGAGCGAAGGAAGATAAAAAATTCTCACTTTTAATTTTATTCTCATTTTTTAACTATATTTATGTCATTTTCATGTGCGTATTCTTTTATTTTCATAGACAATTTTTATATAAAAAAAGATAAAGTTCTTGTCAAAAAAAATAAAGTTCTGTCCAAAATAAATATATAAAAGTTAAAATTTTACTTCCTTTTATTTTTCGAATTGAAGAGGGCTTGAATCCCAAACTTTACTTTAGATAAACAAACAAAACTTTAACGATATCCTGATTTCACGATTAAAGCTAAAAAAATTAAAAAATTAATAATGCAAACAAAATAGGCTCGCAAAATCGTAGAGTCAGAGTTATCTCTATTATCTCTATTATGAGGTTTCAACTTTTATAAGTTATTTTGTCAAAAAAAACTTTTATTAGTTATGTTTTTTTTTACAATACTTTTATTAGTTATGTTCTTTCTATCATAAATGATTTATTTTAATCTATTGAAAGATCATTCTTGCGATTAATTAGACAATGGTTTTAATACTAAATTTCACGTTTCGGTTGGTTTTTATTGCTAGATGGATTTAACAATTTTTCAACGTAAAAGTTTTTAAGCTTTCAAGCATAAGTTTTTAGACAATGGTTTGAATGCCATTTAAAACTAATTATTTCATACATATATATATGGCTTTCAAAGGACCAATAGAAAACAAGATACTTCTCATTTTGAGAAAATAATAAGGATATCGAGCACAGGGGTGGCAATTTCTGCCGCAGTGGGGATCTCACGGGGAGCTTCTGCAGAATGGGGCAGTGGCGAGGATTTTTCCTCATGGGGATGGGGATGGGAGAAAATCCTCCACAATCAAAGTGGGGATGGGGATGAAGTCATACTGCATGCACTGAATATATTACATAAATATTCTTATTATAGATATATATTATGTTATAAGTAATTAATTTTTTTATAAGTGTTTTTAATTAAAAATATTAACAAAATATTAAATTGTTCTAACTTTTATACTTTCTAAATATTAAAATATAAAAGTAAGACTAACATTTATATTTTTTATATTAAAATGTTAAACTTTTGAATTTTAGTCCTACTTTTTATATATTTATCTAATTTTATTATATTTTAGTTTATATTTTCTTTAAATTTTAATAAACTTGTGGGAGTCTGCATGAGGGCCCGTGTGATGATGAGGATGAGGAGGAAATGCTTCGGCGGGAAAAGGATGGGGACGGGGGACGACTTGGGTGGCGGGGGCGGGAGGCGGAAAGACTTCCGCCCGCCCGCCATCATTGCCATCCCTAATCTAGCATTAAAATAGAGAGAATGTTTGGTGCAAGGAAAACCAAATTTTTTTAGAATCTTGTTTTATCCTAGGGACGACAAAGCTAGAAGGCTAACTTTGTAACACTTTTTGCAGAATCCACAAAACATCTTAAAGAGTACAACTTAGTGCGCGACTCAACCTAATTTCTATTCGTGTGTTCGTTAGTGTTCCAACATTTAGAAGTGCCTAATTTTATATTGGGAAATCTGGTCCACAACGTATTCCCAATTTTGCTAATCAGTGTTTCTCTCCCTTAATATAGTTTTTGTCACACTCAATAATCAATACACAAAATTAAAATTTTAAAAGTGAAATCCGAATCAGATTTCCACACAAACAAACCAATTACTGACCACTAACATTTACCTATAAATAAATAAAAAATCTAATAACTATAATGTACATTCAAAGATTCCTGGTCCACCAATGAAATTAATATGGTCCATATTTCCAATAGCCAGCCACCAGTCTTAGATATCAAATTGTCCTATAAAACCAAACTCATCCTCACAAACTCTCTACCACAAAACAAACTAAAACACACACACCATAGCGAGAGAGAGAGAAATGGAAGGTTCAGTTCAAATTGCAGCTGAATCTCATCTCAATCCCAATGATGATGATTCAAAGAAAGTTCTAGAAGTTTCATCATGGGATGAATTAATAGAAACAAGTTTAAAAACTTTGGTTGGATGGATTTCTTACAAGCTGTTCTTGTAGCAATAGCAATGTTCTTTGATGCACAACAATCTTTCATTAGCATTTACACTGATGATTTCCCAAAATGGCACTGCACAAACACAACATCATGCACAACATCATCTGATATTTGCAAAATCCCAAGATCTTCTTGGTCATGGAATTCACACCCATCAATGACAATAATTTCCCATTGGAATCTTCAATGTGCAAGTACTTTCATAACAGGTTTACCACAATCTTCATTCTTCATAGGTTGCTTACTAGGTTCATCTTTTCTAGCAGCTTTAGCTGACTCATCACTAGGTAGAAAAAACATGTTGATTTTTTCATGTGTGTCTATGTCGGTAACTTCCATGCTCATAATTTTCTCAACCAATGTTTGGGTTTACTCATCTTTGAAATTCTTAATTGGGTTTTGGAGATCAAGTATTGGAACATGTGTACTTGTTTTGATGACAGAGAAAGTTAGTGCTGAGTGGAGATTTAGGGTTGGAATTGTTGAATATTTTTGTTTCACAATGGGGTATATGTCATTACCTGGTTTTGCTTATGCTAATAGAAGCTCTTCTTGGAAATCACTTTATCTTTGGACTTCAATTCCAGCTATTTGTTACTCAGTAATTGCTTATTTCTTTGTTACTGAATCACCAAGATGGTTGGTTATGCAAGGAAAAGAAAAACAAGTCAAGAAAATATTACTCAAAGGGTATAATGGTAATTTAGCAGATGTAAATTTACCAAAAACACCCCCAAAAGAAAAGGTAACATTTTTCCAACTTTACTCATCAATAGGTGAGTTATTCAAGAAAAAATGGGCATTAACAAGAATGGTAGCTATAATGATTCTTGGTATTGGAATTGGGATGGTGTATTTTGGTATGCCATTAGCTGTTGGAAATTTAGGGTTTAATATATACTTAGCTGTGGTATTTAGTGCTTCAATGGAAATACCTTCTTGTGTAGCAACATATTTTCTAGAAAACTATAGAAGAAAACCATCAATTCTTATTTTCTCTCTCTTAGGTGGAATTTGTTGTGTGATGTGTGTTGTGGTGGAAAATAGAGCACCAGTGGCTAAAGTGGTATTAGCAATGACATCATTTTTTGGTGCTTGTACAGCTTATAATGTATTTCTTATATACATTATAGAGTTATTTCCTACTTGTGTGAGGAACACTACAACTTCATTAGTGAGACAAGCTATTGTTTTTGGTTGTATTTTTAGTCCTTTTTTGATTTCTGCTGGGAGGAAAAATAATATATTTTCTTATGGGGTTTTTGGTGTGGTTATTATGTTGTCAAATTTTACTTTGGTTCTTTTGCCTGAGACTTTGGGGATTGTTCTTTGTGATACTATGGAGCAACAAGAGAAGAAGGAAATTAATTTGAATAAAACAGAGAAGAGAGAAGGTGATGCAAGGAATCAAGAAGAAAAAACAGGACAATTACCTGTTTAGGAAGCAATTTATTGGTCTAAATTTGTAGTGTTTAACTATTTTTGTTTTGTTTCTAGATTTAGTAGTGTACTCATTTGATGTACTTTTTGTTTGTCTAGTGATGTTAATAATGAGAAATGTTACATTGTTCATTGCATTTGATCCAATTTAGAGACAGATATTTTTGGTTTATCTGCTAGCTGGAAAATTTGATGGGGTAGTGTACAATAATTTCAGTTCATAGCCAAATCAAGTGAAAAGTTTAAGGGACCACTTTCTAGGAAGATGGCCACCCTAATACCAAAAGAAAATTAAAAAATAAAAATGGGAAGGAAAAAGGGAAAAAGGGAAAAAGGGAAAGAAATTTGATGCTCTCATAAAAGAAAATAATGCTTTCACCTTAGGGATTTCAAGCATGATGAGCCCAGCGTTGTCCCTACATATTTTGAGGTCTAAAGCGACATTTTATATTAGGCCTTTTGAAAATTAATGATAATTTTTTATTAAAGAATTAATTTAATTTGTGTTTTTATAAATTTTAATGGTTTCTAAGGTGAGAGATCAGCTAAGTTTTTCATCGGTGTACCGGCAAAATTGATTGTAAGATATACTATAAACTGTTATGAATTAATGGTTGAGATTCATATTGTAGCCTAAGGCCCCGTTTAGGGTGGTTTTCTGTTTTGAAATTTTCAAAAACAAAAAGCAAATTCTATTTTGAGTCTTATAAAATAGAAAGTGGTGGTTGGCGGTGGTCAGAGTGATAGTTGGAGGTGGTCAGATTGATGATCCGAGGTGGTCATTGTGGTGGTCGCTGATGGTCGAGGTGGTGGTTGACGGTGACCAGAGGTGGTTGGTGGTGGTAGTCGGCAACCATTGGGGGTGACGTGTTAGTGTAAAACAAAAGCAGAAATTATAAAACCTATTTTTTTGGTTTTGAGTTTTGATGAAAAACTAATTTGAAATTAAGAAAAATACTAACTCAACCCCATTTTAATCTAGGCTTAAATGCACTTTTGGTCCCCCTATTATACTAAATGTGCAATTTTGATCCCCCTATTTTATTTTGGCCAATTTTGGTCCCCCTAATTTACTTAATGTGTAATTTTGATCCCCCTACTTTATTTTGAGCAATTTTGGTCCCCCTATTTGACTAAATACGTAATTTTGATCCTTCCCATTTATTTTTTATTTTTGCAATTTTGGTCCCCCTATTTTCCAAATAATTTTTGTATAAATAAACTATTTTTATATTTTATTTAAACATTTAAATGTTTATTTTAAAATAGAAAACTATTAAATTATTAAAAATAAATAAACTATTTTTATATCTTTTATTTTCAATAGTTAAATATTTATTTGCGACCCGGCAGCCAAAACGGACCCGATTCATTTTTCCACCCAAAATCTGGGTAAAAGTGCAACTAAAGGGTGCACTGATTCAATTCATTCAACGATAATCTCTCTTTGGGACCCGATTCATCTTAATTGCTTCCCAATTCCTAGATTCAACAATTATGTAGATTCATTCATCTGCATCATATTCGATAGAAGTTCTTTGTAAATTGGTTTAATTCATTCATCTTAATTAGATTCATGCACAATTATCTGATTATCAGTGAAATGATTTAAATGGAATCATCATTCAGACTCTTCTATAAATCATAGGCAGACTCACCTCTTCTCTCATTCACCCCTGTTTTCAATTTCTATCAAACGAGAATCCCACTCCCACCTCTTGACTCTTCTCTCATCGCCCCTGTTTCCAATTTCAGATTCTGGATGTATTTTTTAGAAGTTGCTGTCCAAGGTTAAGTTAATGTTTTTTAGAGGTTTTCTAGTTACTATTTGAGACTATGAGTTCTTTTGATCTATGGTTAAATTAATGAAAATGTATGCAAAGCTCATGTTCCTCATATTTTAATTATAATTTTGTCTTTGGTGGGATCTTACGATCCGTGTTACGATCCCATGATTTACGCTCTTTCTATACTCAAACGATCTCGAGTTTGACAACCATGCCTTGACAAATTAGACTGAATCTGATTCGTCATTAGATTGTATAGCCACATCACTAATCTCATTGCACGAAGGTTTCTCTTGCTGTTGCTGGACCTTTAAAGTTAAAACTTGATGTGAACTAGACAGATCATTGATGCCAACACTTGTAGCCTGAGCTTTATGCTTATAGTTAAACTTAGGAACATACTTAGAAACCTGTTTTGGCTCTAGGATCTTTCACTCCTTATTATATTCCACACCAGAGTGCATACTTTGTTTTACAATTGCTAGTGATATGACCGATAGTCGTGCAATATTCATGCAGAAAATAGGCAAATTTTCATACTCAATGCCCACAAAGAAGGCATAACCAACCCTCTCAACTAGAATCTGATTCCTAATCTTTGATTTCAAATCTATATAAACCAGAATGCGAGCAAAATGACCAAAAGATCTATCAAAAGAGCTTTTACTTGTTATATCATCTAAAGTAATTGGTGTACCAACACTACTAGCAATTGCAAAAAAAATTTTTGGACACCAATATTCTTGAGGAAGTCCTATAAGTCTAATCCAACATTGTCCATATGTATGTTTTATACGAGAATGATTGAAATTCGAAGCAAATTTGGCTTGCATGGCTAATAGGAATGTGATTGTATTCTACGTAAATCATCAATTGAGGGAAAAGAAAAATCATAGTAACCTTTCCCCAAAGAGATATAGTACCCCACTTACTAGTCGGCTTCCAAATATCTTGAAGTTTGCATCTCAAAGTACCAAACTTGATAGGAGAATCTCCCTTTGATAGTAACGATCTACCATGAAGATGAGTCTTGCATCCCTCCAAGTCTGCTACATATTCATCTTCAGGAATGGAAATTGTCATGTCATCTCCTTTGATATAGGGACATGGAAGTTGACTTGCAGAAAAATCACATAATTTTTCATTCGAACCGATTAAAGCATCAGGAAAGGATTTGAAAGGTTGGTTCACGGAGGCGGGACTTTAAAAAGGTCTGTCGGCCAAATCACATCAGTGTCTGATGATGGTGACATTGCATAGTTAAACTTTGCAGGCGCTTTAAGTTTGATTGGGACATTCATGCCCCCTACGAACAACACCATCGGGAAGCACATTGATAGGAGCAGGCACAACTGCCAATGCAGAATCATTTCCCCTCGCCTGCAAACTTGCAATGATGAAAGACCTGTGATTGACAGAGCCTTGCACAGTTGTCGCGCCAGCATGAGTAGAAGGCATCTCATAGTACAATAACTCGTAGGAATCTGACGCGCCATAACCTTCAATCAACAGAGACAGAACACACTTGGAGGAGGAGGAACCTGACACATATGACGATGCGCAGGCCACGTCAGCCATGGCAGGGTTTTGTTCCCAAAACCCTAGTAGAGTACCATTCCCCAACTTTGTTTTTTCTCTATACTCTTATTTTATAGTGTTGTGAGATGTGGGTGTGGATGGACTAGGGCCATGGGGTGTCTGAGAGAGGTCTGTGTTATAAAAATTTTTCATAGTGTTATTCAGATGCTTAACTCATTTACTAACAAGTAATATTATTCAAAAGGCGAGCTATTGTGGGTTAGGGGTGGCAATTTCTACCCGCAAGTGGGGATCCCAGCGAGAACTTCCCCGAATAGGGCCCCGTGGGCGGGGGATTTTTCCCCGTGGGGATGGGGGAGAAATTCCCCCCGCGGTCAAAGTGGGGGTGGGGATGGGGATCATACCCCCCGCCCCGCAGGCACCCCTCCCGAATATATTACATAAATATTTTTATTATAGATATATATTATGTTATAAGTAATTAATTTTTTAGTCTTTTTATACGTGTTTTTAATTAAAAATATTAATAAAATATTAAATTGTTCTAACTTTTATACTTTCTAAATATTAAAATATGAAAGTAAGACTAACTTTTACATTTTTTATATTAAAATGTTAAACTTTTGAATTTTAATCTTACTCTTTATATATTTTTCTAATTTTATTATATTTTTGCTAATTTTTAATAAACTTCTAGGGTCCACGCGGGGACTGTGGGGATGGGGGAGGAAAGGTCCCCGAAGCGGGGAACTGGGATGGGGAGCGGGGGAGTACTCTCCGCCCCCGCCCATTGCCATCCCTATTGTGGGTATCTCATTGTCTTTGGCAGGAAGTAAATAAGTGAATGAGTGGGTGCATTGACATATAATTTTATAAAGTAACTAGTATTTTACTTGTGTATATACACGGGTGATACTGAATTTGTTATAATTTGCTATAAATTTTAAATACATTGAAAGTTTTATAATGTAATAAAAGAAAAAGAAAAAACTCGATAAAAGACGATATTTTAAATTTATTAAAATAGTTGTGTTGCAAAAATTTAAAAAAAAAATTTGGTATCATCTTATAATATTAATAATAGAGTAATAATGGTGGTATCTTCTTATAATAAAGACGCTCCCATTGACACGTCTATTGGCGCTCTCGTTGCTACTCCTGTTGGCGCTACTGTTGGTACTTCTGTTGGCGCTTCCGTTGATACTCCCCGATGATAATAGAGTAATAATGTTGTGTGATATGTGCTGTGGTTAGAGCTGTCAATGGGCCGGGTTTGGGCCGGCCCGCCTAGGCCCATCGGGCCAAACGATGTATATGGGCAGGGTCGGGCCAGCCCAATATTCGGATGGGCTGCAAATGTTAAGCCCAAGCCCGCCCAACACCAGCCCATGGGCCAATGGGCCCGCCCAATGGGCCACAAATCATTGACTTTTTAAAATTTGTATAAATCAAAATTAGAATTTCCAACCACTATGTCTAGAACTTCAAACACAAATGCTTGAACTTGCATATCAAGTTGATTTCATATATATGAAAAAAGGTGGAAAGTTGATATCTTCGTGATTAAATTCTCATGATATTACCGACTCAAAATTTGAGTTACCAAATCTTATTCGTTTTGCCTCTAATTTATTTGTTTCTTGAGTGTGATTCATTAGGATTATGATTAGGTTAAGATTAGATTAGGATGTTGGTTGCCTTTATACCGAATTGGTATTTTTTTTGAAATAAGACAATTTCAATAGAGAAGAAGACAAAGGCATCTCGAACAGTTATGGATCGATATTTGGTGGTGGTGTTTTTTTTTAGTCGAATCGCTTCAAGAATTTATGAATGGAGTTGCGAACGGATTGGAGAGAGAGGCGAAGGGCGATCCGTTAAGCTCCAAAATCGGCGTGGAATAAATAATTGATTTGTCATATTTTGATTGGATAACATAAAAAAACAAAGCATGTATAACACTTGTCATATTTTAAAATTTAAAAACAAAAACAAAAAACAAACGGGCCGGCCCATGGGCCCATGGGCCGGGCCGGGCTGGCCCAATAACATCATCGGGCCAATCGGGCCGGGCCAAAAAACATACCGTTGATTTTGGGCTACTATTTTTAGAGCCCAAGCCCGCCCAAAAAATCTGGCCATTGGGCCGGGCCCAAATTGACAGCTCTAGCTGTGGTGGAGAATAGAGTAATAGTGTTTAACTATTTTTCTTGTTTCTAGATTTAGTAGTGTACTCATTTAATGTAATTTTTGGTTGTCTACTACCGTTAATAATGAGAAATGTTACATTGCTCATCAGTGGCGGATCCAGGATTTTAAAGTAGGGTGTTCCTTCAGGACCGTCCCAATACTAAATGAGACCTAAAGAAAACTTCAAAACAAGGCCTTTTATACCTATTAAAAATTATTAAATTTATTATGTTTTTATTTAAATTTTATTTTTCAAGCTTTTTGAGATGCAAAATAATTTTTAAATGATTGTAATCAATTTCTTTTAACATTTCTTTTTTAATTGATAGTAAAGCAAATTCATTCAATCTTTGTTGAGACATTGTTCAGATAAAATTTTATTAATTTTAGTTTTGAAATATTTTTTTCTATTGAAATCTCAGATGCCAAATCATTTATAAATTTTTGTTGAAGCGATAATTACATTTGAAAAAGAGACGAGCCTTCTTATACAATCGAGTATTTCAATTTTAGTATCATTTTCTACTTGTATGATTTCTTTTAAAATTTTCAGTTCTAATAAAAACATTGAAAATAAAATCTTAAGATTAAAGAGAATATAAATCAAGAACCTATCATATTCAAATAAAATAGACCGTAAAATCAAGGCAGGAGAGGCTAAAAAATTAAAATAAAAGCAAATAAATTAAATAACTATAAAGTATGATGAACGATTAGAACAATAAATCCTGATTATCTAGAAATTATTTAAAATAAAAAATGGTGCTAATCACCTATGCATTTGCCTCCACAAAAATATAATTATTTGGTATTTGCCTGCCTGCGGCCACAAGCTAACACACATCCCTATCCCTATATATTAAGCCAAAATGGTTGACTTTAACCATTTTGGTGGGAAAACTTTTTTCCACCATTTACCAATATACTTCTCATTTTGTATTCTACTGTTTTTCAATATACCCCCACTCTATATTTTGTACCCGACCATTTACCAATATACCCCTCATTTTGTACCCTACTGTTTACCAATATACCCCCACTATATATTTTTGGACCGACATACCCCTGACAAATTTTTTATTTGTCCAACACTCTTTTTTTATTATTATTATCTCTCTTAATTAATACACAATCGTTGACTTCCCAACTTTTGGTGGGAAAATTTTATTCCCACCATTTACCAAAATACCCCTCATTTTGTACCCCACTGTTTACCAATATACCCCCACTCTATATTTTTGAACCGACATACCCCCACTCTATATTTTGTACCCCACTATTTACCAATATAGCCCTCATTTTGTACTTCACTGATTACCAATATACCCCCACTCTATATTTTTAGACCGACATACCCTTGACAAAATTTTTATTTGTCCAACACTTTTTTTTTATCCACTTTTGGTGGGAAAATTTTATTCTCACCATTTACCAATATACCCCTCGATTTGTACCCCACTCCAATATACCCCCACTCTATATTTTTGGACCGACATACCCCTGACAATTTTTTTTTTTGTCCAACACTTTTTTTATCCACTTTTGGTGGGAAAATTTTATTCCCACCATTTACCAATATACCCCTCATTTGTACCCCAATGTTTACCAATATACCCCCACTCTATATTTTTGACCGACATACCCCCACTCTATATTTTGTACCCCACCATTTACCAATATACCCCTCATTTTGTACCTCACTATTTACCAATATACCCCCACTCTATATTTTTGGACCGACATACCCACGACAATTTTTTTGTCCAACACTTTTTTTATTATCAAAATGTACCCCTCATTTTGTACCCCACTGTTTACCAATATACCCCCACTCTATATTTTTGGACCGACATTGTTGCCTCATCCCACCAAGGGCTATTGTTGCCTCTTCGTCTTATATATATATATATATATATGTGTGTTGCGTATTTTTATACCCCCCTTATAAAATGTTGATGTTTTTTCGAAACTACATCCAGTAGGCGCATTAATCACCTCCTCTCTGCATCGCATGCGAATAATAAATCTAGTAAAAATAAAGAAAAATTAGCATAACAAATTAAAAGAACATATGCAGGAAGTAAGTCCACAAAACACATAAAAATAAAGAAAAAATAGTATAACAAATTAAAACTAGTCAAAGTGGCGGAGGTTGTGTCAAACTCAAAAGATGGATTCGAACCCAGGACCTCTTATATAAAATTTGGGAGTATTACCATTAAGGCCAAGATGTTTGGGTGTACTTGAGAATACCAAAAACACCCTTTAAATCCGCCCCCGTTGCTCATTGCACATTTGACCCTATTTAGTGACTACTGACTAACATGTTTGGCTTATCTGCTAGCTAGGAAATTTGATGGGGTAGTGTACAATAATTTCAGTTCATAACCGGTAAAAATTTAAAGGGACCACTTTATAGGAAGATGGTCACCCTAATGCCAACCCTAATCTTTATATATATATATATATATATATATATATATATATATATATATATATATATATATATTTACTTATAATCCTATGCAATTGAGTCTTTGGATTTGGCGCCAAGCTTGCGGGGTATTTTTGTAATTTTCAACACAAAGTTTTGGTCAGTGTTAAGACAGTTTTTCGTGGATCCCCTCCATTGGCTTGCCTCTTATTTGTCCAATCAAATACAACTGCTTCTGTTCCTCTCTCTCTCTCTCGATAGGTTTCATTCATTTCCCTATCCTTTTCTCGTCTCTTTCTTCTTGTCTTCCTCTCTTTCCTTCTCTCTCTCTCTCTCTCTCTCAGATCTTCTTCTCTTTCTTTCTTTCTTTCTCTCCTTCTCACATTTTTATCTCTTCTACTATTTTTTTCTTTTTCGTTTCTAGTCTTTACCCTCATCTATGTTGATCTTTGATGAGCGAAGGAGAAATCGGCGGAGAGATCACCGCAAGGTGGAGGTGCGGCATTGGAAGCGGTGGAAGGATAAGGGTTGTGGTGGAGGGTCGAGCCGTTCGAATGGGAAGGCTCACGGTGATTGGAGCGGCGTTGTGACTAAGCGATGCGATAAGGTGCAAACGCACGCAGGGACGGGCGTGCATGGAGTGTTTGTAGTGGTGGTATCACGATGGATGGCAACCACCACCGTAGATGGTGGCTGGTGGTAAGGTTCTTATACCTTTGTTTTTTTTTTTTTGCTCTAATTTGATTCTTCAATGCTCGAGAAATTGGTGAGGAGCTACAAGAGGAAAGTGAGCGCATCGTAAGAGCCACTATTTTGCTTCCGATTTTCCCTACCCTACTTTGTAAAGTTTTCTTCTTTTGATTTTTGGATTCCCTGTTTTATTTTTTCCGTTTCTTCTAATTTGAGTAGTGAAAAAATATTTTGGCTACTTTGATGTTCAATAGATTGAAGAAACGTTCAAGAATCAAATATAATAAAGAGAAATTGCAAATATGGAGGTTTGTTCTTGATACCAAAGGGGGAAGCCTTTCTGGTTGGCATTTCAATAATGGGTATAACAACTTTCACCATTTTTATTATTTTTTTTAACAAAACACTTCATACTTCAAAGATCAAAAGTTAATTTTATGTAGAAAACTAATTCAGATTTATGATGGCATTTTTGTATATTCAATGAAGAGCGAGACACGAGAGAAGGGGACGAGAACAAAATAGGCTCAATTGCGAAGATCGCATTGCGAAGAATTACTGGCGTCACGGACCTATAATTGTTGCAATACGCATTAATTTTTGCGAGATTTTATTGCTTCTAATTTGTTTTTAAGAAAAGACATGAGACAAAGATCCATTGCATTTAATATTTGTTGTAAGTATTCACTCAAATGCTTTGAAATCTTATATAGAAGGATGAGGAAATTTGCTTCTTCTTTGGTGAAGGTGTAGTATCAAATTTGGAAAGGAAGGTGGTCATATCACTCACCTAATATCAAGAAGAAGCAAATTGATCTTTTATTACGTGGAACAATATCCTCTACTGCTTCTTTGCAAGGTGTGGTATCAAATTTGAAACAAAAAGAAGCTAATTTTATTTTTATCACCAATTTACAAGTAGGAAGGTAAAAATTAACTCTATTTTGAACTTTTAATTTTTTACTTCTATGGTTCATACTTTTCCATGACTAACTTGATGTCCTTCTACATGAATGGAAGAGATAGAATTAGCACTGAAAGTTCATCCATTATATCTATAATGATTAAGTGAGGATATTGGGTTTATAGTGAAGTCAATAAGTAGGAGGAAATAGTTAAGGAATATCAAATGGAATAAGGTCTTGTAGAATCGGTAAAGAGCTTCCCAAGCCTATGGGGAGCTAATATTATGTTTTCTTCATCTGTTTATCCATTACTTATTTCCTACATGTTTTGTCTCTTGCTTTCATACAATGTTGTCTAATTTATTTTTGAGAATTTGACATTTCTCCGTTGTTAGGAATGACCATGCACTTTTGTTTGTCATCAACTTACATGTGAAGGCTTCAAATGAGATCTGTCCCACTATCAATGAAGTAGGTTTGGTAGGTGAATCACCCTATATCATGTTACATAATTTGATTCCATAAATCATTTGTTTGTAACATGATTCTCATTATCTCCTTTTAGCATGTTATTTGTTTGATTCTTGCTTTCTGTGTTTGCGGTTTTCTACTTATTGCTTTTTATTTTGATTTTTTTTACTCAGTTAAAGTGAGTTGCTAAAAGTGTCAACATGGCTGGCCGGAGGGAGGATGCTCCCATACTATCTCTAATTTTTTATCCTATAACTGTATCACCTATAACATCTTTCACATGCGTTCATCATTTTAGTCATGCGAAGTAATTATTTGTATACAAATTAATGAGGTTTTTAAATGGTTTATGAAACACCATGTTATATTTCAGGCACCATGATGAGCAAGGATGAACATAGAAATTTTCATTTCCATGCAATGTTTAGGGATTCACTGAAGTCTTGGAGTACATCTATCAGAGGTCTATAAATATATATGTGTGTGTCTATATATATATATATATATATATATATATATATATATATATATATATATATATATACACACACACACACACACATGTTATCTTTTGTCCCAATTTAGAAATTGACATAATGGCTAAACCTTCTGATTTTGCAAGTAGGTGTTGTCCAGTGTCCACAGCTTTGGATAAATGGTTTTCAGATCAAGTTTCTTTCAGGTAATGTAAGAGTCCATACAATCTGTTATTTACTTTACCATTGAAATGTATTATTGAACATAATATAAGGTACAGTGTGTGGCTGTTTTTTTACGCAGGTTTGTGAATAATGTTGCAGGTGGTGAAGGGCTTGATGTGAAGATTGAGGTTCCTGTTGAGCATCCAAGGTTCCTGTTTTTCACCCGGCGTTGAATGGTTTATTTGGAGGCTTCTATTAGTTTTTTTACTAGATTTAGATATGCTTGGTTGATAGCAAACCAGCATAGCAATCATCTTGGTTTTATTTCTATATTCTCAGTTAATTTCTTTACATGTAATCGTCCTTTCAGATCAATTGAAATAATTTTAGTGTTGTTGCTCTTTTGTTCATGGTTTTAAATGATTTGTCCACCATTTCTTGACAATTATTGACAGACCTCATTTACTCATCCATAATACTCTAAAGGTAGTTTAGTTTTGACAAAAAATATAATTAAGGTCAAACAAAATACATCAAAAACAAGGGTAAAAACTATATTGGCCTTATTATTTCCAAATCTAACTATTTTGACTAATACCCACATTACTGGCTTCTGCAAAAAACTTAGGCTATTACAGATATAAATCACATGAAAGCATTTGTAATTTTAAAATTTTGGATTTAATAGTAATGTTAAATTTGATGTATTAAAAATATATTTCATATTATTACAAAAAAATTAATATATTGTCACTACAAGATAAAGTATAACAATTTGAACACTTATTGAAAACGCAGCAAGTTATAATTGGATTATATCAGACTCTTGAGCATGATTATTCTTTTCAAATATGAGTTTTATAAAATTTTCATTAAATTCAAAGCTTTAAGGCAAGTAAAAATAAAATTCTAACAGATTTAATGCCATAAAATAAATTTCTACATGAAATGATTTTGGGAAAAAAAAAATATGTGAAATTAGTTTCAAATAAAAATAATCAAATTAAATACTGAGCAAATAGCTTGAAAAGATGACATTCTATTCGTATGGGGGGCATGTTCTACCTAGGTTTGACATTATTTCTTTCCTGCAGAGTTTGTGATGAATATTGTGTAGAGTTCCTAATTGGTAACAGGTTGGTTTCTCAGACTCTTCTGGTGGCCGTTTTTTCTACCAATGCCAACGTGTTGTTCCTTGTGTAGTTCATTGGATGCTTGCCATTTGTATTCATTTTGCTTATATACACTGTTTGATTGTAGCTTAAATATGCATTACCATTGTTCTTAAATTATTTTTTGTTTTGGCCTATCAATAGTTCCCATTTGTTGTGGACAATATTGTTGGGATGCGAAATTGGATTTTCTTTGTCGTTTTTTACTACTATATGCCATCATGAAAGTATCAAATATGTGTGGTTTAGTTGTTCTTTTTTTGTTCTTCTCAATTCTTTATTAAATTCTAAATTCTTAATGCGGCGACAAATGTCAAATCTTTTGGGACACACTTATAACTATCAAAAGTAGAGGTAGTGTCATGGTTAGACATCTTTTTGAGTATTTTGAATGCTAGCAATTTTCTTATTTGTTTTAGAAATTCAGAGTTTCTCAATTCTTTTTTACAACATTTTCTCAAGAGAATTGGAAAACTGATTCCAGAAAAGTTGGACTATGTTGCCAAGCGATCAAAGGAGGAAAAGTATCTTGCAGGTTATGAGTGGTGGGCGTTCCTTGACGAAAACTATGAGTGGAAAATAGAGAGTTATCCACTTTTAATAATCATGTTGGTCATTCATTAGAAAGGAAGTTAAACATCAGTTTGGATATAAGTGAATGTTTGGGATATGTTGTTATTAACTTATTGGGTTGTATTATTTTGAACTTATGCGTGTTGTGGAACTTTAAGTCTTGCCTAAACTATTCGTTACTCAACGATCTTTGTTTAACTACAAATTATTCTCTTCAATCAATATTAGGTCTCCCCGTCCATTGGACGGGTGATAAGGCTAGTATATATATATCCTGATATAGTTTCTATATGGGACGTCCTACATCAAAAATGGCGCCACTTTTCCCTCCCTCCCTCTCCCTTGGCGCCAAAACCATACCCTCAACCCCCCTCCCTCCACCCCCACCTCCTTCATCTTTTTTTTACCTTGTCCAAACTCTCTCTCACCCTTTTTTTTCCTTCTTTTTTTCCTTCACAATTTCCCCCCTCTCTCTCTCTCTCACACACACACACACACACACTCTCTCTGTCTCTATCTTCTTTCATGTTTTATATTTTAGTGGTACTTTACGATTAAATAGAAAAATTAATTGTTTAAACAGACGATATATGCTCTTCCATAATCAAATTTTTGGAATCAAACATTAATTTCGTAACAAATTATATAAAGTATAACGCTATGCAGTGTATTTTTGGGTACTTTAGTGTCTGAAAAAATTTAATTGTTTAAATATTCGAAGTTTGTTCCTTAGTAATCAATTTTTTTTGAAGCAAGTAACCAATTTTATTTAAAAACAGTTGATTTCATAACAAAAATAAAATTAATTTTGTGCCAAAATATGTAAAGTGTTACGCTAAGTAGTGTTTTTTGGGGTGACTTAGATAGCGTGCTACAAGTTACTTTAGCATTCGGAAAAATTGTAACTGTCCAAATATGTACAGGTTACTATTGTTTTATTTTCCTTGATGGCAAGAGTTTCAGCCTAGTCCCCCCTTCGCTTTTCTCTGTCTTTTCCTTTTTCTTTTTTTATTTTAAATAAATTTGGGCAATTTGCTTGTTTGTCAAAAAAAAATGTAAAGTTTGTTCCTCAATACCTGGTTTGTTGAAAAAATAGTTTCATTACGAAATACGTAAAGTGTGATGCTAAGTAGTGTGTTTTGAGTTACTTTAACATATTTGATTAAACGTGTCTATTCTATGATAATATTGTTTAATATGAACTAACCATTTAATCTAACTTTAACACAAATGATTTTTTTGTTCGATAATTTGTTGTCCATTATCATTAAACTTTGACTTCAATTACTATTAATCTAATCTCCCTCTTATAATTATTTTGTAGAACCTAAAGTTTTGGCCCAGTACATCGCACGAGTCACCACGCTAGTAGTACCAAAAGGAAAAAAAAGTAACAATTGGAAAGAAAGGTAAAAAGCGAAAGGAATTTGGTGGTCACATAAAGGAAATGGTTTTTTTGCACCCCCCTTCTTCTCTCCTACACCCCCATAACCCAATAAAACCCAAAAATGCCCCTGTTTTTTTTAAAAAAAATAATTACAAATTTCGGAATTACCTCTAAAAAATACGATACAAACGATTTACGATTTAAATAACAATACGTCAATCAGGGCACAATCACAAACAGAGAAAATGGTGTCCATTTCGAGAGTCCAAACCCCATTTTATGCAGGCTTTGAAGCTCTGAAAGAAAAAATAACAACGAAGGTGCAGCTGGAGGGTGACGAGCAAGAAGTCACCCGGATCATTTATCGCTACCCCACTATGGGCGATAATAATCGTGTTCAGTGGTCCACCATGGATGTGAAGAACAACGATGACGTTCGAGTAATGATGGACCGTTTTGACATATTTCAGATGCGGGGTCCTATTCAGTTGTATGTCGAAACCAGAAGGACCGTTGCTGAGGTCATTCGACGTCTCCAACCACCATCTCACTAATTTCTATCGTCTTTTCATTTTCTTTGTTGCTGTGTTTTGTTGTATTATTTCGTTTCGTCATCAAAAACGCGTCTTTAATTAATTTTAATTAATTTTTTTTTCCCGAAAATACCGTAAAAACCACGTAAATCTGGTAGGGGGGTTTGTGGTTTTCCGGAATTACCAAAAACTGAGGTAATTCCGGTTCACAAAATGTGAACCGAAATTACCTCAGTTTTTGGTAAAACCACAAACCTCCCTACCAGATTTACCTCTTCTCTAAGGTAATTCCGAAATTTTCACTATTACTGGGGGCATTTTTGTCCAAAATGGTATTTATGGGGGTGGGAGTGATAATGAGGGGGTGTAAAAAAAGCCCTAAAGGAAAATAGTGCTTCCACCTTAAGAAGTTTCAAGCATGTGTCATCGTTTTAGGTCCCATTCACCCTACCCTGTGTAGCTCACACTAATTAATATTCTCATTTTCATATTGCTATTTAATGAAAATTGCACATATAAAGCACTCTCTCATGATTTGTTCACTTTTCAGACCTCATCTTGTTTTGGTTGGCCATGCTTTCACTTTCATCATGGGGACTAGTGATTAGAAAATACTCCCTCCGGCTCACATTATATGATTTTCTAGAAAAAAAGTTTGTCTCACGATACATGACTTTTTAGATATCAATATAACATTAATTTTCTTTTCCATTCATACCCTTCATTATTTAATATATCTCTTCCTAAAATTTTACTTTTTATGTTTCCAATGTTATTAATGAAGGACAATTTGGTAAACTATCTCACAATCTCTCTTTCCATACAAAATTAACTACTTTTCTTAATTCCCGTCACAATCTCGCGATCTTAAACACGTATAATGGGATGGAGAGAGAGTAGAGATAATTATTTAAATGCTTAATTCATTAACAAGTAAAGTTAATCAAAATGCGAGCTCCTGTGGTCATATTGGAGCTACTGTTGTCAAATTTGTGGTTCATTATTATTGTCTCGGTTAACAACATACGAACGAAATAAAATAGGGTGTTCGAACAAAATTATGTGAATATATTCGAGTAACCTCATTCGAATAGGTAAAATTACACATAAGAGGGTATGAAGTCAATATTTAATTCTTCATTTTCACATACCGTCGAAATGAAGAGAGATTTGGACTGATTTAACAGTATTGATAAATACTCATGTGTCCAGTCAAAAAGAAAAATAGGTACTCATGAGTGTTGCATGTAAGTGCCACGTGTCAAGAAAAAATCTAACCAGTCCGAGAGGTCGATTCATGTGATGCTTGTAAATTTAAATGTCTATGGGTGTGGTCCCTTTATTTAAAGTTTAGATGTTGAAAGTTGAAACTCTTTAGCTAGAGTGCTAGACATGTGAATACAGTTTGCACTTGTATGCTTAATGCTTGAGATTGAGTGCTTTAGTAGTTTGTAATATTGGTGATTTTAGGTTTTTTGGAAGAGAAAATGATAAGAGCGAAAAACAAAACAAAACAAAATAAAATAAAATGAAAGAGAATAAAATTGACGAGAGAGATAAACACAAAATAGACAAAAGTGTGGTGGGGTCGTGTTTTAATATACAACAAGTAAGAGTATCCACAATAGTGGTCTTTATACTATTTTTTCTTTATTGAGTAGAGTTTGCTGTAAGAAATATTATTGTGGAGAAAATAAAAGCAATACTTAATAAGGAGGAGTCCTTCGAATCTATTAGGGCTCTCTTTTTGCGAACTCCAAAAAACTAATTTTATCTATTATTTTCTCTTTTCATCTGGATCCCAATGACACATTCTTCTATTTTTTTCTCTCTTATTATTGAAGTGAAATGACATAGGACTATAGTAGGACTCATCTAGTAAACTTTTTGGAGTGTTTATTGGAGAGATTCACTACTAGAATTTCGTGAAATACCGACGCCCACTTTCTGGCGGATTTTATCCGCCGGAAAATTACCAGCGAATTTGGTGTGTTTCTGGCAGATAAAGTCGCTAGTAAAATTTCGGCCGTTTTTTAAGTGTTTTCTGGCGGACTATTTTCCGCAGGTAACGTACCGGCGGATTTTTGACCCCATTACCAGCGGATATTAGATATAATATATCCGATATATTATTGGAAAAAAAATTAAAAAATAAACCGCCGCTAAATCCCATTACTGGCGGAATTTTTTAGCTATTTTAAAAAAAATTAAAAATAAATCCGTCGGTAGGTCAAAAACGCCGCCGGTAATTACCAGTCCAAAAAGCCGCCGGTACGGCCAAATATCCGCCGGTAATTGGGTTCGAAAATTGTGGTAGTATTCCGCTGGTAGTTGGTAGTATTCCGCCGGTAATTTGTAGTATTCCGCCGGTAACACGTTTTTCCGCCGGTATCGTACCGAGTCCGCCGGTAAGGAGGCTCGGAATTTGCGATGCACGTCTATTTATGGTCAGCCATAAATCCGCCGGTATGGTCAAAAAAGTCGCCGGTATGGTATTAATTTGAAATTCGGACCGTTGCACTCCATTTACTTAAAGATCCGAATTTTTCTCTTCTTCTCTTCATACTTCTTCACTTCTCACTTCTTCTTCTTATTCTTCTTAATTTCTCTCAAATTCTCTCTTGTTCTTCTTAGTTTCTAACAAAATCTCTCTCTTTTTTTCTATGAAATTATTCCAGATTTATTTCGAAGGTATGTTCTTAACATTATAGTTTATTATGAGAGATTGTAGTAATATGAGTTTGTACTTATTGATTCTGATATTATTTATTTAGAAATGGCTTCAGTTTGG